>CM060317.1:2393440-2400940 GCA_030674155.1 Stramonita haemastoma
GCATGTAAATCATGACATTTTAATAAAAGGGGAAACAAAAAAAAAAAGAGTGAAGAGAACAGGGCCTAGAACAGATCCATGAGGCACTCTGCATTCTAGTTTGTTTGGTATGGATGGAATCTTCTTTACTGCAACAGTTCGGAAGATAATTGAATGAGTCTATTTCTTGAAATTTTTGGACCACTCATGATAAAACATCATTGACACCGCCTACCTTGCCCTTCTTTGCTCTGATCTCATTACCATAAGTGTTAGCTCATTCTTTCTAGCATATAATACCATAAATTTGGATAATTCTTTCTTGCATATAATACCATAAGTGTTCATTCTTTCTTGCATATAATACCATAAGTGTTAGCTCATTCTTTCTTGCATGTAATACCATAAGTGTCAGCTCATTCTTTTAGCCTGCATATAATACCATAAGTGTTAGCTCATTCTTTCTTGCATATAATACCATAAGTGTTAAGCTCATTCTTTTTTGCATATAATACCATAAGTGTTCATTCTTTCTTGCATATAATACCATAAGTGTTAGCTCATTCTTTCTTGCATGTAATACCATAAGTGTTAGCTCATTCTTTTAGCCTGCATATAATACCATAAGTGTTAGCTCATTCTTTTAGCCTGCATATAATACCATAAGTGTTAGCTCATTCTTTTAGCCTGCATATAATACCATAAGTGTTAGCTCATTCTTTTAGTTTGCATATAATAGCAAAAGAGTGCTTATTCCATTATCCTCGATATAAAAGAACAAATCAAATCAAATCATACCATAAGTGTTAGCTCATTTGTCTAGTTTACATGTGATACCATACACGTTAAGTCATTCTTCTAGCTTACATATAGAACCATAAGTCCTAGCTTATTCTTCTAGCTTGCATAGAAATTCTTGGAGCTCATTGTTAATGCTTGTAAGGAGATCACTGTCATCAGCAAACTGCAGATTGCAAACAGATGTGTCACCAACACACACAGTGGGGGGAATGTTATTGTCTGAACTTTATCTAGTACTGTTAGGTTACTAGAAATACAAGAAAAAAGGGGAGGGCTAGTGGAAAGAGCTTTTCTCTCATGTTTATTCTGTACTTGACCATTTATTTTTAATTTTGGGTTAAATATTTCTCAAAATTGAACAAAGCTAGTTGTTTTTTTAAATGACATGGGAAGAAAACCACTCTGCTGATAGCAGAACTTAAATTTGTCTAAAAAAATCTAAATAGCAGCCTGAGCTGGTAGGATTGGTAAATTATGATTTAAATAACGCTCCATACCACTGTGTCTACAGCTTTGTACCATTGTGTTAACCTGCTGTTGTGTCCACATGCATTCAGACTGACTGACTGACCAACCGACAGCCCCAACCCCAATGCATGCTAACTGTTATTGCTAACATTAACACTAACCATTTCTTAATTAACCCTGGCCCCTCATGTGGACACAAAGACAGGTAGATACCTTGGTATAAGCTGATAACAGTGGTCAAATATTTTTCCAGGAGTTTGAGGGAGGAGGGGGCAGCGTTGCAAGAAAAGGATGCTAGGAATGGGAGGCTGCATGTTCTCGTCTGCTGGAATGGGGGATGGGGGGTATGGCTCATGGATAGCTGAATGCTTGAACACGCTGTTACTGGTTATTTTTGTCTGTCAATTTCACTGGTAGAACCCCATTTCTGCTGCATTTATTATATTTTCATCATCTTTCTTCACAGTTCAGTCTTTACATCTCTATACATGGAGCAGCATAAAATTCTTAACTTCAGCTTTGCTGGTATGCCTCTGTCAAGTCACGTCAAGTCAAGTCAAGTCAAAATTTTATTTCCAGATGAGTAAGCAATAGATTTGCTTTTTTTCTTCAAGCCATCTAACTGGGGAAAAAAGCAAACAAAAACCAAACCAAAAAGAAAAAGAAGAAACAAAGAACTGCAAGCAAAAAAGAAACAAAAAATCACCCTGAAAATAATTAACTACAACATTATTACGACAACCCATAAGAATAAAGTAGACTAAAAAAGAACCAAAAAATCTTGGAAAAATAAAATAAGATAATAATGTGCTGTAGAACTCACACTCTCACACACACATACACACACACACACACACACCCCTAGTGAAGTTAACCCATGATATTAAAAAGCAGTTTTAAAAACGAAAGAATACTCTAGCTACTTTTTTTGACGTAAGGAAAGCATACAACAGGGTTTGGTATACAAGATTATTATACAAAATAAAAAATATTGGCGTTGGTGGCATGATGTTTCAATACTTAAAGGATTTTCTGTCTGAAAGGTCAATCTGTACCAAAGTGAATGGTGTTTATTTAGACTTTAAATCTGTTGATATGGGGATACCAGAGGGAGCAATTCAGGCACCAATATTATTCTCTATTTTAATTTATGATCTTTCACAGGCGTCAAACAATACGACCATTGTTCAATATGCAGATGACATTGCCATGTGGATCAACACTTCTTTTAAAAATAACATGAAAAGTAGAGTGATAAAATGTGTTCAAAAGATTTATCAGGTTGAACTGAATAAACTTAGTATTTACATGAAAGAGAATGGATTGGAGTTATCTGGAGAAAAAACTTGTCTAGTTCTTTTTAACAATGGGAAACCCCCCCAAACACTGCCGTTATTAACACTTGATGGGGCCACACTTCAATACAAACAAGACATCAAATTCTTGGGAGTCCATTTAACTAGCAAGTTAAACTGGAAAATGCATATTGAAAATTTAATTTTAAAAGCCAGTAAACGATTAAACTTCTTAAAGATTGTGAGTGCTCAGCCGTGGAGTCAGGATACTAGAACTCTTACACATCTTGCTGTCTCATTAATTCAGTCTAAACTCATTTCTGGTCAATAAGTGTATTTTTCTGCTCCAAATTATCTTTTAAAAAAGCTGCAAAGTGTAGATAGCAAAGCAAACAAATTGTGAACATTTAAAAACATTTTTGCCTGCTGTACCTAGTTTGTCTCTGGATCAGATTCTGTCTGAACCTTCTTTGCTGTTGGACATTGTGTTAGCGTTGAAAAGAAGTCCAATAATCCAGTTTTTGTAGTGTTAGGATTAGTTTCTTATTTCAGCATTGTTAAATGACATTTTTCAGTTTATTGTTAACTATTTCAGGTTTTTGTTTTGTTTTTTGTTTGTTTGTTTGCTTGTTTCGTTTGTCTAAAATCACGAAATGTGAATAGACGTTAAACAGAAGATACATACATACAAAGCAAACAAAATAGCGCTAGGAGTTCCGACTCATGCCAGTACACTAAAAACTTATACAGAAGCTCATTTACTTCCCCTTTCTGAGCAAAGAATGTTATCTGCCTCTAAATATGTCATTCAAAGTCTTGCTATTTCAAATTCTGTTGGCGATGTAATATTTATTAATCAAAAGGAATATCCAAAAAGAGTGAGGGATATATCTTTTTTGCAGCCCATAAGAAATTATACCGAAGACCTTATGAAGGAAAATAGTATTGATATATCAAACGTCCCAGTTTTACCAGTAGTTCCCCAGATTCCACCATGGGAACATAAATATGCAAATTTTGATATTAACTACTCAGCAACAAAAAAGGACACTAATCAAAATCTACTCACAACTGAGGTTCAAAATCATATGAACTGTAAGTAGTTAAACCACTTGAAAGTATACACAGACGGGTCTGTCTTAGAATCGGGCAAGTGCGGGGCTGCATTCGTTATTACCCAACTTAAAAGTAAAAAGATCTTTTTGTATTGGAAAAAGTTTTACAATATTCACATCTGAATTGTTTGCAATTTTTATGGCACTAAATTACCTTTCAAATATTTCTCTTGCGATTTACAATGTCATTTTCTGTGTTGATTCAAAATCAGTCTTACTTGCTCTGAAACACTGGGACTCTTAAATGAGAAATTATGTTATTTTTGAAATCGAGTTTCTTGTGCATCCTCTTATTTCTAAAGGTATTGGGATACATTTCTGCTGAGTGCCATCACCTTGCGGTCTTAACTGGAACAAGTTGGCAGATTCTCTGGAAAAATGTGGTGCTTCAGAATGTACAAGTGACATAATGATTAATAGTACAGGTCTACGTCTGTATTCATTCGAAATGATTTCAATTCTTGCGAACTTTATGTATACATTCAAAGTTTTTTAGATTTCACATAAAATGCTTGTGTTGCCCACGAAATATAGAAATTATAATTCATAAACTACCTCTAAATGCTTGGAAAACTAAATATTCAAAAGATGTTTTTTGCATTTGTTCTGCTATTATATCAGTCCACCATATATTGTTTGATTGCCCTGTGCTCATTGCCTTGTATAAAAGCAAAGGGATAAATCTAAGAAAAAAATATGGAGATATCCAGAGTGTTCTGTATGATTCCTAGTCGCATGTCCAAGTATCAGTTGCAGAAAGTATTTGCCAGTCACCAGTGGGACTGTAAATGAAATTTTATAAACTTACCATCATCCATTACATTCTTCATCCTTTTACCTTTCCGCTCATCCCCTTTTTTAGTACATTTTAAATGTGAATGTACCATGTCTAAATCACCTTGTAGTGAATGGACGTTAAACCAATGAGAAGAAGAAGAAGAAGAACACACACACACACACACACACACACACACACACACACACACACACACACACTTACACACACACACACAGGGAGGGAGAGGGGAGAGAGTTTGAGAAGGGGGAAGTGTCGTTATTTTTGATGCATCAAGTGGATTAGAAGGCGATTTTTGAAGGTTGTTAATGATTGGTGCTGTTTAATTGAATCAGGAAGGGAGTTCCACAGTGTAAGGCCTGAGTATAGTAAACTAGATTTGAACAAGTCTATTCTTGTGATTGGGACACTTGGCTTTTCCGTATTTCTGGAATGATTCATTGGGAATTTGTGTGGTGTGGGGACATTTCCTGTCATCTTAAACATGATACCATTGTTATATTTTAGTCTTTGGTATAGGGGAAGAATATTTAACTGACTATAGTCCACTTCTAGCAAGGTTGTTCTCTTCAAAAGGACCAGTTTAAGACCACGTTTATACAAAGTAACGGTTTCATGGTATTTGCACTGGCAGAATCCCATAGGGTTGCTGCATAGTCTATTGAGGATTGGATATAGCTTGAAAGAACAGTTTCCTTGAATGGAAGTCAAGAAAGTGTTTAATTTTTGTCAACTGGTAAACTTTTTGGGACAAGTATTTGCATAGATGAGATATGTGGTAGAACCAGCTGAGATTTTCATCAGTTGTCACTCCTAGAACATTGTGGTGAGAGGTTTGTTCAATTGCTTCCTTTTTTATGTGAATTGGAAACAGTTTATGTGATAAGTTTTGTCGCTTTTGTCTGGTGGTGATAAGCATGCATTTTGTTTTTGGGGATGAATAGACATGTGGTTTTGTTTTGTCCATTTGACAAGTTCATCAGCGCTTTTTTGTAATATGGTTGCAAAATAGTCAATGTTGTTATGGCTCATATGTATGGTTGTGTCATCAGCTAAAAGTTTACATTTGGAATTGATATGTTGAGGAAGGTCATTTATTTATAATGAAAAGAGAATTGGGCCCAGTATGGATCCCTGTGGTATTCCATAATGGATGGGTTTTAGTTTGGATGTTGATGTAGCTATTGAGATGCACTGTTGCCTGTTTGTAAGCAAGGAATCAAGTAGTCTCAGTGTTATTGTAGAAATGTTATACAGGTCTAGCATTTTAAGGAGAAGTTGTGGTCAATTGTATCAAATGCTTTTTTGAAATCAACAAATAATACTCCACAAAATTTAATGTCATCAATGTTTGATAGCCAATTATCTACAATAATGGTTAGTGCTGTATGACATGTGTGCTTTTGTCTAAATCCAGACTGATTAGGGTGAAGTAAGTTGTTGATTTCTGTTTGACGGACTAAGTGTTTATTCATATGTTTTTCCAGGGGTTTTGAAAGGATAGGTATAATGGAGATTGGCCTATAGTTTGAAAGATATGAAGTATCACCAGACTTGTAGATGGGGATCACTTTAGCACATTTGAAGGTGTTGGGGAAATAGTTATCAAGGCAAAGGTTATATATGTTAGGGTGTCTGTGATAACTGGAGCTGATAATCTTGATATTTTGCTGTCTATTCCATCAAGACCATGCATTCTTGATTGTTTGAGGTGAGTCACATAGTTATAGACCTCTGAAACAGACATGAATGGTATGTGAAGTTTTGAAGGAATATGCTTTTCTTGGCAGTATTGTTTTAATTCATTAAGGTCATCGGACTCTGAGTTATCATTGCTAATTACATTGGAAGAAACATTGATGAAGTGGCTAAGTTTGTCTGCAGAAATGTCCTTGATTACATTTGATTTGGAAGATAGTTGATTTTGTTTTTTGTTTGTTTGGTTGTTTTTTTTGGTTTTTTTTTTTTGCTACCTCATCTTCTGTGACGTCCCTGTCCTACTGTTCCCACACCACTCATTTCAATTCCCCTGCCACAGCCATTCCCAGATTCGTTGTGTCTCATCCTTGGGGTCAGGAGGCCAGAGGGAGCCCATCAATATTAGGCCGCTGTTGGGCCACCAACCAGAGAGACCCTGCACTTCTGCTGGGTCACTTTGGTGGTGTTCAGTGGTGTCTGTTCTGAGCTAACATAACACCACCTACTAAGCCCCCTACTAACGACAGTCTTAGCTCAGTCGCGGAGCCAGACTGAGTCACCCACCCGAGGTGGTGACCACCACAATGTCCCTCTAACGACCATCCCCCCGCAAACCTCTAACCCCAAAGGCTTTGACACAAACTCACCACGGGCACAGAAGTGTGTGGGCAAACCAAATCTGAGTCCAAAAAATTCCTATGGCTCTTATGGGAATCTAACCCATGACCTTCCTGTCCAAAATCCAAAGCACTAACCACTGTGCCACAGTGGCTGGTAGGATTAATTGATTGTTTGCTATTTGATTTATTGCTTGCCATATAGTCTTTGAATTTTGTTTGGAAGATAGTTAGTCTTGAACATTTTTTTTTCATGCCGTTTTTGCGAGATTATGGCATTTTCTTACTTTTTTTGACTCATCATAATATTTGTGTTCTTTTAGAAAATCTCTAAGGTAACATGCTTCCTCTAGTTCCTTGTGTGTGTGTGTGTGTGTGTGTGTGTGTGTGTGTGTGTGTGTGTGTGTGTGTGTGTGTGTGTGTGTGAGAGAGAGAGAGAGAGAGAGAGAGAGAGAGAGAGAGAGAGAGAGAGAGAGAGAGAGAGAGAGAGAGAGCAAAGGAATGCTATATCCCTCAGGCAAATGCATGCATTCATATATCTTTATGGCATTTTGTCAACAATACATGCTGCTGTAAAACAACCATAACAGTAGCATACTTGCTTGAGTATGTGTGTGATTAAGTGAAAAACGCACAAAATGTTAGGTGCTGTTCACATAATTATCTGTTCTCCTAGTGAGTTTTTGTGTGCAATACTTAGACACAGTCGGTCCATTCTGCAGTGGTACTTT
>CM060317.1:2405940-2430940 GCA_030674155.1 Stramonita haemastoma
ATCACTATCGATGTAAGTGTGGCTCACTTCTATTGGTCACACATTCCTATCACCATTATCACCATCATCATCATCATTATCACCATCACCATTATCATCATCATCATCATCATCAATTCATATCTGGTCCATTTCCCTTGATCACCCCCCCCCCCCCCTTCTCCAGTAGTATCATCATTATCATTGCAGGCTTGGCTCACTTCACTTTGTCACATACCCCTGCCATCATCATCACCAATCCAAGTGTGGCCCATTCTATCAGACTTCTGTTGGTTGCACATCCCTATCGTCATCATCATCATCACCATCATCATCATCATCAGTGTAAACATTCCCATCATCATCATCAGTGTAAACATTCCCATCATCATGATCATCATCATCAGTGTAAACATTCCCATGATCATGATCATCATCAGTGTAAACATTCCCATCAACATCATCATGATGATCATCATCATCAGTGTAAACATTCCCAACATCATCATCATCATCATCAGTGTAAACATTCCCATCATCATCATCATGATCATGAATCCATGTATAGTCCATTTTCCGTAGTCACCCCCTCCCCCCGCCAGTAATGTCATAATCAATGCAAGTGTGGCTCACTTCACTTTGTCATAATCACCCTTATTATCAACGCAAGTGTAGCCACTATCATCACCATCATCATCATCATCATTATTATCATCAATCCAAATATCCCAATCATCATCATCATTGTCATCCTCATCCTGGCTCACTTCACTTTGTCATAATCACCATTATTATCAATGCAAGTGTAGCCACTATCATCACCATCATCATCATCATCATCATCATCATCAATCCAAATACCCCAATCCTCCTCCTCCTCATCATCAATCCAAACATCCCAATCATCATCATCATCATCAATCCAAACATTCCAGTCATCATCATCAATCCAAACATCCCAATCATCATCATCAAACATCCCAATCATCATTATCATCATCAATCCAAACATCCCAATCATCATCATCATCATCATCATCAATCCAAACATCCCAATCATCATCAATTCAAACATCCCAATCATCATCAATCCAAACATCCCAATCATCATCATCAATCCAAACATCCCAATCATCATCATCATCACCACCACCATCATCAATCCAAACATCCCAATCATCATCATCATCAATCCAAACATCCCAATCATCATCATCATCATCATTGTCATCCTCACCTTCAATGCAAGCGTGGCCCATTTCCTTACGTCACACAGCCTCATCATCATCATTATCATCATCATCATCATCATCATCATCATCATCAGTGCAAACATCCCCATGGTCATCATTAATACATGTATGTCCCACTTTCCTAGGTCATCTCCCCCCCCCCCCCCCCCTTCCCCTCCAGTAATATCATCATCATCAATGGGAGTGTTGTTTACTTTGCTTGGTCACACAACCCTGTCATCATCAACATCACAAATCCATCTACCCCCATCATCATCATTATCATCAATCCATGTATGGTCCCCCCTCCACCCCCTAATATTATCATCATCACCATTGCAAGTATAGGCCACTTCTCTTGGTCAGGCATCCTTATCATCATCACCATCATCATCACCATCAATCATGTGTGGCCCACTTCCCTTGGTCGCACAATTGTATCATCATCATCACCATCACCATCAATCATGTGTGGCCCACTTCCCTTGGTCGCACAATTGTATCATCATCATCACCATCATCACCATCACCATCATCAATCATGTGTGGCCCACTTCCCTTGGTCACAGTGAGAGAATTTTAAAAAATTGTTTAAGCTATTGTTAATGCTAATGAAAGCCTGTGAGTAATCTAAACATGCACATGCATAATTTACAGAATTTTACAAGTGTGGAAAGGAGAAATCCAAGTGGATGAAGTGATGATGTTGTAACTTTTTTTTTTTTAGACACGTCCCCCTTTAAAAAAAAAAAAATCCAGTTTAACAGGTTTTATGATGAATGTTGCTTTTGATGTTATTAATGATGGATTATTAGTATCATTATAACTGTTATTGAATTGGTTTGATAGTCTAGCTGACTGAATTAAAAAAAAAATCTTAAGTAGGGGTTCTTGATTGTAAAATTTGTAGTATTATCATTATTGTTTTGCTGATTGTTTATGTTCCTCCCTTCCTCCTTGATACCTCCCTTTCCCCAGTCCTTTTCAATCGGCTTTTTAAATGATTAAAAAAAAATTTATTCAGTAATTGTTTTTTTTTAGTTATTGTGATATTGCTTTAAGTGGTAATGGGTGATTATCGTATTATTGGCAATTTTATCATTATGAATGATTTATCAGTTTGAAATTTTGGTTGGTTTGAGTGCTTTGGATTGGATATCAGTTTTTAGGATGTTTTGTTCCTTTTTTTCTGTTTTTATTTTGTTTGTTTTTATTTCTTTTTTATATGAAGTTTGAATGTAAAAGAATGGATGATATTGTAACCTGGTATAATTGTTTGATTTTTTTTTCTATGAATATAAAAAACAACAACTCAAGTGCTTGTGCATGCAGGAATATATGCTTGTGTAAGTGTGTGTATTTGTGTGAGGTATGTATGTGTGCATGCGTGCATGCATGCATGAGTTGCATGTGTGTGTGTGTGTGTGTGTGTGTGTGTGTGTGTGTGTGTGTGTGTGTGTGTGTGTGTGTGTGTGTGTGTAGGGGGGGGGGGGTAGCCTATGTGAAAGAGTGAGTCTTACAGTGCATTATCATTATTATTGTATTATTACTATTGTTATTATTGTTATTATTGTTATTATTAAAATTGTATTCTCTTTAGTTCCTTTTGAGTTTATTTTGTTGTTGTGAATTGTAGCTAAATGTTGTTGTTGTAGTTTAATTCAAAGTCTATTCACACTTGGTGATATTAGACTAAACAAAACAAAACAAAACAAAAAACAAACAAACAAAAACCCTACCATAAAATATTTCCTGAAGACTTGGAAATAATCCTAGCAACATCAGAAATCAGCAGTTTTTGCAAAACTACATTCAATGGTTCCCTTTGAATTTCAATGCCATTTTCTTTATAATCTGAATTTAGAACTGAACATTGAAAAAGAATATGTTCTCAAGATAGTGGTTCAGAACAGGAGCAAGTTACATTTCAAGAATATTTGATATTCCAGGAATTTAATCGCAACTTACAAATGATGTTAGTAATATGTCTTGGACAGCCTAGTATTTCAAATTTCCCATGGAAGTTATTCTTATGTACATGATTTTCCAATAACAAATTAATTTCACATCATTTTTTAAGTAATGAACTGGGCAATCTCTTTTTGCACCTTTTTTTGCAAGATTATATGCTATTTCATTCCAGTATGTTCCGCAGTGTGAAGGAAACCAGCAAAAAATTATTCAAATACCTTTTGTCATGATACAATGTATCAAATATTTTATTTCAAATAATAAATCTGTCCTTACTTTTGAGCTCCAGTCTTGTAAGCTATACAGTACAGACTTCGAATCAACACAAAAAGCAATGTGAAAAAATGCAAAATTACTATTATTTATGGTCATCAGAGCCATAAGTATGGCATAGAGCTCAACACTGAATATGGAGAAACCCTTCCCTATACAGAATGATTTTTGTTATCTTCAGAGCAGGAATAACAAAACCTGATCCTGCATTTAAGTCATAAATGGAACCATCTGTAAACACTTTTAGATGATTGTGATAATTTGTTTCAATATGTTGTTTTTACATCAGAAGTCAACATATTGTCATCTTTATTGAGAATGGTATAATCAATATCAAATTTAGCCTCTTTATGCTCCCACTGTGGTATCTTAGGAACTATTGGTACAATGGGTATTGAAGAAATGTCAATATTACACTCTGACAGAAAGTCGTCTATGTAATTTTGAATTAGGCAAAGTGATGAAATATGTTGAGCCCTCTTAGGATAATCCTTGACTGAATCAATGAGTACTTCTGTTTTCAATGAGTTTGATGCTGAGAGACTTCTTGTAACAAACTTAGCTACAGCTAAATGGTGATGATCTGATAAAGAAAGTAAATTGACTTCTCTGTATGTATTCAGTGTATTTGTGTGTACAGGGACTCCAAGAGCTAGTTTAGTCGATTTACTATCAATGCTTTGCAGCTTTTTCAATAAAAAAGATGGAGCTGAATAATAAACCTCCTGCCCATAAATCAACATTGATCTGACCAGACTAGTTGCTAAGTGAAGGAGAGTCTTTGTGTCCTGACCCCATGGCTGAACGGCAATAATTTTGAGAAGGTTTAATCGTTTCCTTGCTTTGTTTACTAAACTCTCAATATAGAATCTCCAATTTAATTTGGGGTTTAAATGAACACCCAGAAACTCAACATTTTGAGGATATTTTAAGGTTTCCCCATTTACATGTAATGCTGGTAAACAATTGGGATTTTCACCATTTAGAAATAGCATTAATTTAGTTTTTTCTCCTGAAAGAGAAAGACCATTTTCTTTCATATAACTATCTAATTTATCTATTTCTAATTGATAAATTTTGTTGATATGGTTTATAATTCTTTTAGACATATGTTTCCTAATGCTTGTATTCATCCAAATTGCAATGTCATCAGCATATTGTGCTAGGTTTATATTGTTTGACAGAACTTTCAGAAGGTCATGAATAAGAATAGAAAACAATATTGGAGCCATTGGTCTTACAACTCTGTCACCATCAACATCATCACAAGTACAACTACCCTATCATTACCATCAACGCATGTATGGTCCACTTCCCCTTTCCCCGGTCCTTTTCAATCTTTTTCATATGGGTTTTTTTGTGTTTTTTTTTAGTTGTTTTTGCTTTTAGTGGTGATGGGTAATCATCATATTATTGTAAATTATCATTATCATGATTTATTAGTTTGAAATCTTGGTTGGTTTGTGTGCTATGGGTTATATAAAAAAAAAATTAGGATGTTCTGTTCCTATTTTTTCTGTTTTATTTTGTTTGTTTGTTTGTTTTTATTTTTTGGTATAAAGTATGAATGTAAAAGAATGGATGATATTGTAACCTGATATAATTGACTTTTTTTTTTTTTTTTCTATGACTTAAAAGAAAACCCAACCTCAAATGCATGTGTGTGCATGGATATATGATTGTGTGTGTGGGAGGGGGCATGGGGGGGATATGTGTGTGTGTGTGTGTGTGTGTGTGTGCGTGTCTGTGTGTGTGTGTGTGTGTGTGTGGCCTACATGAAAGAGTGAGTCTTACAGTACATTATTATTATTGTTATTACTATTATTATTATTATTATTATTATTATTAATATCGGCATTATTACCAATATCATTATTATATTTCCTTCAGTCCTTTTCAGTTTATTTTGTTGTTATGAGTTGTAACAATGTTGTAGCTAAATGTTTTTTGGGTGGGGTTTTCTTGGTTGTACTCTGCTTGTTTGCTTGCTGCTTCGTTTCTGTCAGTTTAACTCTTTTTTTTTATAAGTGGTTTTTTGGGGGGATTTTTGTTTTGTTTTGGGGTTGTTTTTTACAAGAAACATGGCTTGTGGACTACCTGCCTTGGTCACACGACCCATGTTATGATTGGGCATAACATCATAATGTTGTTGATTTCTTAAATGTTTGTTTGCTGTTAGTTTTTTTATTTTTCTTGTTAGTTTTTCCCCCTTCATATTATTGTCTTAAAGTAAGAAAGATTGTCACAGAATTATATAAAAAGTCTTTCATTCCGTCAACTATTTTACTGTGGAACTCTCTTCCAGATTCTACTAAAAATAGTCATTCTTTAAGCCAATTCAAACAATATTTATCTCTGTGATCCTATTGTACCTTTGTATTTTTATCATGGTGAAAGAAAAGAACAAATACTGCATTGTCGACTTGGACTTAGAATAAGTGGTCAAAAATGTGATATGTTTCATCCTCATGTAGCAACTGATCCATTATGTACTTGTGGTAATGCGCTGGAGACAGCCGAACACTATTTTCTGTTCTGTCCTAATTTTGATTTAGTCCGTGCCTACACAGTTGCCTTGCTTCCCCCCAATTATGTTCATTTGCAAATTCTTTTAACAGGCAGCCCTGAATTCAATATGAAAACAAACATTTTTATTGTTGAAGTTGTCCATCAATTTATATCTGATTCAAAACTATTTTTGATAATACTTTTTGTCATATAATGGTATCCAATGGAAAAGTCTCAGTACAGGTTTGAAGCACTTATTCAACTCTCTTTGCTCCCCGCTAATGTTTGTATTAAATTAATTAAAAATTAAAGTCTGTCCTGAGCCTAAGGCTCATCAGGCCGGTTCTTATCCCGGTTTCTGTGGCGTTAAGTGACTGAGAGTCATAGACTCCCTCCTGGATAGGACGCCAGTCTATCGCAGGGTTAACCCCCAACACAAGGTTGGTACCCCTTTTACACCTGGGTGGGGTGAGAAAATAGCCGTAAAGTGCCTTTTCCAAGGGCACAACGCCATAGCCGAAAGCTGGAATCGAACCCGCAACCTTTAGATTACGAGTCCAACGCCCTAACCACTAGACTACAGCGGCGGCTGTTTGTATGATTGTTAAGAAAGCATGCTATAGCTTTGAAAGGTGAATAGCAAATAACAAAATCTGATATAGTACACGATTTATTGATAGTTGTCATTGTTCATGTAGATTATTACCTGATACTATCATAACTGACTTTCAGGATTTTTGGACACGAAGATAGTACTTTTATAAGTTGGTCTCTCACTCTCTCCTTCTCCAGTTTTTGCTGCTTTTTTGTGTTTTGTTTTTGTTTTTTAAAATATATTTTATTCTCACTACTTTTGTGTGTTTTATCTACAAATAGATATATTTCTTTGAGTTACTTTCTTTTTTCTAGCAAAGATTGCAATTGATGTTTTTTTGTTGTTGTTTGTTTGCACATTGCAGCTCAACAGCTGTTGTTTTCATGTTAATTTTCATTGTTAAATTGTGCACACTATAAACTACAAGCTTGTTGTTGCTATGATTCTTAAATGCTGTTGTTTTCAATGTTTGTTCAAAATTCTAAATAAAAACTATTTAAACCAAAAATTGTTGACATGTTTTAATATATATCTTTTCTTTTGTTTGGGCTGCTATCTTCTCTGCTGTGTCCTCTCAATTTAATTTATTTGGTTTAATTATAACCAGTGTATCTCTTGACATGAATTTTTGGTCAGTTAGCGATTATGTGTTTGTTGAATAAATATCTATCTCTTTTGTTTGAATAAGTATCAATGTACCCAGTGGAGATTATGTATTAGTTGAATGTATATACATATATCCTTTTTAAGTCACTGGTTGAACCAGGTGATGGTGATTTTGTTTTTCTTTTGTTTTTGTTTTCTGTTTTTATCTTTTTTTTGTGGTGTTTTTTAATTTTGTTTTGGTGGGACCTTTTTATTTTGTTTGTTTTTTGTCTTGCTATTCCCTAATCAGGACAAGGGCCGGATGAAAAAAACAAAAACAAACAACTTACTCTGTCATCCTTGAAAACCTAAGATTATTCATTCATTCAGCCCTATCACCATCATTGCAAGTGTGTCCCACTACCCTTAAGATCGATAACAGCCAGTTGCTAAAGACTTCAGAGAGTCAGATTGATGAATCTTATTGAACTTTAGGCTTAAGTTGTGTGTGTGTGTGTGTGTGCATATATGTATTGTATATTTGATCATTTATGCTTATTTTGGGGGGATAATGGAATAAACACTGATGTGATATTTTTAAAAAATTAATCAGTCCTAGTGTGTATGCTGTTTTGTAAATTTTGTCATCCATTCCCTCTGCCACACAATGACCTGAAATGCGGAACAGGTTTTAACAAGGGAGCAAGATATTCAGCGTGTGTTTGCACACGGGTCGGGGCCCCAGTCTCTTGTTCTTGTTGTTGTTGTTCTTATTTTGAGTGAGTCTCAGTTTATAGCCTCTTCAATAAATTTCATGCAAGCATGCATTTATACATGAGAAGTCGATTGTGTTTTCGGTAAGCATGTGAGTGCACATGAGAGTATGCATAGTTGTAATTGTCTTCCTGCCTGTGCAATTCACGTGCCGACATGCACAACAGTCATACATTTTGTATTTCATTGAGTTGTGTTGTACTTCTTTCTTGTTGGTGGTGGTGTTCTTGTTTCGTCGTCTTCTTCTTTTTCATCAAGGTTTTTTGTTTGTTTGCCTGTCTCCTTTGTGTGTGTGTGTGTGTGTGTGTGTGTGTGTGTGTGTGTGTGTGTGTGATGGTTACAGCTTCAAACTTCATTGCAATATTTACAGACATATTTTGCTCCAAGGTCTATACTGAACATGGGTTGATGCAGGCGACACTCCTCTCTTTGGTGGCTTCATTCCATACATAAATTATGTAAGCCATAACTCATTTCAAATCCACACAACATAACACTACCAGGCTAGCAAAACTTCAAACCTATTCATCTGAATGACCAGCTTTCATTTATCATGCGACACAGTTTTGCATGAAAAAGAAATTCTTGGGAGTAAAGAATTTTAATTATCAAATTCGTCATTATCATTCGATTGGCTCGAATTAATATTCACCACACAAAGAAACATTGACTCCTTTGATAGTTTTGTAGTGTGCACACTAGTTCAATGTGCCTACATGAAACTACTAGTTAAGAATGCAAGCAGTGCACAGAAGATGATGAGTGCTTGCTGTATTTTTTATTTAGCATTAATCAATTTTTCAACTCTAGGGATATGCAATTTAAAAAAAAAAAAAAATTTTTAAACTCTACATCTTTACTTCATACCACACCTTTCTTGACTCTTTCTCCTTGCCCTGAGTTTTTTTTTTCACTCTTTCTCTTTTTCCTATTTTTTAATTCTTTTTTGCTTTTATCAGATCCCCCCTAAAATGTTCCAGTGAACGATTAACGCACATACTGCCTGCATCAATGTATCCATCCATCTATCCAAAGGGATATCCATGTTGTTTAATGTCTTCTTTTATTTTGAAAGGAAAATAGATCTTTATCAGTGCTTTATTTTGTTTACTTAAAGCAAAAAAAACCCAAAACATGAATTGTTGAAAAATCAATTCCAAAAACGGGAGAACCCCACTCCCCCCTCCACAACCCCTCTCCACTCATCCACCCCCACACAATTCTATTATACTTCCAGATATTGGTGAGCACAACATTCCTATGGCAGAGAAAATGGTTATTTTTAGCTGATATCTAGTAAGCATTTGAATAAACCTCTGGCTCTCTTTTACACAGAACATCTTGTGCACACGTTAAATCCTGTTCCGCTTTTCGTAAGAGTAGGCCATTGCGTGCCGATGGGAACAGATGACAAGATTTACAAAACTGCATACACACAGGGACTGGATGTAAAAAAGCAAAGGAGTGCTTATTCCATTATCTTTGAGATAAAAGAAAAAAAAAAATTCTGAAAACTGGACTAAACAGTTTGTGCTATTGTTTTTTCTAGGATTAAAGACATGCACTGATGCCAATTAACGGTGAGGAAAATGGGATAAATGATGGTGGCTGGAATGTGTGTATTCCCCTGCAGGTGACTGCGCGCAGCCAAACAAGCATTCATCTTTATACCTAAGAAGCTTCCAAAGGATTAAGAAAGAGACAGACAGACAGACAGACAAACAGAGACAGACAGAGAAAAACAGAGACAGACAGAGAAAGACTGAAAAAGAAACAAGGGCAGAGAAAGAGAGGCACGCAGATGAAGAAGAGAGACAGACAGAAAGAGACACAGACAGAGATAGAAGAAAATTGTAGGTATCAATCCCAAATGCAGTAGGAACTGATGACTGTATACAGTGATACAGTGTTTGATGTTGGTTGGGGTTTGTTTTGGTTGGTTTGTTCTTTGGTTGTTATATTTTGGGGTGAGGGGGGCATTCTTCAGCTAGAGCTCGAAGTTTTACCAAAGGTGAGATATTGCTGATATGTGGGAACCTATAAATCTCTACCTAATTTTTATCTTCAGTGTGTGGCATGCATGGATTGCTAATAAAACTGTAAGTCAGCTATCGGTTTGAAGATTGTGCACACTGATTATCACAAACAGCACTACAGGACCTTGGTGTATAGTCTTCCCATCCAAAGGACTGTTGGGAGAGTGGAGTCAGTACTAATATCAACTCCCAGTCCAGGGTAACATTCCCCACAGCGTGCTTCTACAGTGGCTTGATCACAGGCACCTGATCACGAGCACAGTGCCCTAACCACTAGGCCATCCTGCACCCCGGAGTAATATTAGGGAAGACTCCAATCGTTTTCTGGTCAAATCTTTGTTTCATCAAAGATTCTGTCTGTGAATGTGGAACACAATAGTGTGGAAGTTAAATTACATTCTATCTGCAAATATTTGAATATTGTGTTTGTAGTTGCAGAACAATAACCAAACCAAAGGAGAAGCATCCTTTTTATTTTTTTCAGGAAAGCACAATTTCTCACAATGAATTTGAATGATGACTGAAGATGTAACAACACACACAAAAAGGAAAACAAACAAATACAATATTCCAATTATAAATAATTTAAAGATTCCTAAATACACTTATAATTTCTTTCAACCCAACTGTTAGTCTGCAACTGCTTTCAAACATTTCAAAGATATTTGCTGCAGAAATACACACGCACACTCACATGCATGCACACACAAACATACACACACACACACACACACATGCACTCACACATCCATATACACAGACAAACATACACACACACACACACACACACACACACACATGCACTCACACGGGGGGCGGATAGCCTAGTGGTCAGAACATTGCGCTGGCAATTTGAAGACCCGGGTTCGAGTCCGGTCGAGGAAATTTTCTTCCTGGAGTTAACATCAATGCTGACTCCACTCTCCCCAAAAGTCCTTCGGATGAGACTTTAAACCGAGGCCCCGTGTGCGAACGCACGCAGAACATCTTGCGCACACGTTAAATCCTGTTCCGCTTTTCGTAAGAGTAGGCCATCGTGTGCCGGTGGGAACAGATGACATGATTTACAAAACTGCATACACACGGGGACCGGATGAAAAAAAGCATATGATTGCTTATTCTGTTATCCTCGATATAAAAGAATAAATAAATAAATAAATAACACATCCATATACACAGACAAACACACATGTAGATACTAACAGAGGAACTATACAAAGGGAGCAAGCATAGGAGAGCAGCTGTACAAAGGGAGAGAACTGATTTTATAACTGCCACACTATCGTGTGCGTTTCCCTTACATCAGGTTTTAAAACGATTTAAGTACCTTTCAATTCTCCTACTACTTTTTTTTTTCTTATAAAGCAATCTTCAACCTTTTGCCTGCCCTCCTTTTTTTTTTTGAAGAATACAGAACACTAGTGGCATTGCCAATGATTCTTATACTTTCCAGAAATCAGAAATAGTCACGCCAAAAAATCATGATAAATTCACTAATTCTTCAAGTAAAATTAATGCATATCACACACACACCTATTTACAATACCTCACAATGGACATCAAGAAAGAAAAAATAGGATATACAACAACAAAAGCTGACATCAAATAATTACATCTAGTAAGTATGCCTCACACAGTAGACACAGAAGTCTGGACAAATTTCAGGAAATAAAACACAATGCTGTATCAACTCTTTCCCTACATAAAGGGAGAGAACCCCTCTTCCACTGTACATGTGCACTGTGCACATTCCTATGCTTCTGTTGCCCACTTCTGGGTGTTAGGTAGTGAAGGGTCATTGCCCAATAGCAGGCAACCCCTAGGGAAAAGGTTAAAACATTTCACCAACTAAAAGGTGAATGTTCTGCTATGATTAAAGGTTGAAACACACACACACACACACACACACACGCAAACAGCCCTGCATACTGCAAAGACAAGAATGCCTTCATGCAAAACAAAAAAATTTAATGCAACACCAAAGGTTTCTGTTGTCTCCAGTCCACAAAACATTGACATGGACTGTATGCGCATATTCCAATCCTCTGCAAAATACTTGCACAGGGAAATTTGCTCATGGGGCACAAATACAGGCATAAGTCTTTTGCATGAAAATGATTGCTTCTGTATCTTGTCTTAAAAAACTTTTTTCCACTCTTCAAAACACGACACTTGACAACTCGAACACATAGACCTTTCATCCAGCAAGATTTAACATCACTTCTTTCAAGTCCACACAAACTTGTCTCCCAGTGGTGAAGACACGACACTGTCACTCCTCAATGTACTTTGAACACTGACAGTGGAGGAGAAGTTCATGTCACTGACACTGCCACAGGTGCAGGGCTCAGCTGGCACTGGCTGCAGGGAAGAGACTGGGGAACCAGTAGAACCGCTCGGCCCCTGCCTGGTCATCCACCCACGCCATTCCCTCTTTCACCAAAAAGTCCTGCAACAAATTCCAACAAACCAATTTTTAAAATGACGCAACTGACAACATTCTACCTGGGTAAGCAGAGATGAGACTTTTTTAAAAAGAATTCTTATGTTCCTTTTCGTTTAGAAAACATGTGTCATCACTAAGGAACAGAATACACTTGCCATCTGGAAATAAATAAAAATTTTGACTGAAAAAAAAAAAACAACCCCCCCCCCCCCCCCGAAAAAAAATCCCCACACACTTGCCAGTGCTTCAGTACACTAAAGGTGTCGTTTATTTCTGTACTTCTGCCCCCTAAAGCAGCCCACCCATCCACTCGTATCCATATCAGAGCAAAAATAGGAAAACAACCAAAATAAACCATCCTGGTCAAACAAATAGTCATGGAAAAAGTCAAACAAATAAACCTAAAAAACGACAAAAAACCACGGAAACTGACAGCAGTTTAAGTATCATTATCATAAACACTGAACAAAAATTTGAGAAAACCATAAGAATTCCCTATGAGGATGCGGGGGGCCCTGTCAGTATAAACAGACTCCTCACCTTCTGGAAACTGTGCTAGGTACTCCCTCTTTTCTATCACTCTCTTTGCTCCTGCAAATCCTATTCTCCATGTCACCTCCCTCTCAACTATTTTCTGCCTCCTTGGTCCATCCTCACGCCTGTTTTCCAGAAGGACTTCAAAAGAGAACCATTCTCTCCCATGGTGAAGTCAGATGTGCTGGCCTGACTTTGCGCCTGACTTGTAAGGCGCTTAACTCTCAGAGGACGGCTGTCCGCTCTTGCGAATTTGCTGTTTGCACATTTTTTTATGCACAGCCGCATTGATACTATGACTAGTGCAGCTGAACATAAATTTGTGAGCCTATTCAAGGTTGAATGCAGAGTGTTGTTGGGTAGTTCCATGTGTTACGAACTCTTTGTTCACGGTTGCAGAGAGTAGCCGACACGGAGTAGTGACACAGTACAAAATTCAGAGTATTTTCTTCATGCTTGTCAAAGCTCAAATATGAAAGTGAAAGCTTCAATCTTTTTATATGTACTAACCCAGCATGTTATTCTTAGTTCACATAATTTCATTTCGTTACTATGCATTTTGTATTTTTTATGATTTCTTTACTAACCATTACAAATGGGCCGTCTGTGGGGAAGTGCAAGGGAGAGAACTGGCTGTCCTGAGTAAGTTAATAGCAGCACAACACATTTTTGCTCATATAACAGACAATAGTTGCTGTCTGAGTGTTCAACAAAGAAAAACATAAGAAAAATAAAACTAATTAACAGGACGGCCAGACTGCCTAGTGGTTAGAACATTGTGCATGTGATCTGATGGCCTGGGATTGAGCCACAATGGAGGTGCCCGTCTTAGGGAATTTTACCCTGAAGTTAACATCAGTACTGACTCCACTCTCCCCAAAAGTGCTTTGGATGAAGCAACAAACCAAGGCCCTGTGTACAAATGCACCTAGAACACCTTACGCACATCTTACAAGCCCATTCTACCTTTTGGAAAAGTAAGCCACTTGTTGCTGGTAAACAGATGACTAAATTGAAAAAATGCATGCTCACAGATTTGGTGTTTAAACACCATCCCTGAGTCGGAATGCGGCTACGTCAATGGTAGGTAAAGATTGTCCCATACCCAAAATCTCACCGCTGGTGAACCTCAGAGTTCTAGCCACAGAACAAACAAACAAATAAAAGAAACCCACTTAATGCACAAAACAACCCAATCATCTTTGGAATGAAACCAGCAGCAGAGACCTTGTGATACTCACCAAACCCCGACGTGTGCGCTCCTCTTCCCACTTCAGATCCTTGAGGAGCATGGACTTGCTGACATACCCTGCCTTCTGCACACACCATCAGGGCAAGAAAAACACAGGCCTGGTTAAGAGAGGAATGTGAACAACATCTACTACGATTCTTAGCATGCAATCCAGCTTTTTCTATAGAATTTTGCCAGGGACAACCCTCTTTTTGCCATGGGTTCTTTTATGTGTGTTAAATAATGAAGAGTAACACACAGGACCTCAGTTTATCACCTCATCCGAAAGACTAGCACCCAGACCACCACTCATGGTCTGATGGATGGGGAAAAGTTTTGGGACCAAACGGAATTCGAACCACCGCACATTTCAACCTAGACTTTTCGCTTTCTAGGCAGCCAACCAACCACCCCTCCATCCAGCCAGCCAGCTAACCAACCAACCAGCCAATCAACCACCCAGCCAACTACCCAGCCAGCCAATCAACCAACCAACCATCCATCCATCCATCCATCCATTCAACCAACCAACCAACGAACCAACCAACCAACCAGCCAGCCAATCAACCAACCAACCAACTATCCATCCATCCATCCATCCATCCATCCAACCAACCAACCAACCAACCAGCCAACCAACCAGCCAGCCAATCGACCAGCCAATCGACCAGCCAGCCAATCAACCAACCAACCAACTATCCATCCATCCATCCAACCAACCAACCAACCAACCAGCCAACCAACCAGCCAGCCAATCGACCAGCCAATCGACCAGCCAGCCAACCATCCATTCATCCAGCAGGTGAGGGAGTCAGGGAGGCAGTGAGTCAGGCAGGGAGGGAGGCAGCAGACCTGGGCAAGGAGGAGGATGTTGGTGTGGTCCATGGTGAGTTCTCCAGGCACAGACTGCACCAGCTGCAGATGGCCCACTGTCAGCACCGTGAAGCCATTGCCCAGAATGCGCAGCTTCTTGATGGCACGCAGCATGTCATCCCTGACAACACACACACACAGCAACAACCTTGAATAATAATTTTATTTTATTTTATTTTTATTTTATACCACTTTATGTCACAGCAGATTTCTCTGCATGAAATTCGGGCTGCTCTCCCCGAGGAGAGCGCATCACCACAGGTGCAGCGCCTACCAATTTTTTTTCCTCAGGGATGGTGTCTAAACATGACACCTGTGTGCATGCTGGGTATTTTATTTTTTAATTTTGTCATCCACTCCTACCAGCGCACAATGGCCTGCTCTTTTGAAAAGCGGAACAGGATTTTAACGTGTGTGCAAGATGTTCTGCGTGCGTTTGCACACGGGACCTCGGTTTATAGTCTCGTCCGAATGACTTTGACATTCAGTTCGATTTTTTTTGTCAAACTGGGAAGAAAAGGCGAGGCTGGGTACGAACCCAGAAACTCATGGTTTATACATTGGCAGGTGAAAGTCTTAACCATCCTGCCACCTTCCTTACACAGATAATAATAACAATAATAATATATGGGATTTATAAAGCGCTGAATCTTGTAGAGTACATGATTCAAAGTGCTTTCATTCAAATTAGTCAAGCACATGCAACCGTTTACATAAAAATTCAAAACAAATTACATGTCTGCACACACACACACACACACACACACACACACACACACATACACACACACACACACACACACACACAGCAAGGTGACGGGGATGGAGGAGACTGATAAGAGTAGGAACAGATGTGAGGTACTGTGCTATGATTTAAGAAGACCCTAGGTAGGAAATAAGTGTGTCTTTAGTTTGGATTTGAACGTGTCAAATGAGGGATTATGATGAAGGGAAAGAGGGAGGTCATTCCAGATAGATGGACCAGAAATAGTGAAAGAACGGTGGCCGACATTGGAGTGTTTGAACCTTGGTATTTGTAAGTACATGGTATCTGCAGGAGAACGGAGGGAACAAGAATACTACAACACTTTTGTTTATTCAAAGAGGGTAATAGAATAATCAGCAACTGCTTTTTTACATTCAGCCCTCTGGTAAAAAAAATAACAAATAAACAAAAAAACCCAAACAATAATATAACCCCCTAAAAAAACAAACCCAAACATAACTAAAAAAAAACAACCCCAAAAACCACCAAAACCCCAACACCTAAACAAAAAACAAAAAAATACTAACATGAAAAATCATTAGATACACATATTATGAAAATACATCGTGAAAATCATTTTGAGCAAACAAATGGATATAAAATACCATTAAAGGCACAGAGACAAAATCCTTTTCAAGATATATGAAAGAGAGAGAGAGAATAATCTTTATTTTTCAAGGGTTACAGAGTAAGTACTACATACTTTTTTTCATCTGGCCCTTAATTAATGAAGAGAGAGAGAGAAAGAGAGGAGAGAGAGAGAGAGAGAGAGAGAGAGAGAGAGAGAGAGAGAGAGAGAGAGAGAGAGAGAGAGAGAAGAGAGAGAGAGAGAGAGACAGACAGACAGACAGACAGACAGACAGACAGACAGACAGACAGACAGACAGACAGACAGACAGAGACAGAGACAGACAGACAGACAGATGAGGCAAAATGAGAGCAGGCAAAAGAGTATGGTGCCCAGGATATGTGTGTAATGTGTTTGAAGGTAACCAAAGGCGAAGCAACCAAAATCAGACTTCCAATCCCTCCCTGTAAAAAAAGAGTGTGCCACTTTCTGCTGTGTCCTATGAACTGTGACCAAACACAAAACATGTGACACCCAAGCTCAGACGCTACTCACAGACTGATGTCCTGGGATGTCCGCCCGCGTGAAGCCACCACTCTGTCCCGCAGTTCCTCAATGCTGATCAATCCTGTTCACCAATGGTAAGATTCTTAGATTGTGCATGATACGACCATTTTGATCATCTCGAAGGTAGCCAAATTTTAACTTTGGAAATGTTGTCTTAACATAACTGTGGTGCACATGTAACAAGAAAATGAAGAAAAGTGAAGACAATTAAGAATGTTGAATGAATAGTGTGGCACAAGGCAACAAAAGAAACAGTAAGCCAGAGGGGAGCAGGAGTATTGTGAAGAATAGTTTCCGTTTTCTTGGTTTCTTCTTTAAATGTCTGAACGCAGTACAAAAAGAAAATGATTGAAAAAAAGGCATACACAAAATCTCACCATAGATAGAACTCAGAACTCTAGCCAGGAAAATCTGTCCCCCCCCCCCCCTCCAAATCCACAAAAACATGTCAGAGAATAAGCCAAACAAATGAACTAGCACTCACACACAAATTTGCATGTGTGCGCATACACACTCACTCTTTTTTTTCACACACACATATACTCAGACACTCAAACAGACACGCACACACACTCAACATACAGACAACATAAACACACACACACAACTACATATACACGGGGACTGGATGTAAAAGAGCACATGTGTGCTTAATCCATTATCCTCACTATAAGAGAATAAATAAATAAATAAACAAATAAATAGATAGATAGATAAATAACTAAATATACCTCCATTCCTGTGGCTGGTGGCCAGGCAGACCTCCACTATCTGCACTCCCAGCTCATAGTAGAAGTCCCCCACACCCAGCATCTCCGCCCAGAACCCTTTGCTTGCTGAAAAAACACAACCAAAAGTGACAGGGAAAAATATATATAGAAAAGTCTCTGTTGGAATGAAAAAGCACAGATGCTCATGCAAGAACTTGATCCTACATGCACACACAGACACATGCACTCAGCACTCTCACGCATACTCTGTGTGTACACACACACACACACACACACACACACACACACACACACACACACACACACACACACGCTGTGTGTATGTACACACTACAAAACCAAAATGATAACAAAACAAAACCCAAGAGAAAAAGGACACTAAAAGCAGACTTTTTCCATTTCTAGATCTATACTTGTGGCACTTAATGCAAAACGGACACCTTGTGTTACCACTTTGGGGAGTTTGTGTATATTTTATAAACAAACCACTACTTCAGTACTTCACTTTGTCATTGTCTCATACCTTTCTGTCAGTAGCATTTCTGCCAAAGCTATATTATCCTGTGCCAAGCATGTGCATCTATAGAACAGTTTGAGCAGCATGGGTCAGGAGTGTTTTTACTTTTCACGTTCAAAATGTAAACTAACTTCAGAAAATGACTTCTTCTGAACATACTTTTGAATGTTATAAAAAAAGAAGAGGTAAAAATTCATACAGCTGCATAAAATATCTTTGTGACATTTGTCTTACCAAACTGTTAACAATGTAGACAAACACAATCCAACTTATGGGTAAAGGCAAAGGTGTCCCATAACCTATGCGGTCACAAGGGAGCGTGGCATCAGAGACCTCAGCTTTTCTAGGGGCCAGCATATTGAGGGCTGCTTCCATCTCCTCTCCCTCGCTGCTTTACCTTCCCTGACCCTAAAGACAGCAGGTTCCCATTTACAGCTCGGTAAACTGGGGGAACTGTACTGAAACAGAGGCGTGCAAACGGTCACTCATCCAACTGGTAACCACACTCGACACTGCTTAACATTGGCTGGGGGAAAGCGAGCGCTCTGACCACTGAGCTATCCTGTCCCAACTTACGGGCTATATTCTGAATTATATGATCAAAATCAAGCAACTCCCCAAAGATAATTCTTTCCTTCCCTCCTATTCTTTCCTCCGTTCTGCTTTCACTTTACCCCCACACCCAAAAGAGGTGACATCAATCTTACAAATACTCACATGCTAAAGGGTCCACACCAATGGAAGCGCACATGTCCTGAAACTGCAGACGGAACTGGGGATCTTTGCGGATTTCCTCTTTGTGCTTGGCTGCAAAGTCCTCCAGGTTCTTTTTGAAGACGTCCATCTGTTTCGTCATCTGAGGAAAGGGATGAATAAACCAGGAAATGAAAGGTAAACATGTGCACTGAGACCTTGCATGTGATGTACACTGAGTATCATGCATGCTGTGAAGCATGCTGGATCTTTTCATGGAAGGTTAACTGAGTATAGCCTATAGCTTTTCTTCTCTTGAGATGATATTGATCAATACTAATCTTAGCAGTTGCTGTTGTTTTCAACTGGCTTGTGTATAATGAACAAAACTTTTTTTTCATGACAAGTCACTGAAAAGTGGTAGGTACATCACTTAATAGCACAAATTAATAAGGACTGATAACTGAACAACTATATCTAACTGAATCAGCTTTTGCAGTATAAGCAGTACAGTTCACACTGTATGTAACAAGTTCATACAACAAATGAACCCACTAAATTTTTTTTTAAATGTTCATAGCATCCATTATCATGGATTTGGGCTTATTAATCTTAGTTAGTTATGAAATCATATTTCATTAATCATTATACTAGGTTAATGTATCTAGACTCATTTGCTATTCTAGCAGAGTAATCAATGAATTGACTGAAGCCATTCAACAAAAGATGATATTGATAAATAAATTTGCTTTCTAATTTGCAAGTTAATGGCAGGCAGAAAACTATGGTATGACAATAACTTGAATAACTAATGGATGCTGTTGTCTGCATTTGCTGAAGTTTTTAAGTTTTCTGATGAACTTTACCACCAGTCACATACTGACATAGCTCTGTGAATGAACATGCAATGCTGAGTCAGTGACTGTAACAACTCCTCACCTGCGAGAACTGGTCTTCTGCAATTTCTGATCCTTTGTCCTTGTAACGTGCCTGCAAATAAACATTAATGAAACATGCATAGAGTATGTACAGTTACTTTTCCATTTCACTGAATTACTTATCTGATTCACACACACACACACACACACACACACACACACACACACACACACACACAATGTGTCACACACACACACTGTCACACACACACACACACATCTTGTGAACATCTTGCGCACACACATTAAATCCTGTTCCGCTTATCATAAGATTAGGCCATTGTGTGCAGGTGGGAACAGATGACAATATTTACAAAACTGCATACACACGGGGACTGGATGAAAAAAAGCACATGAGTGCTTATTTCATTATCCTCGATATAAAAGAATAAATATTTTTTTTTTAAATTAAAAAGACACACACACACACACACACACACACACACACACACACACACACACACACACACACACACACACACAAGTAAAATCAAAAACCTTTCACTTTTTCAATTTAACACCGCATGCCTGCCTTGGTAAAAATAGTTATAATATCATTAATCCAAACGGCTAAAGTACGTGTTACTATTAGGCTCCAGCTCGACTGGTGCACAGAACGACGTGGTGCCAGAGATGATGATAATGATGATGATAATGATAATGATGATGTGATGATGATGGGATGATGATACTGACGAAGCCAAATGACTTGAATACAAAATATATTCCATGTCCATATTGTTGCTGCTGCTGCTGAGGCACAACCAAACTTTGATTAAATTCTACGTAGTAACGTAGGCTATAAATTCCGATCATTGCAATCATCTTCATCGTCACATTGTGATCGTACTCTAAATCTACCCAAAGACATACCTGGGCCAAATTTTTGTTTTTGATGGCACCGATTCCTGCTCCTCTCCGCATGGTGATGGTGACTATAGGAGTCGTTCAGCGATTTTACTTGAAAACACAAGGGGAAAAATAATAACTTTTCAGGATTCGCTTGGGATCGAAGAGGCTTCCGGCAATTAAAGGGAAATAAAGCCCAGAATCTGGTCAGGCAAGCGTAATGGTTGTTTCCCTTAGACCATGTACCAGCGCTGCTGCACTTTCAGAGGAGGGAAGCTTTCTCCTTTCTATTCTTTTATTTCAAGGATTTATTTATTTATTTATTTATTCTTTTATATCGAGGATAACAGAATAAGCAATCATGTGCTTTTTTTCATCTGGTCCCCGTGTGTATGCAGTTTTGTATATATTGTCATCTGTTCCCACCGGCACACGATGGCCTACTCTTACGAAAAGCGGAACAGGATTTAACGTGTGCGCAAGATGTTCTGCGTGCGTTCGCACACGGGGCCTCGGTTTAAAGTCTCATCCGAAGGAAGGATAATGGAATAAGCCTCGTGTGCTTTTGTACGTGCAGTCTCTGTGTGTGCGCAGTTGTGCAAGTTTTTTTTTTCATCCGTTCCCACAGGCACACAATGGCCTACTCTTCCAAAAAGCGGAACGGGCTTTAACATGTGCGCAAGGTGTTCTGTGTGGGTCAAGTCAAGTCAAAATGATCTTTATTGAGGGTAAAAGATTAAGTTTACACAACTTTTTTTCATCCTGCCCTCACAAAAAAATCAAGAAAATTGACCTCTAAAACAATCAAAGACAAAAATCAACCTTGGTTGAAAACTAAAATAAATGAAGGTTTTCATTCAAACAAAATCTCATAAGATAACAAACTCATGTCATACAGACAAAAGAATAGAAATACCAATTAACATTGGTATGAATAACAACAAAGCAGCCAATTGTGTGAACATAAGGGTGGACTTACAAATTGTCCATCAGATGTTTCTTCAACAAAAGTTTCTTAAACATTTGTTTTGAAGGAACTGATTTTAGAAAGGGGGGCGGTTTATTCCACAATGTTCTTCCTGAATAAGCTTGATTTATAGAGGTTGTTATGGTGCCTGGGCAGAAACAGTCTAGGGGTAGGCCTGTCTTTGTTGACAGCAATTTTCCCCACGATTTTCTTTGGGGCTTTCCTGTTTAATATGATTGTACATACATAGATATTTGGTGAATTTGTTGTTGGGTACCCCGGTTTATAGTCTTATCCGAAGGACTTTGATTTTGTGTGCTCAATGATGTTCTATGAGAAGAGAAGAAAAGAGAAGAGAAGAGAGTCTATGAAATCAAATATGATTTGCTGCAGAATTAGATAGGCCCTATCTTGGGCATAAATTAGTTGGACAGACAATATAAACTCAAAATTAGCAGATGTATTGATTGGGTGACTGCTGCTTTGGTTCATTATTCATTTATTTCCTTGTTTGTTTCTAAATTTATTTTCTGTGTTGTGTCTTTCATGTGTTTTGGGGTTTCTTTTCAGTGCTTTTCCCCTTATTATTCTTGCATTATTTGTAGCAAGGTTTCATTTAGATTGGTCAGATGCTTCTCTGCACTACTCAGTTATCGCAACTTTTGTAATAAGGCTGAAAGTTAGTCCCCTGTAATAATCTGACGTCTTTACCAGACCCCATGTCTTACAACCTTCCCTGAAATTCCCAGTTTTACCACATGGATACACAGACAGACGAATCATCCTAAAACAGGTGCAACCTTTACAAAAGCTCTTTCTTCCTAAATTATGTTTGAATATTGATATTACATAACATAATTCTTACTATCTAAACCTCATGTTTCATACACTTCGATGAATTTACTTTCTGTTATCGGATTTGTTTTGTATCTCATTTCCTTTTTATTTCTTGTCGTTTATTCTTTTATTTCGAGGACAATAAGATAATACCCATACGCTTTTTTACATCCCAAATCCCCGTGTGCATATTTTATAAAAGTGTATGCGCAAGATGTTGCGTGCGTCGGCACACGGGACCTCGATTCAAAGTCTCATCCACAGGACATTCGAAGGAGTGCATATGGTGATGATGGTAATTTCAGTGATAGAAATCCTTCTGCACTGGGGTTACGGTGGTGGCTCAAACCTTGGCTCAAAACCGGGCTGTCACATCGTGTGTGCAACGCACAACGCTTCAACTACAAGTCTAAAACAGGCCGTAGGCTTTGATTTACGGTGGCTATGAACGTAAAATGAGTGGTAGTACCCTTTAGTGAAAGACTACCACACCTCAAGGGTTGGGGGGTCAGAGACCATTGGCCCACACTTTTATTCTTAGCTCATGTCAGGCTCCAAGAAGAGGTGAAAGAAATCTGGGCCACACCCATGGCAACAGTGCCGGATGACCGAATACACGACACGGGTGACGCGAAATCCTGGAAGCAGGGTGTAGGTGACAGCTAGAAGGTAGGCCTCTGTGAAGCAGCTGCAACAATGGTTTTTTCACTTTGGAGGCTGCAGGCAGGCAGAAGATTTCTGTGAAGAAATGATGGCTGGGATCACCGAGCAACACTCACACTGCCTTCTATAAAGCAATGGCAGACCACTGGAAGTATTCCCCTGCCCAACCAAGAGTTACAAACGTCAAATAAAGAAAAATCCATCTGAAAAGCTTTTGGAAAGACATATTATCAAAGATTAGGAAAATGAGACCATACTTAAAAATACCGCCAGAATGTATTTGGCCAGTTGTTTTTTTGCAAAAGCGAAGGATAGACTCTGAAAGCTTCCAAAGAAAACAGAACCAAAAACGCAGAGGTGTAGTTCTAGATAAATTACTGAGAATAATCTGGACCAAAAAGAACCAAACCAATTTTTTGTGTGGAAAAATTGAACAAACAACCTGAACTTTTAGATCCGGTTAAAAAAAATAAAAATATTTTAGACATGCCATGAGACACCGGAGCCGCTATGTACATAAGACTGTGACTCAGGGTCAGATGGAAGGCAGGCAGGAGACGACGAGAAAGACCGTGCACTTCCTAGTGCAAAACAGCCAAGTGGACGTAGGCTAGCTGTCAAGGGAGAAAATCTACAGAAGGAGTGAGGATAGAAAGTGGCGGAGACAAGTGACTGGACAGGCATTAGCGGCTACCATCCAAGGTGATGTCCCCAACACGCGAACAGGTGTTACTTTTCTCTAGCAGGAAATGTCTGTAGCTTCTGCTACCTGCACTGTGCTGTGGCCTTCATTGACATTTCACTTCAGGGATTTCCTACAAAGTGTTGCTAAGACTCCCGGGATTTTGTTAGAAGTATCTGGTCTGTATCAATTCTATGAGAGAGAGAGAGAGAGAGAGAGAGAGAGAGAAAAGAGAGAGAGAGAGAGAGAGAGAGAGAGAGAGAGAGAGAGAGAGAGAGAGAGAGAGAGAGAGAGAGAGAGAGAGAGAGAGAGAGAGAGAGAGAGAGAGAGAGAGAGAGAGAGAGAGAGAGAGAGAGAGAGAGAGAGAGAGAGAGAGAGAGAATGCGAATAGTTTATTCATAATAGGCCATGGCCCCTCATAAAGGGGGTGATGTGAACAAACAATTCATAAATATGACAGTCGATAATTTCATATTCCTCCTCCTCAAACCCATCTGTCCCGCCAGATATCCCACCATCTACTGGAATCCTTGGCATCAACATCGGCCTCCCCACCAAAAATGAGATCACCAAAGCTTTAGAGTCTTTAAAGTCAGGCAAAGCAGCAGGTCCTGACGGTATACCCCCTGAAGCACTGAAGGCAGACATCCAGACTTCAACTGACATGATGTATCCACTCCTACACAAGATCTGGGAGCAATAGAGTGTGCCAGAAGACTGGAAGAAAGGCTACCTCGTGAAACTGCCAAAGAAAGGTGACCTGTCATCCTGCAACAACTGGAGAGGAATCATGCTGCTGTCTATACCAGGGAAAGTACTGACAAGAATAATCTTAGAAAGACTGAAGACGGCACTAGACAAGACACTCAGGGATGAACAGGCAGGCTTCCGACAAACAGATCATGCACAGATCAGATCGCCACAAAGTGCATCATCATCGAGCGGTCCCTAGAGTGGCAGACCCCCTTGTATTCAGTCTTTGTTGACTTCCACAAGGCATTTGACAGCGTCGACAGAGATGTCATCTGGAGACTGATGCACCACTATGGCTTCCCACCAAAGTTCGTCACCATCATTCAACAGCTCTATGAGGATGCCACCTGCCAAGTCATCCATGATGGTAAATTGACGGAACCCTTCTGCGTACGAACCGGCGTTCGTCAGGGCTGTCTGTTGTTGCCAACC
>CM060317.1:2433440-2440805 GCA_030674155.1 Stramonita haemastoma
AAAGAAAGAAAGAGAGAAAAAAGAAAAGGAAAAAGAGAAAAGAAAGAAAGAAAGAAAGAAAGAAAAAAGAAAAGGAAAGAAAGAAAAGAAAGAAAGAAAGAAAGAAAGAAAGAAGAAAGAAAGAAAGAAAGAAAGAAAGAAAGAAAGAAAGAAAGAAGGAAGAAAGAAAGAAAGAAAGAAAGAAAGAAAGAAGAAAGGAAGAAGAAAAGAAGAAGAAGAAAGACCACAACCAGACCGACGGACCGACTGACCGACAGACAGACAGACAGACAGACGGACAGACAGAAAGAACGAAAAAAAGAAAAGTGAAAATAAAAACCCAGAAGTCCCAAACCTCAGAAATCACAGTGAACAAATCATAAAAATAGAGACAAATATAAACGATCAAAAAGCAAAAGAAAAGAAACATATTATTTCAAAAAAGGATGCTAATTTTTTTTCTTAACGAGCAAAGATAAAAACAAATAAGTACAAATCATTCCGACATATGCCAGACCTTAGACTGACATTCTTCACCACTTATTCATAGCAATGTTACAATTTTCGGCATAAACAGATTTTGGACCCCCCCCCCGCCCCCCCCCCCCCCCCCCCCCCCCCCCCCCCCCGCCCACCACCACCACCTAAAACTTAGCTGAATAGAAAAAAGAGAGGGTCGTACATTATTCATAGAAATAACCCAATAAATCTTGAACACTCTGGAAGGTCAAGACAAATGTCTGATCTTTCGTCTGGTTTTTATATTATATTATTGGTTTTGGGGGGTTGGGGGGTTGGGGTTGGGGGCTGGGATAGTTGTGTGTGTGTGTGTGTGTGTGTGTGTGTGTGTGTGTGTGTGTGTGTGTGTGTGTGTGTGTGTGTGTGTGTGTGTGTGTGTGTGTGTGTGTGTGTGTGTGTGTGTGTGTGTGTTGTGGAAAAAGGGGGAGGGGAGTTTGCAGGTTTTTTTTTTCTTTTTGCAATGAAGCTGGTCACACAGATGTAAAGACAAACAGCCCCTCAGAAAAGGTGGATTGGAGAGGTGGGCCAGCGTTTGGAGAGGAGGAGGGTTGAATGAGGAAGAACATGGAATGAAGGAAGAAAACAAACTGTTGTGGCTGAATAAACACATTGCATTAATCTTCCTTTTTGTGCTGTCCCCACCATCTGTTTTCTTTCCTCCCCAACCCATCCTCCTGTCTGATCATTTTATGTTTTGCACAGGAGCAAAAAAAAGGTGATAGTTTTACACTGTCTTTATTTTCTACACCTATATGTGTGCCATAAAGTGGTATAAAATAAAATATACTGTTCTACAGGGTCGGGATAGCGCTGTGGTCATAGCACTCGCTCTTCCTAAACTAAGGAACATTGTAAGTGGTTTACCAAATGGATGGGTAACCGCTTGCGCGCCTTGGCTTCAGTGCAATCCCCTAGTTCACCCAGTTTTAAAAGATGGCCTGCCCCCTTTTTAAGGACTGGGAACGTAAAGCAGCGAGGGCAGAGGAAATGGGCACCCCCCTCAATACGCTGACTCCTGGAGAAGCTGAGCTCTCTGACACTTTGCTTTTCAAAGAAGGCACAGGTCATGGGAACACCTTTACCTTTTACCTTTACTACTGCCATCTAGGAATGATGTCTTGGTCTTCTCTTTTCCCTCTGAACATCCTGAGGAATCTTTGGGGCACTGCACAGAGGTCACGTCTCCTGGGAAATGGAGCCCGGCACAGCCCCTGTCTCTCTGGTGCTGGGTGTACACTGGGTGTGTTCCTGCTTCTGTAACCCATTGAACCCTGATGGCACGAATTAGGGAAATCTTTAACACGCATTTCTAACCGACGGGATAGCCTAGTGGTCAGAACATTGCGCTCGCAATTCGACGACCCAGGTTCGATTCCCGTTCGAGGGGATTTTTCCCTAGAGTTAATATCAATGCTGACTTTGCTCTCCCCAAAAATCCTTCGGATGAGACTATAGACCGAAGCCCCGTGTGCGAACGCACACAAAACACCTTGCGCACACGTTAAATCCTGTTCCGTTTTTCGTATGAGTAGGCCATTGTGTACCGGAGGGAACGGATGACATGATTTACAAAACTGCATACACACGGGGATTGGATGTAAAAAACCGAGAGTGCTTATTCCATTATCCTTGATATAAATGAATAAATAAATTCAAAAATAAACCTTATGCATGCGTATAAACCTGAAGAGACTTCTAGAGGCATTGGCAGACCTAGCAGTTCAGTTGATCTGGGGGGTCATTCGAATTTTCTGTCTTCTTTTACCAGACGCTGCTTGAAAGATTTGAATCCACGACTTCATGGACCCACGGAATGCAAGTGAAGCAGCCTTATCCATAAGGTTATAACTTTTGTCATGAATAATATACATTATGTAATGTTGGTGTTCTGTTGCTTTTTTTATTGAAACATTTTTTACATAGAGTATATATTTTTTGAAACGAAGCAAAATCACCACCACCACCACCACCCACAAAAAGAAGGAAAAAACATAAACACACACACATACACACACACACACACACACATACACACACACACATACACACACACATATACACACACATACCCCACACACACATACACATACACACACATACACACACATACATACACACACACACATACACACACACACACACACACACACACACACACAACACACACACACACACACACACACACACACACACACACACACACACATATCATACACACACACATACACACACTTTGAGTGAACAGACGTAAAATCGAAGCAACAACAAACAACATACACACACACACACACATACACACACCCAAACCAGCAGCAATAACCCCTTCCCCCCCCCCACAAAAATTAAAACAGGTACCCCCCAAAAAGAACAGAAAATGACCTTTGACAAGTGTGACCACAGGCGAAACAAAAGTCAGTCTAGTCAGTAACACAAGGTAGAATAACGCTCTATGCCCCATCCCCTTTGTTAAACCAATGTCCAGACTGCCGACCTTTGCAATGCTCTCCCAACTGAAGATTCACAGCAGCTGGTGAGGATGGCAAGACGTGAAGGGAGGCAGCTCTCTGAGGGGATGGTGTCAGACAACAATCATATGATGCTGTCATTCTTCGGTGGGGATTTTCTGTTCGTACCCCTATCTCTCTCACTCCCACCCAGCCCTCCTTGTCTGCTGATGGTGAAGATTTTGTTTGTCAGATCTTACTTCAGGTGCTTAACCCCATGGTCCTGTGCCACGAGGATTTGTTGCTTGTGTGTGTGTGTGTGTGTGTGTGTGTGTGTGTGTGTGTGTGTGTGTGTGTGTGTGTGTGTGTGTGTGTGTGTGTGTGTGTGTGTGTGTGTTTGATTTGATTTGATTTGATTTGATTTGATTTATTCTTTTATATCGAGGATAATGGGATAAGCGCTCTTGTGCTTTCTTTTTACATCCAGTCCCCGTGTGTATGCAGTTTTGTAAATGTCATCTGTTCCCACCGGCACACGATGGCCTACTCTTATAAAAAGCGGAACAGGATTTAGCGTCTTGTGTGTGTGTGTGTGTGTGTGTGTGTGTGTGTGTGTGTGTGTGTGTGTGTGTGTGTGTGTGTGTGTGTGTGACTGTGTGACTGTGTGACTGTGTGACTGTGTGACTGTGTGTGTGTGGTTTTTGTTTTTTGGGGGTGGGTGGAGGGTGGAGGATGGGTTTTGCTCGGCGTAAATGTAGACAATTTCTTGTGCTTTTTTTTTTTTCAAATATCTATCAATGTACCTGATAAAAAGCAACGAAACGCGCAGCGTTCGCGTACGCACGCGCGCACACACACACACACAACGCACACACACGCACGCACGCACGCGCGCATGCACACACCACACGCACACACCACGCACGCACACGCACACGCACAAACACACACACACGCATACACACTCACTCACTCACACACACACACTGATGCACACATATAAAGAGAGAGAGACAGAGACAGAGAAAGTGGAATGGATTTACCATGATTTTCTACTTTTTTTTTGTTGATTTTTCTTCTTTTTTTTCCTTTTTTTTCTATTGCCCTGTGAATCTGATTACAGTGCTATTCAATCGCACGCCCCCCAAATTTGATACCCACCCTCACACAATCACCGGCCACCCTCACCTCTGCTAACTGATTCTACAAATAATGCTGTTAGAATGTATGCATTCCAACAACACAGAGCAGACAAGCAGATAGAAAAAAAAAGCAAGGAAAAATGAGAAAGACCGAAGGTAAGAAAAGAAGAAAGACATAAAAAAGAAAGGAAAGAGAGAGAGAGAGAGAGAGAGAGAGAGAGAGAGAGAGAGAGAGAGAGAGAGAGAGAGAGAGAGAGAGAAGAGAGAGAGAGAGAGAGAGAGAGAGAGAGAGAGAGAGAGAGAGAGAGAGAAAGAAAGAAGTGAAAGAAAAATACAAGAAAAGAAAACAGGAAAATAGCAAATAAAGACAAAGAATACAGGAGAAAAAAGAAGAAGAAACCGAAAGGAAATCATGTAAAAAAACAGAAGAAAAAAGAATGACAGAAAAGAAAGTTCAAAAGAAGTACAGGAAAAATCAACATCACAAAAAGAAACAAAGAACACACACACACACACACACACACACACACACACACACACACACACACACACACACACACACACACACACACACACACACACACACACACACACACACACATCTGTTAAAAATATGTACATGTCGGTGTTTCATCGGAGTTTAGTACAAAGCATTTTTAACTCACAGCAGCTCTCTGGCAGAGTCAGTCTTCACAACTCGAAGCCTGCCCACCAAAGGCGGGATTTCTGACACAAGCTCATTTACTTTGACAGGCTACATTCAGGAATTAGCAGAATGCAGAAAGAGAGGGTCCTACATCATTCATAAACATAACCTAATAAGGCGTGACCGCACGTGGAAGGTCACCACAAATGTGTGACTTTTGGACTTGGAATGGGGTTCTTGGAGTGGTATTTGAAGGAATTTGTTTTTGCACTGAAAAGGGTCAGAGAATACGAATGAAGAACAGCGTAGAGAAAGGGTTTGTAGAGCTGATAGGAGAAGAGGGCATGGTGTGACAGGAAAAACGGTCAGGGAGATAGGGAATCAGAATGGTGCAAAGAACAGATCACGTTATGGTCCAGCAGCAGGGTCAGAAGATTAGTTTTTCATTGTCGTTTTCCCCATCGTGACCATTTCCTTCGTTTTGATGCCTACCCTCTGTTTTGATTCATGTCATTCCCTGGGTGTCACTCGGTTAGAGAAGAAAGTGACAGTTTGATGTTTTTTCTCGTTAGTCACAACTATAAGACTAGTAAAAAGTAAAGGTGTCCCATAACCTATGTGGTCGTAGGGGAGCAAGGCATCAGAGACGTCAGCTTCTCTAGGGGCCAGCATATTGAAGGCGGCACCCATCTCCTCTCCCTCGCTGCTTTGCCTTCCCTGACCCTAAAGAAGGCAGGTACTTATTTACAGCTGGGTGAACTGGAGGATTGTACTCAAGTCAAGACGAGCAGACGGTCACCCATCCAATTGGTAACCACGCTCGATGCTGCTTAACCTTAGCTTGGGGAAAGCGAGTGCTCCGGCCACTGAGCTATCCCGTCCTCATAAGACTAGAGCTACTTCTTATTGACTATTGGTTGATTCAATATATTCCTCATTTTAAGATATTTATACTTTGACTTAGAAACCTACAATTGTAACTATTATTATTATTATTATTATTTATTATTATTATTATTATTATTATTATTATTATTATTATTATTATTATTATTATATTATTGAATTACGGGAGAAAAAGACTGGTCAGTGACCTGGGATAAGAATAATTTTGTTCTATATCTCTTTTTGTACCCTACTTTAAGGTTGGGACTTTTGTACAGCAGTCTCGACTTCAGAACAGACTTCAGCACTCAGCTATGGCGTTAGCGACTGTCGGGTCGTGGAGTGATTCCAGTTTAGTTTCTTTTCTGGTGAATCAAGGTTTAAAGTAATTTTTAAAATCTGTTTTTTGTTTGTTCGTGTGTTTTTTGTTGCTGTTTTTTCTTTTCACTTCTGTTTGTTTGTTTGATTCAGATTTTTTGCGTGTGTATTTACGATGTGTATGTGTGTGTGTGTGTGTGTGTGTGTGTGTGTGTGTGTGTGTTGTGTGAGTGTGAGTGTGTGTGTGTGTGTGTGTGTGTGTGTGTGTGTGTGTGTGTGTGTGTGTGTGTGTGTGCTGTGATTTGTTTTTCCGTTCTTTTTCCTCATAGTTTTTCCCTCTCATTCGTGTTTTGTTTTCGTTTTCCTCTTTATGTAGTTCTTTAGTTTAAGTTTTTCCTTCTTTTATTTTTCCTTCCTTCTCTCCTTCCTCCCGTCATTGATTCATTAACTAATTCAAAATTTCCATTATTCATTCATTGTTTAATTCTTTTTGTCAGTCTTCCTCCTTTTTTGTAATATGTTTTACCCCCTCGCACTATATCAGTACACGTTTATACGTTTCTGCAAATGAGAGAATAGGGGGGGAGGGGAGTGGGCAATGACGTGGTGAAGAAATAGAGGGGGGGGGGGAAGGCGTGATATTGAATATCAATCTCATCATGTCGAAATCAGATGAATTCGTTTCATCTTCCTGTCATCATTGTCTTCTGTTTGCTCGTTGTCTTGTTCCCACTTCCTTCTTCTCTTTTTTACGCATGGAGGGTAGGGAGCACACACAATGAACCAGTGGAGGGAGACAAATCTCTGTCTGTCTGTCTGTCTGTCTGTCTGTCTGTCTGTCTGTCTGTCTGTCTGTCTGTCTGTCTGTCTGTCTGTCTGTCTGTCTGTCTGTCTGTCTGTCTGTCTCTCTCTCTCTCTCTCTCATCTTCTCTCTCTCTCTCTCCTCTCCCCTCTCCTCTCTCTCTCTCTCTCTCCTCTCTCTCTCTCTCTCTCTCTCTCTCTCTCTCGTGACGATGGTGTAGATGTTGACGATGATGGCGGTGATGATGATGTGTATGTTGAAGATAACGATAGAAATTATGATGTAGATGATTAAGTTGATGTTCGCGACCGTGTTGTGTACATTGATGATGATGATCGTGACGATGATAAATAGGTTGAAGAAGATGGCGGCAGTCCGGCAGGCAGAGACACAGAGATGAACTAACTGACAGACAGATTTTGACAGGTCGAAAGAGGCTGAGGCAAAGAAACACAAAGACCAAGAAAATACCAGGAGATACAGACACATTTGACAAACACAGACAGACACACTGAGATTAAACTGTTCATGTCTACATTCAGACTATTTCACACGTCTGCCCTCTCCTTGGAAGTGGAACAGTGGTCTAGAGGCAACGCGCCTGCCTATAAAACGAAAAGTGTGCGGTGC
>CM060317.1:2440905-2448405 GCA_030674155.1 Stramonita haemastoma
CCCCCCCCCCCCCCCCCCCCCCCCCCCCCCCCCCCCCCCCCCCCCCCCCCCCCCCCCCCCCCCGCCCACCACCACCACCTAAAACTTAGCTGAATAGAAAAAGAGAGGGTCGTACATTATTCATAGAAATAACCCAATAAATCTTGAACACTCTGGAAGGTCAAGACAAATGTCTGATCTTTCGTCTGGTTTTTATATTATATTATTGGTTTTGGGGGGTTGGGGGGGTTGGGGTTGGGGGCTGGGGATAGTTGTGTGTGTGTGTGTGTGTGTGTGTGTGTGTTGTGTGTGTGTGTGTGTGTGTGTGTGTGTGTGTGTGTGTGTGTGTGTGTGTGTGTGTGTGTGTGTGTGTGTGTGTGTGTGTGTTGTGGAAAAAGGGGGAGGGGAGTTTGCAGGTTTTTTTTTTCTTTTTGCAATGAAGCTGGTCACACAGATGTAAAGACAAACAGCCCCTCAGAAAAGGTGGATTGGAGAGGTGGGCCAGCGTTTGGAGAGGAGGAGGGTTGAATGAGGAAGAACATGGAATGAAGGAAGAAAACAAACTGTTGTGGCTGAATAAACACATTGCATTAATCTTCCTTTTTGTGCTGTCCCCACCATCTGTTTTCTTTCCTCCCCAACCCATCCTCCTGTCTGATCATTTTATGTTTTGCACAGGAGCAAAAAAAAAGGTGATAGTTTTACACTGTCTTTATTTTCTACACCTATATGTGTGCCATAAAGTGGTATAAAATAAAATATACTGTTCTACAGGGTCGGGATAGCGCTGTGGTCATAGCACTCGCTCTTCCTAAACTAAGGAACATTGTAAGTGGTTTACCAAATGGATGGGTAACCGCTTGCGCGCCTTGGCTTCAGTGCAATCCCCTAGTTCACCCAGTTTTAAAAGATGGCCTGCCCCCTTTTTAAGGACTGGGAACGTAAAGCAGCGAGGGCAGAGGAAATGGGCACCCCCCTCAATACGCTGACTCCTGGAGAAGCTGAGCTCTCTGACACTTTGCTTTTCAAAGAAGGCACAGGTCATGGGAACACCTTTACCTTTTACCTTTACTACTGCCATCTAGGAATGATGTCTTGGTCTTCTCTTTTCCCTCTGAACATCCTGAGGAATCTTTGGGGCACTGCACAGAGGTCACGTCTCCTGGGAAATGGAGCCCGGCACAGCCCCTGTCTCTCTGGTGCTGGGTGTACACTGGGTGTGTTCCTGCTTCTGTAACCCATTGAACCCTGATGGCACGAATTAGGGAAATCTTTAACACGCATTTCTAACCGACGGGATAGCCTAGTGGTCAGAACATTGCGCTCGCAATTCGACGACCCAGGTTCGATTCCCGTTCGAGGGGATTTTTCCCTAGAGTTAATATCAATGCTGACTTTGCTCTCCCCAAAAATCCTTCGGATGAGACTATAGACCGAAGCCCCGTGTGCGAACGCACACAAAACACCTTGCGCACACGTTAAATCCTGTTCCGTTTTTCGTATGAGTAGGCCATTGTGTACCGGAGGGAACGGATGACATGATTTACAAAACTGCATACACACGGGGATTGGATGTAAAAAACCGAGAGTGCTTATTCCATTATCCTTGATATAAATGAATAAATAAATTCAAAAATAAACCTTATGCATGCGTATAAACCTGAAGAGACTTCTAGAGGCATTGGCAGACCTAGCAGTTCAGTTGATCTGGGGGGTCATTCGAATTTTCTGTCTTCTTTTACCAGACGCTGCTTGAAAGATTTGAATCCACGACTTCATGGACCCACGGAATGCAAGTGAAGCAGCCTTATCCATAAGGTTATAACTTTTGTCATGAATAATATACATTATGTAATGTTGGTGTTCTGTTGCTTTTTTATTGAAACATTTTTTACATAGAGTATATATTTTTTGAAACGAAGCAAAATCACCACCACCACCACCACCACAAAAAGAAGGAAAAAACATAAACACACACACATACACACACACACACACACACATACACACACACACATACACACACACATATACACACACATACACACACACACATACACATACACACACATACACACACATACATACACACACACACATACACACACACACACACACACACACACACACACACACACACACACACACACACACACACACACACACACACACACACATACATACACACACACATACACACACTTTGAGTGAACAGACGTAAAATCGAAGCAACAACAAACAACATACCACACACACACACACATACACACACCCAAACCAGCAGCAATAACCCCTTCCCCCCCCCACAAAAATTAAAACAGGTACCCCCAAAAAGAACAGAAAATGACCTTTGACAAGTGTGACCACAGGCGAAACAAAAGTCAGTCTAGTCAGTAACACAAGGTAGAATAACGCTCTATGCCCCATCCCCTTTGTTAAACCAATGTCCAGACTGCCGACCTTTGCAATGCTCTCCCAACTGAAGATTCACAGCAGCTGGTGAGGATGGCAAGACGTGAAGGGAGGCAGCTCTCTGAGGGGATGGTGTCAGACAACAATCATATGATGCTGTCATTCTTCGGTGGGGATTTTCTGTTCGTACCCCTATCTCTCTCACTCCCACCCAGCCCTCCTTGTCTGCTGATGGTGAAGATTTTGTTTTGTCAGATCTTACTTCAGGTGCTTAACCCCATGGTCCTGTGCCACGAGGATTTGTTGCTTGTGTGTGTGTGTGTGTGTGTGTGTGTGTGTGTGTGGTGTGTGTGTGTGTGTGTGTGTGTGTGTGTGTGTGTGTGTGTGTGTGTGTGTGTGGTTTGATTTGATTTGATTTGATTTGATTTGATTTATTCTTTTATATCGAGGATAATGGGATAAGCGCTCTTGTGCTTTCTTTTTACATCCAGTCCCCGTGTGTATGCAGTTTTGTAAATGTCATCTGTTCCCACCGGCACACGATGGCCTACTCTTATAAAAAGCGGAACAGGATTTAGCGTCTTGTGTGTGTGTGTGTGTGTGTGTGTGTGTGTGTGTGTGTGTGTGTGTGTGTGTGTGTGTGTGTGTGTGTGTGACTGTGTGACTGTGTGACTGTGTGACTGTGTGACTGTGTGTGTGTGGTTTTTGTTTTTTGGGGGTGGGTGGAGGGTGGAGGATGGGTTTTGCTCGGCGTAAATGTAGACAATTTCTTGTGCTTTTTTTTTTTTCAAATATCTATCAATGTACCTGATAAAAAGCAACGAAACGCGCAGCGTTCGCGTACGCACGCGCGCACACACACACACACGCACACACACGCACGCACGCACGCGCGCATGCACACACACACGCACACACACGCACGCACACGCACACGCACAAACACACACACACGCATACACACTCACTCACTCACAACACACACACTGATGCACACATATAAAGAGAGAGAGACAGAGACAGAGAAAGTGGAATGGATTTACCATGATTTTCTACTTTTTTTTGTTGATTTTTCTTCTTTTTTCCTTTTTTTTCTATTGCCCTGTGAATCTGATTACAGTGCTATTCAATCGCACGCCCCCCAAATTTGATACCCACCCTCACACAATCACCGGCCACCCTCACCTCTGCTAACTGATTCTACAAATAATGCTGTTAGAATGTATGCATTCCAACAACACAGAGCAGACAAGCAGATAGAAAAAAAAGCAAGGAAAAATGAGAAAGACCGAAGGTAAGAAAAGAAGAAAGACATAAAAAAGAAAGGAAGAGAGAGAGAGAGAGAGAGAGAGAGAGAGAGAGAGAGAGAGAGAGAGAGAGAGAGAGAGAGAGAGAGAGAGAGGAGAGGAGAGAGAGAGAGAGAGAGAGAGAGAGAGAGAGAGAGAGAGAGAGAGAAAGAAAGAAGTGAAAGAAAAATACAAGAAAAGAAAACAGGAAAATAGCAAATAAAGACAAAGAATACAGGAGAAAAAAGAAGAAGAAACCGAAAGGAAATCATGTAAAAAAACAGAAGAAAAAAGAATGACAGAAAAGAAAGTTCAAAAGAAGTACAGGAAAAATCAACATCACAAAAAGAAACAAAGAAACACACACACACACACACACACACACACACACACACACACACACACACACACACACACACACACACACACACACACACACACACACACACATCTGTTAAAAATATGTACATGTCGGTGTTTCATCGGAGTTTAGTACAAAGCATTTTTAACTCACAGCAGCTCTCTGGCAGAGTCAGTCTTCACAACTCGAAGCCTGCCCACCAAAGGCGGGATTTCTGACACAAGCTCATTTACTTTGACAGGCTACATTCAGGAATTAGCAGAATGCAGAAAGAGAGGGTCCTACATCATTCATAAACATAACCTAATAAGGCGTGACCGCACGTGGGAAGGTCACCACAAATGTGTGACTTTTGGACTTGGAATGGGGTTCTTGGAGTGGTATTTGAAGGAATTTGTTTTTGCACTGAAAAGGGTCAGAGAATACGAATGAAGAACAGCGTAGAGAAAGGGTTTGTAGAGCTGATAGGAGAAGAGGGCATGGTGTGACAGGAAAAACGGTCAGGGAGATAGGGAATCAGAATGGTGCAAAGAACAGATCACGTTATGGTCCAGCAGCAGGGTCAGAAGATTAGTTTTTCATTGTCGTTTTCCCATCGTGACCATTTCCTTCGTTTTGATGCCTACCCTCTGTTTTGATTCATGTCATTCCCTGGGTGTCACTCGGTTAGAGAAGAAAGTGACAGTTTGATGTTTTTTCTCGTTAGTCACAACTATAAGACTAGTAAAAAGTAAAGGTGTCCCATAACCTATGTGGTCGTAGGGGAGCAAGGCATCAGAGACGTCAGCTTCTCTAGGGGCCAGCATATTGAAGGCGGCACCCATCTCCTCTCCCTCGCTGCTTTGCCTTCCCTGACCCTAAAGAAGGCAGGTACTTATTTACAGCTGGGTGAACTGGAGGATTGTACTCAAGTCAAGACGAGCAGACGGTCACCCATCCAATTGGTAACCACGCTCGATGCTGCTTAACCTTAGCTTGGGGAAAGCGAGTGCTCCGGCCACTGAGCTATCCCGTCCTCATAAGACTAGAGCTACTTCTTATTGACTATTGGTTGATTCAATATATTCCTCATTTTAAGATATTTATACTTTGACTTAGAAACCTACAATTGTACTATTATTATTATTATTATTATTATTATTATTATTATTATTATTATTATTATTATTATTATTATTATTATTATTATTATTATTGAATTACGGGAGAAAAAGACTGGTCAGTGACCTGGGATAAGAATAATTTTGTTCTATATCTCTTTTTGTACCCTACTTTAAGGTTGGGACTTTTGTACAGCAGTCTCGACTTCAGAACAGACTTCAGCACTCAGCTATGGCGTTAGCGACTGTCGGGTCGTGGAGTGATTCCAGTTTAGTTTCTTTTCTGGTGAATCAAGGTTTAAAGTAATTTTTAAAATCTGTTTTTGTTTGTTCGTGTGTTTTTGTTGCTGTTTTTCTTTTCACTTCTGTTTGTTTGTTTGATTCAGATTTTTTGCGTGTGTATTTACGATGTGTATGTGTGTGTGTGTGTGTGTGTGTGTGTGTGTGTGTGTGTGTGTGTGTAGTGTGAGTGTGTGTGTGTGTGTGTGTGTGTGTGTGTGTGTGTGTGTGTGTGTGTGTGTGTGTGTGCTGTGATTTGTTTTTCCGTTCTTTTTCCTCATAGTTTTTCCCTCTCATTCGTGTTTTGTTTTCGTTTTCTCTTTATGTAGTTCTTTAGTTTAAGTTTTTCCTTCTTTTATTTTTCCTTCCTTCTCTCCTTCCTCCCGTCATTGATTCATTAACTAATTCAAAATTTCCATTATTCATTCATTGTTTAATTCTTTTTGTCAGTCTTCCTCCTTTTTTGTAATATGTTTTACCCCCTCGCACTATATCAGTACACGTTATACGTTTCTGCAAATGAGAGAATAGGGGGGGAGGGGAGGTGGGCAATGACGTGGGTGAAGAAATAGAGGGGGGGGGGGAAGGCGTGATATTGAATATCAATCTCATCATGTCGAAATCAGATGAATTCGTTTCATCTTCCTGTCATCATTGTCTTCTGTTTGCTCGTTGTCTTGTTCCCACTTCCTTCTTCTCTTTTTACGCATGGAGGGTAGGGAGCACACACAATGAACCAGTGGAGGGAGGACAAATCTCTGTCTGTCTGTCTGTCTGTCTGTCTGTCTGTCTGTCTGTCTGTCTGTCTGTCTGTCTGTCTGTCTGTCTGTCTGTCTGTCTGTCTGTCTGTCTGTCTGTCTCTCTCTCTCTCTCTCTCTCTCTCTCTCTCTCTCTCTCTCTCTCTCTCCTCTCTCTCTCTCTCTCTCTCTCTCTCTCTTCTCTCTCTCTCGTGACGATGGTGTAGATGTTGACGATGATGGCGGTGATGATGATGTGTATGTTGAAGATAACGATAGAAATTATGATGTAGATGATTAAGTTGATGTTCGCGACCGTGTTGTGTACATTGATGATGATGATCGTGACGATGATAAATAGGTTGAAGAAGATGGCGGCAGTCCGGCAGGCAGAGACACAGAGATGAACTAACTGACAGACAGATTTTGACAGGTCGAAAGAGGCTGAGGCAAAGAAACACAAAGACCAAGAAAATACCAGGAGATACAGACACATTTGACAAACACAGACAGACACACTGAGATTAAACTGTTCATGTCTTACATTTCAGACTATTTCACACGTCTGCCCTCTCCTTGGAAGTGGAACAGTGGTCTAGAGGCAACGCGCCTGCCTATAAAACGAAAAGTGTGCGGTGCTTCGAATCCCGTTTGGGCCCAAAACTTTCCCCCCCATCCATTAGACCATGAGTGGTGGTCTGGGTGCTAGTCTTTCGGATGAGACGATAAACCGAGGCCCCGTGTGTTACACATCATTATTTAGCGCACGTAAAAGAACCCATGGCAAGGGGGTTGTCCTTGGCAAAATTCTGTTGAAAAAAGCCACTCTGGAAGAGAAGCAAGTACAGTTGCAGACAGGAAAAAGAAAGAAAATAATGGGTGGCGCTGCACTTGTGGTGACGCCCTCTCCCCGGGGAAAGCAGCCCGAATTTCACATATAGAAATCTGCTGTGACATAAAGTGGTATAAACTAAACTAAAAATAAAATAAAGAAGCATTTCAGTTAAGTCCAAACCTCCTTTCTTCTTATCACGTCTGCAGTTCTCATGTGTATCTCTCTGACCCAGTTCATGGGAAAAGTTCCACCCTCCCAAGAAAAGCAGTCGGAATATCAGCCATTTTGTCTTGACCTACTTGTACGGTAACAACTGATTCGGTTATGTTCATGAATAATGTATGACCCTTTCTTTTTGCATTCTGTAAATTCCTGACTGTGGCCTTCCAAAACGTGTTTTGTACTATAGGGCTTTGACCACACTAGCTGCCAAGGCGTAGTGGTTAGCGCCTTGGGTTATGGACTGGAAGGTCGGGGGTTCCAGTCCCATAAGAGTCATGACGAGTTTTTC
>CM060317.1:2458405-2463405 GCA_030674155.1 Stramonita haemastoma
TGGGTGCGGGGGGAGGGGCTAGAGTGAAAACCGACAAGCTGATCAACAACTGTGCACCAGGCACTAGACAAATGAAAACTCCCACCTTCAGCAAAAAGACCAGCAACTCAGCGGATTGGTTCGAAGCCTCCTCAGAAGAAATGACAGTCATTGAGGCCAAGAGACGCCCTGATGGCATCTTAAACCAATCCCAGCGAACAGAATTTCCAGGTTCCCCGTGCTGCTCGCAGCAAAGTCCAGCAATGTGCCAGGCAATGCGGTAACGACTTTTGGCTTTAGTTCTGCTCCCAGATTCAAATTGCAGCTGACGAAGGCAACATCAACACGCTATATGACGGCACTAATCAGGCATGAGACCCAACGCAAAAGAAAGCTGCCCCTTTGAAATCAGCTACTGGGGAGGTGATTCAAGATAGAGAACAACAGATGGAGCATTGGGTAGAACACTGCACTGAGCTGTATGCAAAGGAAAATGTAATGACAGAAGATGCCATGAATGCCATAGAGTGCCTAGCAGAGCTGAAAGAGCTTGACAGAGAACTAACCATAGATGAACTCAGCAAAGCCCTGGACTCTCTTGCTCCTGGCAAGGCACCTGAGGAGGATGGCATTCCCGCCGAAGTACTGAAGTGCAGCAAAGGACTCTCCAAGTTCGAGGAGACACTTGCTCAGCAGCACGAGGCAAAGAGAATGAGAAGAAAGGCTGCAGACCAGGCAGGCAGACAGACCAGCGTCAGACTTTATCTGTGCCCTCTGCCATAGGCACTGACTGTCATTCCCGTGTGGGACTGGCCAGCCACAACCGACGCTGTACCAGAATTAACATCTAGAGCGCAGCTTCCTAGTCTTACGATATAAACCCTGCTACTCAAAAATATTAATAGCAATAGCTATGATAGTAATAACAATAATAATAATAATAACAACAATAATAATAACTACAAAATAATAGTAATAATAATAATAATAATAACAATAATAATAATAATAATAATAACAATAATAAATACTTATGATGATGATGATGATGATGATGATGATGATGATGACGATGATGATGATGATGATGATGATGATGATGTTATGATGCTGCTGCTGCTGCTGCTGATGATGATGATGATGATGATGATGATGATGATGATGATGACGATGTATGGAACTTTTTTTTTGCGCTGAATTTTGCAAAGCAAACAAATCAAAGCGCTAAAAATGAGGAGGGCAAGTTCTTTAAGATAGGGAAATTGTGCATTCTGTAAATTATTTCTTTGCTTCCTATCAGGTCAGGTGTCCCATTCGCCGTTGTGGGGGGTAGGAGCTCCACGCAATGCCATTAGTTTGTTCTATGTCTCTCCTGAGATCCCCCATCTCCTGTGCGTTTATTTTGTTTCCTATCAGAGTGACTTTTTGGCCGGTACGCCATTCTGCCAGCGACAACAACTTCCTTATTGCCGTGGATTTGTAACGTGTGCTAAAAACGTGTAAAGGGACGGGTTAGCTCAGTGGTCAGAGCTTTCCCCAAGCTAAGGTTGAGCAGTATTGAGCATGGCTACTTAGCGGAGGGATGATCGTTTGCTCGCCTTGTCTTCAGTACAGTCCCTCGAGTCACCCAGGTATATATGGGTACCTGCCCTCTTTAGGGTTGGGGAAAATAAACCAGATAGGGACAGGAGATGGGTGCCGTCCTCAATACGCTGGCTTCTGGAGAAGCTGAGGTCTCTGACACCTCGCTCACCTACGACCGCATAGGTTATGGGACACCTTTACCTTAACTTATTTTAGAAATATGTGTTTCGTGAAATACCTCGGTCTATTGGCTCATTGAAAAGATTGGCAATCTCACCACCATTTAAGGTCTAGTGGGTGGAGAGGATGAGTAATAGCAGGATGGTGAGAGTTAGAGAAAGCTGAAAATGTTGACTATCTACAGAGTGCTTTATTGCCATACCTCCCATTCTCTCTCTGTGTATCTCTGTTTCTCTGTCTCTGTCTGTCTCTGTCTCTGTCTGTCTGTCTTTCTGTCTGTTTGTCTGTCTCACTGCCTCTCTCTCTCCACTCTCTCTCTCTCTCTCTCTCTCTCTCTCTCTCTCTCTCTCTCTCTCTCTCTCTCTTGGTGTCTATGTCTAAATAAATATGTCTTTTATTTCTAAAGAAAGAATAATCCCTTGAGCCCCATTATCAGCTTCAGTCTACAGAAAAAAATCAGAACAAATGTGCGTGTGTATGTATGTATGTATGTATGTATGTATGTATGTATGTATGTATGTATGTATGTATGTATGTATGTATGTATGTAGGTAGGTAGGTAGGTAGGTAGGTAGGTAGGTAGGTAGGTAGGTAGGTATGTGAGCTTGTTTGTGTGTGTGTGTGTGTGTGTGTGTGTGTGTGTGAGAGAGAGAGAGAGAGAGAAAGAGAGAGAGAGAGAGAGAGAGAGAGAGAGAGAGAGAGAGAGAGAGAGAGAGAGAGAGAGAGAGAGAGAGAGAGAGAGAGAGAGAGAGAGGCAGATAGACATAGAGATAAACAGACAGACAGACAGACAGACAGACAGACAGACAGACAGACACACACACACACACACACACACACACACACACACACACACACACACACACACACACACACACTTACACACACACACACAAACACACACACAGAGCAACAGATAGACAGAAAAAACCCCTCTAATTCAATAAGTGTGCAAAACAGAGTTTGAACAAAGTCTCAAGCCTTCCTTCTTTCTTACGATTCTTTGCATCACTTTCTTTACAGAGAGCCTTGTGGAGCGTTAACTGTGTCCGCCAAATCCATTTGACTGGGATTAACTTTGGAATGTTAAGAGCTTGGGCCTTTTTGTTCGCTTTTTCTTAATTCTATAGCCCTTTTTGTTTCTACAGAAACCAGTTTAATTTGAACAAGGAACAGACAAGAGAGGGACAGAAAATATTGACATCAAGCGGTGTGGTTTTACCACCAGATCTGACAACCCCTTTAAGATTCCTTCCGTGCATAGTCTAAAGGCGCAGAAGACAACGCAGCAGAAAAAAAGTGTAAAATTTCACTGGATTGAAATCGAAAGAAAATGGCGGAGACTCAGGCATTGGTATTTGACTCATAAAGGATAAAAAGAGCGAATGTTTGACTTCTTGTAGCGACCCAGAGACCAATGTCCGTTAGTATAATATGGGACTAGAATAGTGCAGTGTAGTACTGTGTAGGGACGGGATAGCTCAGTGGTCAGAGCACTCGCTTTTGCCGAGCTAGGATTAAGCAGCATCCAGCGTGGTTACCAAGAGGATGGGTGACCATTTGTGCGCCTTGGCTTTAGTTACAGTCCTCCGGTTCACCCAGCTGTAAATGGGTACCTGCCTTCATGATGAAAATTTGTTTACAAGCCCATGTTTAAAGATATGCCATATATTGAAAGGGCATCAATTGTAAAGCATAAAAATCAAAGGATTACTCAGTTATTGAACTGTTGCCATGGAAACAATCCACTATGGCCACCAAAAATAAATGTTTCGAACACCTTAACCTTTTTATCTTTAACAAGTAGAAGTAACCTGTTTCTACAGACATTTTTTACAACCTGATTTCTTTAAATTAACACAGGGAGAGCTTCATAAGTGTACCCAGCCATCTTTTATTAAAGCAACAACATGGTTTCGGGCACTTTTGGACCCGTGTCAACCCTTTAGGGTCAGGGAAGGTAAAGCAGCGAGGGAGAGGAGATGGGCGCTGCCCTCAATATGCTGGCCCCTAGAGAAGCTGAGGTCTCTGATGTCTTGCTCTCCTACGACCACATAGGTTATGGGACACCTTTACCTTTTTATTATTATTTTTTTTACCTTTTTAGTGCTGTGTAATGTAACATGATTGTCGCCGGGGGTAAGAGCACATTGCCACAGGAGCAGAGCCACCTGATTAAAAACAAATCTGGTATTTGCGGGTTTTTTTTACCCAATGAGAATGGCTTTTTTCAACAAAATATTGCCAGGCACAATTTCCTTTTTGCAGTGGATTCTATTACGTGCGCTAGATATGTCTTACATTTTTTTTCTGGGGAGAGCAGCCCGAAGGTCACACAAGAACTCGGCTATAACTGAAAGCGATATGCATTACACAGTACAATCACGTGTCCTACCTATCGCAAAGGCTGGAAACGATGAAAGCCACCACACCAAATGACACAGAAATGATCCTCTCACTCCATTAATTTTGAATCGGTTTTGGTGGGTCCTGCTAACATCATAGATTCTCATGTCACAGGATTCGATGATGTTGCCAGTGAGAAAAGCTGGTGGTCTGCCTTTTTTCCTTTGCTTGGTCTTGCATTGAGAGATAGTCTTCATAACGTCTGTGTTTGGGTTTCGGAGTGTATGGCCTACACATCCTAATTTCCTCTCATTTAATAATGATAGATGTTTTAGAAGATGTTTGTTGTTCACAATATGCGTTAATAAAATTGTTCTTTTAGCTGTCCAGCTGACCTTAAGCAGGCGTCAAAAAAACTACATCTCAGCTACTTTGATTCTGTTTTTCATCACCCTGTCTCTGTGTCCAGGTATCACAGCCCCATTGGCAACATACCACTGACAAGTAAACCACTGCCATGATCAGGCCATGGGTATGTCTGCAGCTTTCTTCCCGAGTTTTCCTCTCCTGCTACACCTAGCTTCCTAAAAGCTTTCCTTCCAACTGGACTCCCCCATTCTGGTTAGAAACGTCATCCACCATGTACAATAAAGGCATCTGATGTTTACGCTGGTTAACTTGGGGCTAAACACACACGCACAATACACAACACACACATACACACACACACTACACACAGACATACATACACACACACACACAAACACACACACAACAAACAGACACACACCTACAAACACACATATACACACACCTACACACACCTACACACACCTACACACACCTACACACACACACACACACACACACGCACAGACACACACATACACACACACACACACACACACACA
>CM060317.1:2475905-2480905 GCA_030674155.1 Stramonita haemastoma
TCCTCTCTCTCTCTCCTCTCTCTCTCTCTCTCTCTCTCTCTCTCTCTCTCTCTCTCTCTCTCTCTCTCTCTCTCTCTCTCTCTCTCTCTCCTCTCTTCTCTCTCTCTCTCTCTCTCTCTCCTCTCTCTCTCTCTCTCTCCTCCCCTCTCCCCTCCTCCCCTCTCTCTCTCTCTCTCTCTCTCTCTCTCCTCTCTCTCTCTCTCTCTCTCTCTCTCTCTCCTCTATTCTATTCCTGGGTATTTACCCTGTCCACGAGCAGATTAAAAATGTTATAAGGAAGTAGTGACTTCAGTAGAGCGCCTTTTGTTAGAGGCTACTATTATAAACAGACTGTAGTGAAGCATCGTGTTGTAATTTTGTCAACCTCAGCGGGCAGAATTAAAGATGTTTTGTGCACTTTTAGGTAACTTGGCATAGAAGGTGAAAACAGACAGACAGACAGACAGGCAGCCAGTGTGTGTGTGTGTGTGTGTGTGTGTGTGTGTGTGTGTGTGTGTGTGTGTGTGTGTGTGTGTGTGTGTGTGTGTTCTGTGTGTGTATGTGTGTGTATGTGTGTTCTGTGTGTGTGTGTGTGTGTGTTCTGTGTGTGTTTGTGTTGTTTTATTCCTTTATTTTGAGGATAGTAGAATAAGCACACCTGTGCTTTTTAGTTTACCTTCAGTCCCCGTGTGTACGCTATTCAGTTTTGTAAACATTTTCCGCACACAATAGCCAACTCTCCAAAAAAAAAAGCGGAACAGATTTAACCGTGTGCACTTGATATTCTGTGTGCCTTGGCACACAGTAGGGGACCATGTTTATGGTCTCATCCAAAAGACTAAAGATTCATCAACTTTGGAGAGCAAAATTAGAAAAGTCTGGTGAATTTTTAGGCATTAACGATATAAAAATAGGCAGGCAGTTGGGAGTGAAAGAGGCTAAGTGGACAGGAAGGTGGGGGTGTAAACTGAACACACTTGTGCTGCTAAACTCCAGCTTAATCACAGTGGAGGAGTTGCGTGGGTTCAGAGGAAGAGATTTCCAATGGCCTTCATCAACACACGTCCACACTTTATAGAAACAAAACGATAGGTCGGTGGACACTGGTGGTGGGGGTGGTGTGTGTGTGTGTGGTAGGGGGGTTGGAGTGGGGGCGTGTGTGTGTGTGTGTGCGCGCGCGCTCTCGCAGGTGCGCATAGGTGTGTGTACATGTGTGTGTATGTGTGTTTGTTTTGTGTGTGTGTGTGTGTTTGATTTGATTGATTTGATTTTTATTCTTTTATCACGAGGATAAAGGAATAAGCACTCTTGTGCTTTTTTACATCCAGTCCCCGTGTGTATGCAGTTTTGTAAATGTCATCTGTTCCCATCGGCACACGATGGCCTACTCTTACGAAAAGTGGAACAGGATTTAACGTATGCGCAAGATGTTCTGCGTGCGTTCGCACACGGGGCCTCGGTTTACAGTCTCATCCGAAGGATTCTGGGGAGAGTGGAATCAGCACTGATGTTAACTCCAGGAGAAAAATCTCCTCGACCGGACTCAAACCTGGGTCGTCAAATTGCCAGCGCAATGTTCTGACCATTAGAATATCCGTCCCCCGTGTGTGTGTGTGTGTGTGTGTGTGTGTGTGTGTGTGTGTGTGTGTGTGTGTGTGTGTGTGTGTGTGTGTGTGTGTGTGTGTGTGTGTGTGTGTGTGTGTGTGTGTGGCGTGCGTTCATGCCCACACAGGCACGTGTGTGTATGTGCTATTCGTTTATTTCAAGGAGAATGGAATAAGCAAGCGTACTTTTTTTACATCCACTTCCTGTGTTAATGCTGTTTTGGAAGTCTTTCATCCATTCCCATCAGCACACGATGGCCTGCTCAACATCAGAAGGACAAACGCTTCATTAATCTTGGAGGATAAAATCAAAGAAGTTTTGTGGGGGGTTTTCAGGCGAACTGGCATACAAGATAAAACAAATAGTACAAAAATAGTGTAGTGTATAGTGTATAGTGCAAGATGTATACCACGTGAAGTTAAAGCAGATTTATCTGCCTGAAATTTGGGCCGCTCTCCACAAGGAGAGCATGTCGCTACAAGATCAGTGCCCCCCATTATCCTTTGTTCTTTCCATGTTTGCATGTGTATTTTGGTTTCTTATCAGAGTGGGTTTTTTCTACACAACTTTGCCAGGGTCAACTCCCTTGTTGCAGTGGATTCTTACACTGCTTATTGTTCCATCCAAAAGACTAGCACCAAGACCATCATTCACGATGTAGTGGAGGGGGGGGAGTTTCGGGTTCAAACATGGGTCTAATCACCACACACTCGAAACCCGGATTGTTGCTTTCTAGGAAGGTGCTTATCTCCAGACCACCAGTCCACAATGTCAGGCAGGCAGGGGTAAAAGACAGCAGTCTACAGGACTGTGGGGGTTAAAGACAGCAGTCTACAGGACTGTGGGGGTTAAAGACAGCAGTCTACAGGACTGTGGGGGTTAAACTGAACACACTGGTGTTGCTCAGCTCCAGCTTAATCGCAGTGAAGAAGCTGCGTGGGTTCAGAGGAAGAGATTTCCCATGGCCGACATCAACACACATCAGTACTTTAAAAAAATGGATAGGTGTAATCTGTGTGTGTGGGCGGGGAGGGAGGAGTGAGGGGGGAGGGAGGGGAGGGTGTTCACATGCGTAAGAGTGCATATGTACCTTTGTAAATGATCTATATATTCAGTGCTTAGAGATGCTAAGTTTGTTGTACGCGGTATTTGTATGCATAAAGCGGTGCATAAAGTGGCAGTCTTTCAATCTTAATGATTCGCAACTGAAGGTTTGATTCCACATAGTGCGTAGTGGATTAGATAGAGAGGATACTTTTTACGATCTTCCAGGTCAATGTAGATGCAGACCCGCCAAAGATGGTTGTCCTTTGAGCCCAAAGGTCACTTATCTACGAATGTATCGATGTAGTCGGAGGTGGCTCTGCAGGCCCAAGCTACTGGGGACTGGAGTGGTGGGTGAGCTGGAAACTTCTTTCTGAGGGGACTCTAAACTGAAGTCCCATGTGCGAACGCATGCAGAACGTCTTGCGCACACATTAACATTTGATCTGCATTTTGGAGGAGTATGCCATCGGGTGCCAGCGGGAACAGTTGGAAAAACTTTCAAAACTGCAGGGACTTGGTGTAACAGAAAAGCACATAAACGCTTATTCAATTATCCTCTAAATTAAAGAATTTTTAGAAAGTCAGTTGTGAGCTCTGCAGGAGATGGATCGTGGCCTCATTTGAGGCAACAGGGAGTGTTTGGCACAGGGCGTCCTGCAAGTTGGCAGAGACAGTGACTGCTTTGCTGAAGGCAGCCACACACTTGTTCAACAACAGTTGTCCGAGTGCTGACCAGCGTTGGCTGACCACATTGGGTTTAAAGTCACTGATGACTGTAATCCCAGTGAAGGGGGTCCGCACCAGGGTAATTTTATCTATTCATTTTATGTATTCTTTTATATCGAGGATAATGGAATAAGCACTCATGTGCTTTTTTACGTCCAGTTCCCGTGTGCATGCAGTTTTTGTAAATCTTGTCATCTGTTCCCACAGACACACAATGATTTCGTCAGCCAAGTCCATCAGCTGGGCAACTGCTGCTGAACTGTAATGATTTCCTGATGATGGCGTAATCACAGGGATGTCTGTCCCCCAACACTGCGCTGGCTTATCTGCTAAACTGCTTCAACATTACGTAAAAATAACGAGAAGTGATTAATGATTAAGAATAATGGAATCACATTACCGACATTCTTTGAAATTGATTCCCTTGAGAAGGAAAGTTGTTCAGAATAAGGAAGAGCCTCGGCATTAGCGGCCTCTTGATTTATACACGGGCTGCGGTATCAAGAGACCGATCGATTTTACAGCGCGGATAAGATGACCTCCCTTGTCGTTCTCTAATGCAGCGAAATCATGTTTACCTTGAAAAAGCGTTTGTTGGAAGAAACTGGAGACCTTAAGACTGACCCTTCAAAGTAGTTATAGGAGAGGGTTTAGTTTGCCGACTACGATCGGGTGTCGGCTACTGTTTCCCATGTTGAGTTCTTTTTCTTGATATTATCAATTTTATCAAACGTGCACGGAATGTCTGGTAACGCAGTGATTCTTTTACATTGCCAATGTCCCAGGCCCTCACCTTTATCAGTAATTGATTAAAAAAAACAGCCAAGGCCTACATCAAAATGTTGTTTCGCTCTAAAATGTTGATATTATTTTCAGCCATGTTGACCTTCAAAGCAGAAAGCAGTTCTTCGAAATCAGGTAATGGCTGATAATATGGAAAGACATTTACTGGCAAACTTCTCATATACTGTGTACACGCTGTCTCATTGCAATGTTCAGGGATGAAAGATCATTGGAAAAGGAAGCATGATTGATACTATATCAAAGTAAACTCCCCTGAAAGATACTACTCTATTAGGAACATCATAATTATTGCAATGTGACTGACTCAATGATTTACTCCTTAATTTCCTCAACAGATATTGAAGCACTCCACTACATATGTTTAAGCATTGTATCGTAGGTAAAAGGTCAAAAGGTACGGGATAGCTAAGCGGTCAAAGCACTCGCTTTCCCCCAGCTAAGGTTGAGCAGCATACGGCGTAGTTACAAACTGGATGGGTGACCGATGTTCCGGGCAGTGGAATTAGAACTCCAGAGAGGAAAAATCCACGGTGATATAAACTCCAGCCCACAGATCACGCACACAGCTCTCTAACTACTTGGCCATTGCACAAAAAACTTCCCTTTCTCATTTGTTCTATGGCCTTTGTCTGTTCCTCAGTAGAGTGCCGTGGGTGGTGTCTTTATCATGCCTCAGCAGGGGGTGTAATAGCTTGTCCACGGTCTTACAAACTCAGGCACCAGTGACAGTGGCCTTCACAGCACACCTACACCAGCAGAAACTTAACTACAATAATCAGTATAAAAACAGCATGTGAAGTCCAAAATAATTGAACTAAGAATAACATCTGGAATTTAAG
>CM060317.1:2488405-2533405 GCA_030674155.1 Stramonita haemastoma
TTAATCTAGGACGCTGTGCACCTTTTTTGTTGCCTCATGAGGTTCTCGTCCTGCTGTTCCCACGCCTCTCATCTAAATCTCCTCCATCCCAACCAAACCCAGATTCACAATCTCTGTGGCATCCTTAAAGTCAGATGTCCACAAGGAGCCTGTCAGTGTCAGGCCGCCGCAGGGCCACAAGGCAGAGAGACCCTGCACCGCTGCTGAGTCACTTGGTGGTGTTCAGTGGAGCCTGTTCTGGGCTAGCATTTATAGGACACCACCTTCAAAGCCCCCTATTGACGACAGCATTAACTCAGTCGCAGAGCCAGACAGCGATACGAACACCTGGAGTGGTGACCACCACAACGTCTCTCTAACAACCAGTTCTGGGAACCTCCAATCTCTCTTTGAAGCTAACTCATCACAGGCACAGAAGTGCTTTGGGAAACAAACACTGAAATCACCATGAGACCAAAGCAGTCAGAGCCACCAAATCAGTAACCATTTTCATTTAATAGCATGCTGATCAGTAGTGATGATGATGATACGATGGTATTACTGTGACATTTCATATGCTTTGAGATTTTTTCGACAAGACTGCACTGCACTCTTACCATCATAGTACATTCCGGCGTCACTCAGGCCTGAGAGATACAGACACCTGCTGTTTTGGTCAAGCTATTTAAAATCGTATCCGTTAAGTACATGAAGCTTAACTGTATGGTTCAAGATTTTCCAGTGAGCCTATAGTAACTTCACTCTGGGTAGGAGTTGGCCGGAGTCAGAGAAATACTTTTGACTATGGGACACGAACCTAAGACCTTACATCCCGTAACCGGAGGCCCTAAACACAGTGCCATGGCAGCTGATCAATGCTATGTTCCTTGTGGCTGTTTGGTTTCCTTGTGTATGTGCTCTAACTGTCTGTCTGTCTTTGCCTTTTGTTATGTCTGTCTCTCTGTCTCATTCTCTCTTTGTCTCAGTCTGTGTGCATGCCTACGTGTGTGCGTACGTGTGTGTGTATGTGTGTGTGTGTTTGTGTGTGTGTGTGTGCGTGTGTGTGTGTTTGTGTGTGGTATTTCTATTTGTTTACGGTAGGCGTAAACAGCAATATGATATAGCAATAATACCAACAACAACAATGCCACTTTGAATTACATCACACGAGTCTTCCATCGACAGTTAATTAAAACACACAGGCAGACAGACACACACACACACACACACACAAACACACACACACACACACACACACACACACACACACACACACACACACACACACACACACACACACACACACACACACACACAAGGCCTACTGCTTTCATTGGTTTTTATCACTCCGTTCCCCCTCACGCCCCCACTCTCTCTCTCTCTCTATCTCTCTGTCTCCTCTCACTATATCTTTCTCTCTCTCTGTTTTTGTTTTCCTTTTTCACCCCCCCCTCCCCTCCCCCCCGTCCTCCCCCTCACAGTTGTAAACAAATGAGTGTGTTCCTGTGGTTGAACAGGTAATCTTTGAACGTCAGTTCCGCTGCATAATTGATGAAGCAAGTTTGTAACAAGTCTGTTCGGGCTTTTCTTCCCCTTCCTTTCCTTCTACTTCCCCCCCCCCTTATTTTTCAAAACTTTCTGCTCATCTATTTTTTATGTTTCTTTCTTGTTATTTCTTTTCTTTCACTTCATTAAGCTTCTGTCCTTGTTCGTTCTTTTCTGCGCGTAGTACAGTTTGTTTTTTTTACGGTGTGGGTGGGAGCAAAATGTGTAATTTATGCCGTTTTTCCTTGATTTTTACAGAGGTGTTTGGTTTTTTGTTGTTTCAACAATATCTTTTTAAAATTCTGTATGTTCTTTGTATATTTTGAAGAACTAATTTTTTCTTTAGATTTTGCGCTCGTGATCTGATGGCACCAGATCGAAGAATCATGGAGGCAGCCCGTTTTAGGGAGCGTTACTCTGGAGTCAACATCAGCGTTACCCTGGAGTCAACATCAGTAATGACTACACTCCCCTTAGGTCCTTCGGATGAGACCTTAAACCAAGACACCGTGGGCGAACGCACACAAACCATCTTGCACACACATTGAAAGCCTTTATCGCCTTTCAGAAGAGTAGACCATTCCGCGCAGATAGGGACGGATGACAAAAATAAAGAAAACGCATACACACAGGTGTGTTTTGATGGCAGCCTTGAAGTCGGAATGCGGCCACCTCATGATGGGTAACAACAGTCGCATAAAGAAAATCTTACCACTGGTGAACTCGAAGGTTTAGCCGAGAACGAAAACGAAAAACAAACAAAAGTTTACTCATGAAAGCAGCGACACTTCGAGTTCAGAGAATAGTCACATGATAAAACAGGAACCAAGCTAGACTGAAGCAAAAGGTTCATCTGTTTGTGTTATTCGTAGTTTTTCGTTGCTGCATATGTACTTTTCTTTTGATTTAGATATGTGTATTTGTGTAATGTGTACATCTTCATCCCTTGATTAAAAGCATCCTTTTACAATTTGATGTGACATTCTGTGCAGATGTTTATGTTGCCAGGGCTGTAGGTAAAACACATCGTGGTAAAATGAACTTGTCTTCGTGATTGAGCGTTGAACACTACTGATGAACCATGCTAACTCCAGACAAAAAGCGACGTTGCCCAGATGTATCAACTTCCTAATCAGAATATCTTAGAATTAGTTTTCTGTCTTTTGTTGCATTATTTTTTCTCATTTCTTTAACAACCAGGTTTTACTTCCAAAATCCAACCTCTAGACATTAACCTCTTCGTGTGTGTGTGTGTGTGTGTGTGTGTGTGTGTGTGTGTGTGTGTGTGTGTGTGTGCGTGTGCGTGTGTGTGTATTTTTTGCATGTTTAACTCTCTTCTCGGTTTTTGTTTTTTTGTTTTGTTCTTTAGTTCTTTAATCACAAAACTTGTTACAAGTTGGAAAAGTTTGCAAGTTACACGGATGTATTACAATTGAACTTTTCCATCAAGCAATAATGAAAACGGTATGTATCACTATCATGTCCAACACAAAAAACCCAAGCAAGTGAGCAAACAGACACATAAACAAGAAAATAAAACTGAGGATTCTTATTGTGCACACCTTTGTACTTTCACAGACCCAGTCTATAGTCTCCTTGATGTTCGCCTACAGATCGCCAGAGAAAGAAAACGAATTATTCGGCCTGCGTTTGTAACGCTCAGTCTGTGTGTTAGTAACTGATACTGCTTTGTTTCCTGAATCATTCCTCAGAATAAACAACCATCAGTGTTCTGTGATTTTTTCGTAGCTCTGTTAGAGCTCGGATGTTGACCAATGGTGAGATTCTGTGTATACAGCCATACCCCCTCCCCTTTCCAGCATTGAGGTAGCGGCATTTTCTTGATAGAAATAACCTAGAAGAAGTATAGAAATCTTCTCAATAACACTTTTCTTTGTCAGTCTGTCCGCTTCTGTCTCTCAGATATGGCTTTTTATGTTTTTTTTGTATGTTTGTTTTGCTCATATGGCTTGTGCTTGTTTTTTTCATGATGTATTTTTGAGACAGGGACTGGATGCAAATTAAGAACATGAATGCTTAGACACTTTCTTTGAAATAAAAGAAAGACCACATACATTGTTTAGCCGTTTGACACTGAAATGAGATGGGTAGAAGTTGTTGGATAATCCTTTAAGCACTTCATTTAGGATTAAGTTCTTTGGATGAGACTATAAACCGAGACCCCATGTGCAAACTCACGCAGAACATCTTGCGCACACGTTAAATCGTGTTCCGCTTTTCGTAAGAGTAGGCCGTTGTGTGCCGGTGGGAACAGATGACACGATTGACAAAACTGCATACATGCGGAGACTAGATGTAAAAAAGCACATGAGTGTTTATTCCATTATACTCAATATAAAAGAATAAATAAATGAATAAATAAATAAATAAATAAATAAACAAACAAATAAATAAATAAATATCATCTGCAATCCCTTCAGCTAAAAAGTCGTCGGAAGGACACAGGGAACGAGCTGGTCAAGCTTTCTCCAGAACGATCTGTCTGTTTAGACTGGCTGCAGCACCCCTATAGCAACGGCCAGTCCAGTCTTTGGTGTTCCACGTCCAGTTCTTAATCCTTCTGTCCTTGCCTCTTCCTTCCTTAAGCGTCTCCTGCAGGATAGTCTGGGGAGAAAGCTGAGATGTGTGCTGTGGCCAAACTAACGCCAGCTTTCTTTTCCTTCAATGATTGATGTCTCCCTTCCAGTGATTACCTGTGAACGGTCTCGCTATAACACTAATGCGTTGAAAATAATCGTGTGCAGTTTTAAACAAAAACGAACGCAGGTTTTGTCAAATGGCCACCGCGTTTATCATTTTGAATGGACTTGAAACAGTTTATCAGTCTTGCCTAGCAGTCTTGCCTAGATATCATCCTAAACTTACAAACACACACACACACACACACACACACACACACACACACACACACACACACACACACACACACACACACACACACACACACACACACACACACAAACTAACCCACAAAGCATGTTTCAATCCGAGTACAAACCATACTGTCCTCAAGTCATCATTGCTCCACTGTTCCCCTACCATCACCATCACCTATCCCCTACTCTAATCAACCGCTGGGACACCACTGAGGATTTGGCAACAAGCTCCCTCCACTGTTCGCTGGTAGCAGCTTTCTGTAGTGTCCCACTCTCTGTAACCTGAAATAGTCAATCCCATGCTTCAATCAGGAAAAAAGCAGTATTGACTCTTTGACTGTTGGGGGTAGAACTCCTGCCGAGTCCATGAACATGTTTGAAATGCCAAGGTGTGTGGGGAGGGTTCGTGTGTTGTCCATCATTATCTGACGTGATCGCTAGTAGGGGAGGGCAGTATTGTGAGGGAAGCATTTTAGGAGTAACATGATGAGATGATCAACTACTAAACATCGCTGGCATGTACATGAAGTTATCACTCACTCACTCAGTCCCATGTCCCAAAGGACGTAGGGGGGACATGAGAGAAGACGCAACGGAGATCTTTTTCCATGCTTCACGATCCTGTGTGGCCAGTAGGAGGCGTTGCAGGGGTTGGGCAGTCCAGTCTTTGATGTTGTCAACCCATGATTTCTTTTGGCGGCCTCTTCTTCTTTTGCCCTCGACTGTTCCTTGCAAGATGGTTTTTGCTAGGGTGTTGTGTCTTGTGGTGTGACCAAACCACATCAGCTTTCTCCTCTTTATGGTGGAGAGCAAAGGCTCTTGGGGCCCACACGCTTTTTGATTTCCTCTTTCACATAGTTATTGGTCTTGTGTTCTCTGTATGATATTTTGAGGAGTCTTCTGTGGCACTTGTTCTCGAATGCTTGGATTCTTCTCTCTAACTCTGCTGTCAGAGTCCATGATTCACAGCCATATAGGAGGATAGATATTACGAGGGATTTGTAGAGGTGGTATTTGGTGCAGAAGCTGATGTTGTTGCTTCTGATGATCCTCTGGAGTCTGACTAGAGCAGATGTTGCTGTTGCAATGCGAGCTTTCACCTCATTGTTTGATGTGCCATCTTTTGTTAGGATGGAGCCTAAGTATTTGAATTGGCTCACCTCTTCCAATATTTCTCCATTCATCTTTATTTCCGTGCTGTCATTACTCGCGCTGTTGACCATGATCTTTGATTTCTCTGTACTGACCTCCATGCCGTATGCGCTCGCTCGGTCTGTTAGACTGTCTGTGAGGATTTGCAGTTCTTGTTTGCTGCTGCCCATGAGGTCAATGTCATCTGCAAATCTGAGGTTGCAAAGGGGTCTTCCTCCAATGGAGATGGAGGTGTGGTGGTTTTGCAGTGTCTCTGTCATGATGTTTTCGAGGAAGAGGTTGAAGAGTACAGGTGAGAGAAGGCAGCCCTGGCGGACTCCAACCGTGGTCTTGAAGAACTCGCCCACGTGGTTGTTCATGAAAACTGCACTTCTTGCATTCTCGTACAGAGCCTTGATGACTTCAATTAGGCAGTTGTCAATGTTGAAGTGCCTGAGTACTTGCCAGAGGCCGTCATGCCATACCCTGTCAAAGGCCTTTTTGAAGTCTATAAAATTGTGGTACAAGTCTTTTTGGTGTTGGAGATGCTTCTCTATCAGAATTCTCAGGTTGAAAATTTGTTCCATTGTGCTGCGTTTTGGTCTAAAGCCCGCTTGTTCTTCTGCCAGGAGTTTTTCTGCTTGGTTTTTCAGTCTGTTGAGGACTACCTGCAGCATGATCTTGCTAGGATGGCTTATGAGACTGATGGTTCTGTAGTTCTGGCATTGCTTGAGGTTTCCTTTCTTTGGCAGGGGTATTACAAGAGACTGTGTCCATTCTTTTGGCCATTCTTTGGTGTCGTGGATCTTCTGACAAAGATCTGTGAATCGCCTTGCTGTTTCATTCCCTCCATTTTTTATGAGTTCAGCTGGGATGTTATCGATTCCAGGGGACTTCCCCTTCTTCAATTGCTTAATAGCTGTGTCTACTTCACACCTTAGTATCGGTGGGTCTTTATCTTGGTGTTCAGGGGTTTGTTGGAAACTATGTTGGTATCTGGGCGTAGTGGGTAGTTATACAATCCCTCACAGTATTCTGTCCAGCGCTGGAGGATGGCATTGTTTTCCGTTAAAAGATTTCCTTCTTTGTCTTCAATAACAGAGGCTTTAGGCTGTGTGGTTTTCGTTAGTGCTTTCAGAGTGTTGTAAGCTGTTTTGCTGTTTCCCTTGGCCATTCCATCTTCGATGTTGTTGCATTGTTCTTCTATCCACGCTTCTTTGGCTTCTCTCATCTTTTTCCTCACTTCTCTGTGGCTATCCATGTACTTGTTGTTGGCTTCTTGACTTGTGAACTTTTGCTTCTTAAGTTCTCTTCTTTTGTCGCAGAGGTCAAGAACCTCATTTGTCACCCAGGGTTGTTTCTTTGTTCTGCTTCTTCCTAATGTTTCTTCTGCTGCTGTCGTTAGCACTTCTTTGATGTTGTTGGCTAATGTGTTCACATCATTGTCAATGGCTGTGAGTGCGGCGAACTTTCCTCCAATATTGGCTTGGAAGATCTCAACCACTGTTGGGTCTTTGAGTTTTTCCAGGTCGAATCTTATGCGTGGGCTTTTTGGCTGTTGTTTTGCTTTCAGTTTCAGCCTGATGGTGGTAAGTACAAGGTCGTGGTCACTGCCAATGTCAGCTCCTGGGAATGTTCTTGTATTTGCTTTGTTTATGCTGGATTTGAATCTTTGGGGTGACAGAATGTAGTCAATTTGATTATGAATCAGACCATTTGGTGAGTGCCAGGTTGATGTTCTAGATGGCTTGTGAGGGTGGAGTGTGTTAGCCAGAGTTAGTTTGTGCTTCTTTGCGAATTCCAGCAGCCGCTGTCCTCTGTCATTTGTTTCTCCCAGTCCAAAGCGTCCTGTGGTTCCTGCCCAGGTGTCATAGGCATCAGGTCCCACCTTAGCATTCCAATCGCCTTCCACAATAAGGATGTCTTTTTTGGGCGTTTTGGAGATGACGTTTTCAAGTTCTTCATAGAATTCTTCTATCTGGTCATCATCGTAGTCAGATGTTGGAGCATACACTTGGATGATGGTGAGATTCTGGGGTTTTGCAGAGACTCTGATTGAGATGAGTCTGCTGGATATTGGTGTGCAGTTGATGATGCTTGACACAATCTCTTTCCTGACAATGAAGCCTACTCCGTGTTGGTGTAGTTTCTCATCTCCACTGTACCATATTTTGTGGCCGTCTTGCGTGGTTGTTTCTCCGAAGCCAGTCCATCTGACTTCCGCAAGCCCTAGGATGTCCCATTTATACCTCTGTAATTCATGTGTGAGTTCCTGTACTCTTCCTGTTTGGAACAGAGTTCTAACATTCCATGTACCAATGGTTACCCCTTTAGCTGGAAGCTTTAGGGTTAGTTCTGCTCCAGTGGCACACTTGTCACTCCCACCCTGGAGGCTTGCAGTGGGTAGCGCGGTCGTTGTTGATCCGGGCCTCGACCGATCCGGCAATTGTTTCTGCTTTGCTTTTCTCACCATATGAAGTTATAAATAATAGCAAATAGTATACTTACAGATTAAATCATGTGCGTGTGCTTATGTGCGCACACAACATTCATGAATGTACGTGCATACACTCACAGAGGCACACACTAACACACACAGGCATCTGCACGCACGCACGCACGCACGCACACACATCACCAATACTCAAACAGACAAATACACAGACACAGACACATATACACACGGCGCGTGCGCGCCCATACACACAAACACACACATTCATCCCCCCAAACGCACACTCAAAAACACACATACACACAAACACACACATACACATACACGCATGCAGACAGACAGACAGGCAGACAGATACACACACACATGCATACACACACAAGCGCGCACACGCACACTCTCTCTATCTCTTTCTTTTTCACACACACATGTACAGCCCCCCCCCCCCTTACACACACAATCACATCCACAAACACACATACACACACACACAGATTCCGCCGACCATTAAACACACATCCCAGTTTGGATAAAAACAACAACCCGAGCTAGTTTCAAGCCAGCTCCATTCAACCTGTGCAAGCTCCAATGTTATTCTGTGTCACTGCTCCAATCAGAGAAAAAAGCAGTATTGATTCTGTGACTGTTGGGGCTCGAACTCCTACTGAGCCCTGGGATGAGTAGTTTGCGATGCCAGCATGGTGCAACAATGGTCTGTTTTTTATCGCTGTGTTAGTGTTTGCTTTTTCCTTCCCCGGCTACAGCTCCCAGATTCACCAATGGTGAGATTTTGTGAGGACCACCATGTTTTACTCAACATGAAGGTAGCCGCATTCTGACTACGGGAATGATGCTAGTCATCATCGTTTAGTTTTCCGTAACTCGGACATAAATTATGGGATCTTTAATGTACATGTTTGATCTTCTGCCTGTGGAAATACACGAAGGAAATTAAAGCACTGGCAGACCAGTACTTGAAGTTGGAGGGAGAGATTGTAACGCCCCCCCCCCCCCCCTTAATTCACCGGACATCCCCAGTTTAAATCCAGGACTTCATGAACCCACGGGATTGAAATCGAGCATCTTCACCACTAGGCTTTAGCGTCCGTCATTCCTGTTATCGGAGGTAATGAGAAGATAGAGTGCTGTGAAAAAAGCATTATTAAATATTATAATACATTTATTGTCAAACAAAACATGGGCAAAGGCGTCAAGTATCAAACATAAGCATAGAGTGCATATATACAATTCAGCATGCATTTACTCACACGCAAAGATAGCTACACATATGCATGCTCAAACACACCCTCTAACACACGCAAACATATATAAATATATATCTTTATATATATACGCGCAAACATACATGAATACGCACACACATACGCACACGCTCAATTGACTTGACTTGACCTGACACACATTCATAGCCCACAGCTAAACATTCATACGCACATGCACACATGCACACATGCACACAGACACACACACAAACACGCACACACACACATACACCCCCCCCCCCACCACACACACGCACACACTCACAATCCATGTTTTACCAGACAATAATCTGTGAGCTTTTTTTGGTTGTCTTTTTTCTCCGTCCCTAACTCCATGTAAACTCAACTAGTATACCATGTCAATGGCTTAATCCTGATAGAGAGATAGAAAAAAGCTGTATTGATTTTGGCCATCCAGGGTAGCTGTGACTGGGTGTACAGAAGATGAGTCATGTTCCATACCACAGTGCTGTGACAATGGCCCCTGTTTTATCCTCATGCCGTTGCCTTCATGCAGTGACTGCAGTATTGTCCCACAGCCATCAAGCCGCAATGCTAGGGCAGAAAGAAGAATATCCAACAGAGCATTGCTGTAGAGTTTATTACTATTGTTGTTGTTATTGTTAGGTGGTAGGCGTTCCTCAACTTTAACATCTTTCAAACTCACTCCAAATAGGGCCTGTCTCACTTCTCATGCAAACAGGATGAGAAAACAGCGCTACATAATTATAAGCAGCAAGATCTTAGTTCTAGAGGGTGTTTTGTTCCCCTTCAATAGAGCGTACGGATTGACAGAACTTGCAAAGATATTGTCATAGATGGTGACACTATCAGTACACCCATTCCAGGCAAAACACACAAACAAAGGTAAACATAAACACTAACACACACATGTATTGATACATGCATGTGCATGCATGTATACACACATGCATGCATGCATGCATGCATACATACATACATACATACATACATACATACATACATACATACATACATACATACATACATACATACATACATACATACATACATACATACACTACCGCCCTACCCCTTAACTGGTTCCCTCCTCCTCACGCATACCCCCCTACCCCCCCCCCCCCCCCCGCCCTACACCCTCCCCCCAAAAAAAAACAACAACAACTAAAACTAAAACGCCGCTTTATTCGGATGATATCCATCATTGTTGGACTTGGTATCCTACTCTGATATAACCTTCAAAAAGTTGAACTGATAGGGATGACCATTGCCTGCTGCATTGAAGACTACTGATGCTGAGAAGCACTGCACTGTACTACACTGCCCGCAGTGGCTGTGGGGGTCTTCTGTGCAATACCAACAGGATCTGACAAACAGTTGTGTGATGGCTCAAATCATTTGTTCTAAGTTCAATGGAAACTCCCTGCTAGTGATATTTCATACAGGAAAATAATAATGGGAAAAGTTGTACTGAGTGTGTTAGTGTTTTCGTAACATGTTTTACATGCACGAGAGAATGTGCGTACATGGAAACTGAAAAACATAGACACCCACATACTCTCTCACACAGACACACAGACACAGACACACAGACACATACAGACACACACAGATACATACAGACACATACATACATACATACATACAGACAGACAGACAGACAGACAGACAGACAGACAGACAGACAGACACACACACACACACACACACACACACACACACACACACACACACACACACACACACACACACACACACACACACACACACAGGGGGGGACGGGATAGCTTAATTGTCAAAACATTGCGCTCGCAATTTGACGAACCGGGTTCGATTCCAAGTCGTGAGGATTTTTCCTCTGGAGTTAACATCAGTGCTGACTCCACTCCCCCCAAAATTCCTTCGGATGAGACTATAAACCAAGGCCCTGTGTGCGAACGCACCCAGAACATCTTGAGCACACGTTAAATCCTGTTCCATTTTTGATGAGAGTAGGCCATCGTGTGCCGGTGGGAACAGATGACACGATTTACAAAAAAACTGCATAAAACGGGGACTGGATGTAAAAAGCACATGAGTTCTTATTCCATTATCCTCGATATAAAAGACTAAAATAAATAAAAATAAACACACACACACACACGCAAATGCACACACACACACACACACACACACACACACACACACACACACACACACACACACACACACACACACACACACACACACACACAACACACACACACGCACAAACACACACACACACACACACACACACACACACAACACACACACACACACACACACACACACACACACACACACACACACACACACACACACACAACAAACATACTTATATACACAGAAACACAACAATGAAACAAATCAAACACAAACACCACAATAAAAAAAAACACAAAAAAACCCCATGAGTTGATCAACCAGATCACATTAATGTTGACTTTCAGCCTACTGCAGCTAACTAAAACAAAAACAAAAATACCAGCATGCACACAGGATCCCTTCGGATGAGACTTTAAACCGAGGCCCCGTGTGCGAACGCACGCAGAACATCTTGCGCACACGTTAAATCCTGTTCCGCTTTTCGTAAGAGTAGGCCATCGTGTGCCGGTGGGAACAGATGACAATATTTACAAAAACTGCATACACACGGGGACCAGATGAAAAAAAGCACATGTTGCTTATTCTGTTATCCTCGATATAAAAGAATTAAAAAAAAAAAAAAAAAATAAATAAATGAGGAAAACTCGGGGAGTTGGAGTCCCCAGCGCAGGTGGGTAGGTGGGGTAGGCGCTGCACTTGTGGGGACGCGCTCTACCCGGGGAGAGCAGCCCGAATTTCACGCAGAGAAATCTGTTGTGACATAAAGTGGTATAAAATACAAAAATAAAATAAAATAAACTAACACCAAGGGGTGTAACAGGTGTCCAGAGCGTTTAGCACTGCGCTCTCCATATGACAGTCAAGTGTGAGCCCAGATTGGAGCCAACACGGAGACACCAGCGAGTTCAGTGGCCATTTTCAGCTGTGCTGAACATCAGTACGCACTCTACGCTCCCGAAAGCCAGGGATTATAAACCAAGGTCCCGTGTACGGGGCGGGATAGCTAAGTGGTCAGAGCGTTCGCTTTCCCCCAGTCAAGTTAAGCAGCGTCGAGCGTGGTTACCAGTTGGATGGGTGACCGTTATCGCGCCTCAGCTTCAGTACAGTCCCCCCCAGTTCACCCAGCTGTAAATGGGTACCTGCCCTCTTTAAGGTCAGGGAAGGTAAAGCAGCGAGGCGAGGAGATGGGCGCCACGCTCAATATGCTGGCCCCTAGAGAAGCTGAGGTCTCTGATGCCTCGCTCTCCTACGACCGCCTAGGTTATGGAACACCTTTACCTTTACCTACCCATGTACTAATGTACGCAGAACATCTTGCACACACGCTAAAACCTGTTTAATTTTCCAGAAGAGTATGCTATTATGTGCCAGTTGGAAGTAATGACAAATGGACAAAACCCCATGCACATGAGTGCTGATTCCATCTACCTCGATAGGAAAGAGTGTAGATGAATTTTAAAAAAAAAGGCCCAATAAATTACGCCCCGAAACTTTTTTTCTAGTGTCACTGCCTGAATCAGGGCACATAAAACTAGTACTGGTGGGTCGGTGGTCTAGAGGTAACGCGCCTGCCTAGAAAGCGAAAAGTCCGGGTCGGAGTGTGCGGTGGTTCGAATCCCGTTTGGGTCCAAAACTTTTCCCCTATCCATTAGACCATGGGTGATGATCTGGGTGCTAGTCTTTCGGATGAGACGATAAACCGAGGTCCCGTGTGTTACACATCATTGTTTAGCGCACGTAAAAGAACCCGAGGCAGCAAGAGCTTTGTCCCTGGCAAATTCAAAACTGTAGAAAAAAGCCACTCTGATAGGAAAACAAATACAGTTGTAGATTGTAAAAAAAAAAACATAATGGGAGGCGCTGCATTAGTGGCGACGCGCTCTCCCCGGGGAGAGCAGACCGAATTTCACGCAGAGAAATCTGCAGTGACATAAAGTGGTATAAAATATCAAACAACTATTGATTCTGCGACTGCCATGCCACTCTACAGCTATGTCTGAATGGGGGGGGGGGGGGGGATGTTTTCTAAAGTGCTGGGGGCGGTGACTGTCATAGTGCTACCTCACACCGTGTCCATGGATGAACAGTTTCCAATGACCGACGTGCAATGGTTTGTGTTTACAGTGATGCTTTGTGAAATTCAATGCTAACAAAATTTTGTGTAAAGCTATTGGAAAACCCCAAAGAGGATAACAGAGGGAATGTTGATTTTGGCATAGGTTATGTTGTGGATGTTGACGTATGTCTGGGTGTACGTGTACAAGATTACACCCACCGAGGTGGTGTGCATGTTTGAATGGAATATGAATGCACACAAAAAAGAATGCTTTAGAGCGTTTGTGCCGCTCTCAAACATAAACACACATACACACACAGACAACCAGACTGAGGCTCACACACAGTCACAGACGCTTGCCGACATGTGCATGTATAAACACAGACACAGACATTCACAGAGGCACAGATACAGACATGTACACTGAGATACAGATACAAAGAAACCCATGCATACACACACACACACACACGTAGGCACGCACGCACGCACACAAACACACACACACACACACAAACAAACACACACACATGCGTGCACGCAGCATCAACAATAACAACAACAGGAAAAACATCGCAAGAAAAATAACCAGAAAAAAAGAAATACCTTAAAATCCGAAGGAGGAAGTCTCACAAGTTTATGTGAAAGATATCAGCGATATGGCTGAAAACTTTTGATATTACAGTAACAAAAAAAAAGACAACTTCACAAAGCGGAACTTCCGTGGACTGTACAGAATAATGGGATCCAGGAAATTCAGAGAAACCGTTCTGAAAGGTCAGAAAAGGGCAGTTTGTGGGTCGCATCTGGTTCGGGCCATTTTCTTTTGGTTTTGGCTTTATTGTTGCTGTGCCTGTCTTCTGTGGACTCCGATTGGGGATGAACGGGAAGAGAGGGGGAAGGGATAGAGGGGGCGTAGATGAGGAGTGTGCATCTGTGTTTGTACTAGTGTGTGTGCCGGCATCTTTTTTATTTGTTTATTTTGGTGCTTCCTTATTCTGTGTGATATTCCTGTCCTGCTGTTCCTATGCAGTTCATTTCAACCAAACAGCCTCAGCTCTGTCCAGATTCATTATCTCGCATCCTCAGGGTCAGAAGTCCACAAGGAACCCATCAGATATAGGTTGTCGAAGTGTGGCCACCAGCCAGAGAGGCCCTGCACCTCTGCTGGGTCACTTTGGTGGTGTTCAGTGGTGCTTGTTCTCAGCCGACATATGCAGGAACACCATACTAACCCTCTACTGACGACAGTAATAGCTCAGTCACGGAGATAGACTAAGATGGCAGTGCCACAACCCAACCGGGTGGTGCAGCTCCGAAGTCCCCCATCAGCCTTTCCCGTGAACCTCCAGCCTGAAGGCTTGACCCAACTGCCACAGGCACAGAGATGCATAAGAAACCCAACTGATGTCGCTAGGAACCAGAGCAGCCGGGGCACTGACCCTAGATAATTTCACTTATTGCTTGATGATCAATGAAGAAAGCTGATGCAGTGGGTGGTGCTGTAATGATGTTGAGTGCTTTGAGAATAGTGACATAGGCTGTCCTCTACGCTTTCTCCTTCGTTACATCCCGGCGTTAACCGGGCCCGAGACATCCAAACCTCTGCAGTTTTGATCCGGCTAATTTTAGCAGCACTCTCGAATCCATCCTTGACGAGGTCAAAGCTCGACTGTGTGGTCCACATTTCCAATGGGCTTCCGCAAACTAACTCCAAGTAGGAGCTACACAGCCCCAATATCTATGACTCTTACAGGTATCGAACCCACGACCTACAGCCTGTGACCCATAGCTCAAACCAATGCGCCATGGCAGCTAGTGTTGCCTGTATGTATGTATGTATGTATGTATGTATGTATGTATGTATGTATGATATGTTGTATGTATGTATGTATGTATGTATGTAGTATGTATGTATGTATGAGTATGTATGTAGGTATGTATGTATGTATGTATGAGTATGTATGTATGTAAGATGTATGTATGAATGTATGTATGTAGTATGTATGTATGCATGAGCATGCATGATGGGGTAGGTAGGAGGTAGAGGTAGGTAGGTAGGAGTAGGAGTAGGAGGTAGGTAGGTAGGTAGGAGGAGGTAGGAGAGAGAGAGAGAGAGAGAGAGAGAGAGAAGAGAGCAGAGAGAGAGAGACGAGAAGACGAAGAGAGACGAAGAGAGAGAGAGAGAAGAGAGACGAACAGAAGCAGCCAGGAGACGCAGATAACAGAAAAAGCGACAAAACAAATGATGAGCTAAACAAGCATCATGAGAAGTCAGAGGATAACAATCTGAGTGGATTGTAAATTTCAAAATTTTTCCACTATTCCGAAGAATGGAAATAAAGATGAGTTAAAGGGATGAAATGATTGTGATGATGGTTAGAAGGTCCAAATGCAAAGTTATGAAATTATCTCTTGAAATTGAAGTAAAGTACGTGGTATGAATTTAACGTGCGGAATAAATAAACCCTTTATCTTGTTTCTATGTTTCTTACGTTATTGCCTGTGTCGATCTGATTGCAGTATGTATGTAGACTTGGTTTACGGCATGACTATTCATTATCATGGTAGCATCGTGTCAGTAAGGATACAGTTAGATTATTTATCGTCAGTTATTGTCAGACTGGCATTATAGCAGATTAGGTCATTACTATGCTTGACTTATGAAGGACGACTATGTTTACTATCCGAATTCGATACTGTAGTTTATCGCAGACATGTAGACATTCTTTACAGGCTAGTATCATGCAGACATGTAGTTATGTGTAGTACAGTGCAGATATGTGTTAGATAGGTAGTCGTGCAGACAGTCATACTACTTAGTCAGTTAGACATGCATGGTTATAGTCATTATTTCTTTTCTAGGTCTTGTAATTGTCTTAGAGATTAGATTTACTATACGCGTTATGCGTATAGAAACAAAGGATAATTGTCGTAGGAGTGGTGTGGGGCGGGTGGGGGGCGGCGTGGTGTGTGTTGGAGGAGAGAGAGAAGAGAGAGAGAGGAGAGAGAGAGAGAGGAGAGAGAGAGAGAGAGAGAGAGAGAGAGAGAGAGAGAAGAGAGAGAGGGAGGGAAGAGGGAGAGAGAGAGGGGAAGAGAGAGAGAGAGAGGGGGAGAGGAGAGAGAGAGAGAGAGAGAGAGAGAGGAGAGAGAGAGGAGAGAGAGAGAGACAGAGACAGACAGACGACAGAGACAGAGACAGACAGGACAGACAGACAGCAGACAGACGACAGACAGACAGACAGACAGACAGACAAAGACAGAGAGACAGAGACAGACAGACAGATAGACACAGAGAGAGACAGGCAGACAGACAGTCACACAGACAAACAGCACGCAGACACACAGACAGAATCCGCGACTGACAGACTAAAAAACAGACACTCAAGATCGTAGAGTTTCAGGTCGGAGCGCACGTGCATCAAAACATATTTCTGAGAAGGAGTTGGATTGTCATAATTTTGCAATAAGCTTTTTTCCCAATCTATTTCCTCCTGGAAATGTCTCCAATATGGCAAATGTGAGAAAACTGATTAGAGCTTTTAAAAAGGGGGATCGGCAAAAGTGCTGTAACCTTTTGTGATGATTGGGGTTTTAGAAAGGTCTCTAAATTAGCTGCAACATTAGGATTATATTCCTGTACTAATTATCTCCTTTGAAATTTGGAAAAGTTTAAAGTACGTGGCTAATGACATTTGACACAGCTGTGCTCGTGAATATATATATATATATATAACGCCTGTTGATGCTTGTTTCTTTATTTTGTTTTCTTTATCGGTTGATATATTTGCCTGCTTGTTGGTTACGTATATCTGTATCTTGTCTATGTATCTGTATCTGTCTATGTATCTCTGTGTCTATGTATCTCTGTGTCTATGTATCTATGTGTCTATGTATCTATGTGTCTATGCATCTGTGTGTCTATGTATCTATGTGTCTATGTATCTATGTGTTTATGTATCTGTCTATGTATCTATCTGTCTATGCATCTATGTGTCTATGTATCTGTGTGTCTATGTATCTATGTGTCTATGTATCTATGTGTCTATGTATCTATGTGTCTATGTATCTATGTGTCTATGTATCTATGTGTATCTGTATCTATGTGTCTCTGTATCTATGTGTCTCTGTATCTATGTGTCTCTGTATCTATCTGTCTATGTATCTATCTGTCTATGTATCTATGTGTCTATGTATCTATGTGTCTATGTATCTATGTGTCTATGTATCTATGTGTCTATGTATCTATGTGTCTATGTATCTATGTGTCTATGTATCTATGTGTCTATGTATCTATGTGTCTATGTATCTATGTGTTTATGTATCTATGTGTCTATGTATCTATCTGTCTATTTATCTATCTGTTTATGTGTCTATGTGTCTATGTATCTATGTGTCTATGTGTCTATGTATCTATCTGTCTATGTGTCTATGTGTCTATGTATCTATGTGTCTATGTATCTATGTGTTTGTCTGTCTTTAGATCTGATTACCGATTTATATCTCTATACTATTCTGCAGTTATGCTGTGACTAGCAAACGTAAGCAAGCGACTATATTGTGCGTGTATGTGTAGGTGTGTGTTAGTGTGCGTGCGTGCGTGCGTGCGTGCGTGCGTGCGTGCGTGTGTGTGTGTGCGTGTGTGGGGAGAGAGAGAGAGAGAGAGAGAGAGAGAGAGAGAGAGAGAGGAGAAGAGAGAGAGAGAGAGAGAGAGAGACGAGAGGAGGAGAGAGGAGAGAGAGAGGAGAGAGAGAGGAGAGAGGGAGAGAGAGAGAGAGGAGAGAGAGAGAGAGAGAGAGAGAGAGAGAGAGAGAGAGAGAGAGAGAGAGAGAGGAGAGAGAGTGATATAATCAAACCGAGCACTTGCAGCAAAGCAATAGCAATAACAGCAAAAGGAACAGCAACAACATGATCAAAAATAAAAATAGCAACAGTAATATAAGCAAATGTAATAGTAACGTATCAGCCGCAATAACAGCAACGAAAGGAACAGCAACAACAGAAGCAGCATCAGGGGCAGCAGCAGCCCCGCCATCGCCATCCCACAATGCACCACCGCTACATCCGTACCTAGCAGGTCAAGGGCACCACAGCCATCTTCCTTCATATGACAGACACCAATGACTGCTGTCTGAGTGTTCCACCAACAATGACTCCTTCAGATGACAGACACCAATGACTGCTGTCTGAGTGTTCCACCAACAATGACTCCTTCAGATGACAGACACCAATGACTGCTGTCTGAGTGTTCCACCAACAATGACTCCTTCAGATGACAGACACCAATGACTGCTGTCTGAGTGTTCCACCAACAATGACTCCTTCAGATGACAGACACCAATGACTGCTGTCTGAGTGTTCCACCAACAATGACTCCTTCAGATGACAGACACCAATGACTGCTGTCTGAGTGTTCCACCAACAATGACTCCTTCAGATGACAGACACCAATGACTGCTGTCTGAGTGTTCCACCAACAATGACTCCTTCAGATGACAGACACCAATGACTGCTGTCTGAGTGTTCCACCAACAATGACTCCTTCAGGACAGGATGGCAGAGGCGATCCAGACAGACAGTCAGCATATAGGGAATTCCCCGTCCCTCGCCATCAGACACTTGCAGAGAACAACTACAAAAAATCTTACACTGAGGACAATAAAAAAGACGATTTTTTTCTTCACCACCTGTGGCTCTACTTGTGGCTGAATGTAACGCACGTAACAACCAGAGACACGGCCTGCACACAGATGGCCGCCACACTAGACAAGAAATGAAGCTGATGGAAATTCTAGAGCAGTAATCTTGTTTGGAGCAGATGGGCTCTGAGTGCTGTTAGAGGGAAAAAAGAAAGAAAGAAAGAAAGAAAAGGCAACAGGAAGTTAAAGCTGTATTGAATTTCAAGTTGTCACAGCTGCAGGAAATAAAGAAAACTGGTTGTCCCTTGTTTGTCTGTAAAGTTTGAAGAAATGTTTCTGCCCATTTGTGTCTGCTTGAAACGCATTTGTCTTCCTTATAGGCCTGTTTATAGGTGTATGTGTGCTCATATGGCAAAAAGAGAAGAAAGAAATATTTCAGATAGGCTTGTACTCAACCTACATGAAACTGAGCTTAGGCATGACTTTTCATGATTTTTTGTAACGGGGAGCAATGTATCAATCTCCCTTTCTTCTAAACCAAAACTTCTATACACGAACTTTTACATCTTTACCTAAGCAGTGGCCACCAGGTTTGTAGCCAAAGTTGTGAGAAACTCAAGGCATGAACTCATACTGTTTCAAATCTCCCATGTGGATGCTGGTATGTGTGTATGTGGGGGGAACTTCTCAGTATAAATGGCATCCCCACCTTCTGGAAAATCTGTGCACGGGATTCTCCCTTTTTCTTCTTCTCTCTTTGTTTCTGCCCTGTTCTCTGTCTTTCTGTCACACCTTTCTTGCCTACTTTCTGTATTCTTGGTCCATTTTCTGCTTTTTTTCCAGAAAGATGTAAAAGATGTTAATCCTCTCTGATGCTGAATCAGGATGTGCAGGGCCTGACTTGTCAGGCACTTAACGGCAGTGCAGTACATTTCGCTCACAAGGCAGTCAGCATAAGATGCTGTCAGGCGCCTAACGGCAGTGCAGTACATTTCGCTCACAAGGCAGTCAGCATAAGATGCTGTCAGGCACTTAACGGCAGTGCAGTACATTTCGCTCACAAGGCAGTCAGCATAAGATGCTGTCTGGCGCCTAACGGCAGTGCAGTACATTTCGCTCACAAGGCAGTCGCATAAGATGCTGTCAGCACTTAACGGGAGTGCAGTACATTCGCTCACAAGGCAGTCACATAGATGCTGTCAGGCACTTAACGGCAGTGCAGTACATTTCGCTCACAAGGCAGTCAGCATAAGATGCTGTCAGGCACTTAACGGCAGTGCAGTACATTTCGCTCACAAGGCAGTCAGCATAAGATGCTGTCAGGCACTTAACGGCAGTGCAGTACATTTCGCTCACAAGGCAGTCAGCATAAGATGCTGTCAGGCGCCTAACGGCAGTGCAGTACATTTCGCTCACAAGGCAGTCAGCATAAGATGCTGTCAGGCGCTAACGGCAGTGCAGTACATTTCGCTCACAAGGCAGTCAGCATAAGATGCTGTCAGGCGCTTAACGGCAGTGCAGTACATTTCGCTCACAAGGCAGTCAGCATAAGATGCTGTCAGGCACTTAACGGCAGTGCAGTACATTTCGCTCACAAGGCAGTCAGCATAAGATGCTGTCAGGCACTTAACGGCAGTGCAGTACATTTCGCTCACAAGGCAGTCAGCATAAGATGCTGTCAGGCACTTAACGGCAGTGCAGTACATTTCGCTCACAAGGCAGTCAGCATAAGATGCTGTCAGGCACTTAACGGCAGTGCAGTACATTTCGCTCACAAGGCAGTCAGCATAAGATGCTGTCAGGCACTTAACGGCAGTGCAGTACATTTCGCTCACAAGGCAGTCAGCATAAGATGCTGTCAGGCACTTAACGGCAGTGCAGTACATTTCGCTCACAAGGCAGTCAGCATAAGATGCTGTCAGGCCTTAACGGCAGTGCAGTACATTTCGCTCACAAGGCAGTCAGCATAAGATGCTGTCAGGCACTTAACGGCAGTGCAGTACATTTCGCTCACAAGGCAGTCAGCATAAGGATGCTGTCAGGCACTTAACGGCAGTGCAGTACATTTCGCTCACAAGGCAGTCAGCATAGGATGCTGTCAGGCACTTAACGGCAGTGCAGTACATTTCGCTCACAAGGCAGTCAGCATAAGATGCTGTCAGGCACTTAACGGCAGTGCAGTACATTTCGCTCACAAGGCAGTCAGCATAAGATGCTGTCAGGCACTTAACGGCAGTGCAGTACATTTCGCTCACAAGGCAGTCAAGCATAAGATGCTGTCAGGCACTTAACGGCAGTGCAGTACATTTCGCTCACAAGGCAGTCAGCATAAGATGCTGTCAGGCACTTAACGGCAGTGCAGTACATTTCGCTCACAAGGCAGTCAGCATAAGATGCTGTCAGGCACTTAACGGCAGTGCAGTACATTTCGCTCACAAGGCAGTCAGCATAAGATGCTGTCAGGCACTTAACGGCAGTGCAGTACATTTCGCTCACAAGGCAGTCACTAGAGCTGTCAGGCATTAAGGAGTGCAGTACTTGCTCCAAGGAGTCATAGGATGCTGTCTGAGCATTTGATGATGATTTCTCCTTTAAAAACTGAATGGAGAAGGGAATTCAGTCAGACAGTTAGCATAAATAGCAACCCCCCCCCCCCCCCTTCAGAAAAGACACTTTGGAGAACAACTTAAAATAAAAACTTACACCAAAGAAAAAAAGACAAATGTTTTTTTCCCATCACCTGTGACTCTACTTGTGGTTGAATGTAACGTTTGTAACAACCAGAGACACCGCCTGCACACAGATGGCGGCCACACGAGACACGAAATGAAGTTGATGGAAATTCTGGAGCAGTAATCTTGTTTGAGTCAGATGGGCTCTGAGTGTCGTTAGAGGGAAAAAAACCAACGAAAGAAAGAAAGAAAAAAGTGAATAAAAGAAAGAAAAAAAATGAATGAAAGAAAGAAAGAAGGAAAAGAAAACAAGAACCTGACGCTGTATTGAATTTCAAATTGCAACAGTTAAAGGAGAGAAAGAAAAAAGATGCTCTCTTATCTGTCTGTTAATGTTTGACAAAAATGTTTGAACCTATTTCTATCCATATGTGGCTCTTTTGTCTTCCTTAAGGCCTGTTTATAGGTATACGTTTGTGCTCATGTAGCAAAAAGCAAAAGGAAAGAAACGCTTTTAGATAGGCGTATAATCAAATTACATGGAGCATGGGCTGACACGTGACATCTCAGAAATAGCAACCTTTCTGTTTAAACAGTGCAACAGTTTATCCATCTTCTCCTACATTAAAAAACAAAAATGATATACAGGAACGTTACATTGTATCCACACAGTGACCAGCACTTTTGTGGATCACAAAACGTGACTAGTGCCAGCGATCTCTCACACATGAACTCAGACTGTTCAACACCTCATGTGGGGATAACGGGGAGTCTGTCAGTATAAATAGCATCCCCACCTTCTCGAAATTCTGTAGCAGGGCTTCCCTTTTTTTCTATCCCTCTCTTTGTTTCTATTTGTTCGTTGTACTTTTTAAAATTTTTTATTCCTATCAGCTCCTTCTTATCTATTGTCTGCCTTCGTGGTCTGTTCTCTTGCCTTTAATTCCCAGAGAGACTTAACAGAAAAAAATATCTCCAATGCCGAAGTTGGATGTGCTGGGCCAGACATGTCAGGTGCTTCATGGCAGTGCAACACATTTCGCTCCTAATTATGACAGAGAACAGTAGCTGTTGTTTGAGTGCTGGACGAAGAAGAATACTACTTTAAAGAAATAATGAAGAAGTTAATCCAGTCAGACAGACAATTAGCACATGGGGTATTTTCCCCCAACAAACACTTGCTAGGAATAACTACAAAAAATTCTTTCACCAAAAACAAAGAGGGATTGTTTTTTCTTCACCACCTGTGGCTCTACTACTGGCTGAATGTAACGTTCGTAACAACCAGAGGCACCGCCTGCATACAGATATAGATGGCCGCCACACTAGACAAGAAATGAAGCTGATGGAAATTCTAGAGCAGTAATCTTGTTTGAAGCAGATGGGCTCTGAGTGCTGTTAGAGGGAAAAAAGAAAGAAAGAAGTAAAGGAGGAAAGAAAGGAAGATAGATAGACAGACAGACAAACAGACAGACAGACAGACAGACAGACAGACAGAAGACAAAAAGAACAGACAACAGGAAGTTAACGCTGTATTGAATTTCAAATTGCTGCAGCTGCACCAGAGAAAGAAAAAAGGGCTCTCCTATCTGTCTGCTAACGTTGGGAGGAAGGTTCTGCCCACTGGTGTCCGTTGGTAACGCATCTGTCTTCCTTACAGGCCTGTTTATAGCTATACGTTTGTATCCCACAGTAACATTAAAGAAAGAGAAAAAAGAAATGTTTTGACATAGTCATGTGCTCAACCTACCTGAAGTGTGGGCTTAGGCGTGACTTCACGGGAATATTTGTTCTTTCAACGTGGGAAAATGTATCTGTTTTTCCCAGTGATAAAAACACCGAGACTTATCAACGAGAACTTGACATTAAAATGTATCTGTCTTTCCCAGTGATAAAAACACCGAGACTTATCAACGAGAACTTGACATTAAAATGTATGTTTTCCCTGTAATAAAAACAGCGAGACTTATCAACGAGAACTTGACATTAAAATGTATGTTTTCCCTGTAATAAAAACACCGAGACTTATCAACGAGAACTTGACATTAAAATGTATGTTTTCCCAGTAATAAAAACACCGAGACTTATCAACGAGAACTTTACATTAAAATGTATCCGTCTTTCCAGTAATAAAAACACCGAGACTTATCAACGAGAACTTGACATTAAAATGTATCCGTCTTTCCCAGTAATAAAAACACCGAGACTTATCAACGAGAACTTTACATTAAAATGTATCTGTCTTTCCCAGTAATAAAAAACACCGAGACTTATCAACGAGAACTTTACATTAAAATGTATGTTTTCCCAGTAATAAAAACACCGAGACTTGTAAACGAGAACTTTACATGTTAACCACGCAGGGGTTCAGCACTGATGTAGACCACAACAAGTGACTATCACCAGTGACGTCACACAAGCTGAACTCAGACTATTCGAACGCAATGTGGAGGCCTGACTGTATAAATTGATCCCTACCTTCTGGAAAGTCTGTGCGATAAATTCCTCTTTTCTATCCCTCTCTTTTGTTTCTCCCTTGCTCCTTTTCTTTATACCACCTCATTTTTGTTTTTGTCTCTCTTCTTAATCCATTCTCCCACCTTTTTTCCAAGAAAGACTTCACAGATGAAAATTCTCGCCCACACCTCGTCAGATGCGCCAGGCCTGACTTGACCAGGGCTTAACGGCAGCACAACGCATTTCTGCTGATAGGAAAGGCAATGATTGTTGTCTAAGAGTTGGATGAAGACGAAGAAGAAGAAGAAGAAGAAGAAGAAGAAGAAGAAGAAGAAGAAGAAGAAGAAGAAGAAGAAGAAGAAGAAGAAGAGAACAACAACAACAACAACAACACAACAACAACAACAACAACAACAACAACAACAACAACAACAACAACAACAACAACAACAACAAAAAGAACTGCTAGAACAACAAGAATTCGTTCTGTTCGAAAGTGTTAACTTGTTTTGATTTCTCCTTCATCGTGTCAAATTGTGGGAACACGGCACTGAATTATCCTGGCACAGTAACGTGAAACAATTCAGCTTGATGGAGCCTGCACTTAGGAGATAGAAGAATGCATGCTGGGTGTATTTGCTTCATACAATCCGCCAGCCATAACTAGCAAACTTTTCTACGGAAGTTAGACGACATTTCAACGTGTCTGTACAATGTTTTGCAAACATTTGCCCATGAGGACTGGGTTTATAATTTAAACTTGTCGACATTTCGGAGAGTGAAGTCAGTATCAGTGTTAAATCCAGGAGCAAATCTCGTCAAACCAATACTCCTTTGAACCTGTGCTACCAGTTGTCAGATTATTCTTTCGACCCTCTAACTACTAGGCTATTTCTCGCAACCAGTCCTCTGAACGTTTGTCTGTCTCTTCTGTTTCTCTGTGTTTCTCTATCTCTTCTGTTTCTCTGTGTTTCTCTATCTCTTCTGTTTCTCTGTGTTTCTCTATCTCTTCTTTTCCTCTGTGTTCCTCTATCTCTTCTGTTTCTCTGTGTTTCTCTATCTCTTCTGTTTCTCTGTGTTTGTCTATCTCTTCTGTTTCTCTGTGTTTGTCTATCTCTTCTGTTTCTCTGTGTTTGTCTATCTCTTCTTTTTCTCTGTGTTTCTCTATCTCTTCTTTTTCTCTGTGTTTCTCTATCTCTCCTTTTTCTCTGTGTTTCTCTATCTCTTCTTTTTCTCTGTGTTTCTCTATCTCTCCTGTTTCTCTGTGTTTCTCTATCTCTCCTGTTTCTCCGTGTTTCTCTATCTCTTCTGTTTCTCTGTGTTTCTCTATCTCTTCTGTTTCTCTGTGTTTCTCTATCTCTTCTGTTTCTCTGTGTTTCTCTATCTCTTCTGTTTCTCTGTGTTTCTCTATCTCTTCTGTTTCTCTGTGTTTCTCTATCTCTTCTGTTTCTCTGTGTTTCTCTATCTCTTCTGTTTCTCTGTGTTTCTCTATCTCTTCTGTTTCTCTGTGTTTCTCTATCTCTTCTTTTTCTCTGTGTTTCTCTATCTCTTCTTTTTCTCTGTGTTTCTCTATCTCTTCTTTTTCTCTGTGCTTCGCTATCTCTCCTTGTTCTCTGTGTTCCCTCACTGGGTGGGGTGTGCAGTGTCGGGTTTGCTCTTGTAATTGTAAGTCAGCGGGAGGTCTGCCCGCGAGTCTCAACCCACTCATTCTGACTTCAGGGCAGTTCGGGTTTTGGGGGACAGGATGCATATTTCATGTGTTTGTGTTTCCCTAACCCACCAAACACCGAGAGGATTTAAAGGTAAAAAGGTAAAGGACACCCATAACCTTTGTGGTCGTAGGGGAGCGAGGCGTCAGAAGCCTCAGCTTCTTTAGGGGCCAGCATGTTGAGGGCGGTGCTCATCCCCTCTCCCTTGATACTTTACCTTCCTTGACCCTCAAGAGACAGGTACCCATTTACAGCTGAATGATTGGGGAGCTGCAGTGATGCTAAGGCACACAAAGGGTCACCCATCCAATTGGTAACATCGCTCGATGCTGCTTAACCTTGGCTGGGGAAAGTGAGTGCTCTGATAACTAAGCTATCCCGTCTCCTAAAGATAAATCTGTTTTCATAACCTATACGGTCGTCGGGGAATGAGGTTTCAGAGACCTCAGCTTCTCTAGGAGCAAGCATGTTGAGGGCGGCGCCCATCTCCTCTGCCTTGATGCCTTGCTGCTTTACTATCCTTGACCCTTAAGAGGAAGAAATCCATTTACAGCTAGGTGAACTGCGGGACTGTACTAAAGCCAAGGCGCACGAACGGTCACCCATCCCAGAGGTTATCAAGCTTTACGCTGCTCGAACTTAGCTTGGGGGAGAGCAAGTGCTATGACCATTGAGCCATCTTTAGCACACACTTTTGATCTTCTGCATACCTATACTATACACAAAGACAATTATTAAGATACTAACCGTTCTTCACTTTGAGCTGACACGGTAGAGGGTAGAAACAAATCTCTATTCTGAATCCAACAGACACTGCAGCCAAGAATCAAACCCTGAACCTCATGTACCCAGAGGACTGAAGTCACACGGCCTTAACCACTCGGCCCTAGCGTCTGTGTGAGCGTGCTGCGAGATTGTGTTCGGTGTGTGGCAGTGTAGCGAGATCACCGGAGACAGTTCCCCAGATTAGAGAGCGGAAAAACACCAATCCTCTGCCCAAGTTTTGAAGCTGTAGCTCATATATTTTTCTTCACAAACTTGGGGTGATACGGCTGACATTTTGCTTCTGAACTTGATCTGGCCTTTCTTCTCCTCCTCCTCCTCCTCCTGCTGCCCCTTCCACTTTTCGTTCTTCTCCGCTTCTCCATTCTCCTTACTTTGCTGTTCTTGCTTATATTTCTGTGTGTGTAATTCTTCTCTGTCTGTGTTGTGACTTTCGGTTTGTCTATCTGTATGTTTGTATGTTATTTTTCTGTATCTGTCTGTCTGTCTGTCTGTCTGTCTCTGTCTTGTTGTTGCTTTTGCAATACTTTAAGTGCATCTCTCTCTCTTTTTCGTTTTCTGTCTGTCCGTCTCTTTTTTTGTCTGTCTGTTTGTCTCTGTGTCACACACACATACACACACACACACGCATGCACGCGCGCACACACACACGCACACACACACACTTCTCATACACCTCTCATCCTTACCTTTACTTCTCATTCTTTTCCTTTTCTGCCATTCTCTTTCCAAAGGCCAGTGCTACTGCTGCTGCAATGACTGTTGCTTCTCCTCCAACTGCCACAAGTATTACCATCCCTGCACTCACTCCTGATGTTGAGGTTCCAGCTTTTATTCTTTCTGCCTCTGCTGCTGCTGCTACTGCCGATTCTGCTGTTTCTGCTGCTGCTTTTGCTGCTACTGCTGCTTTTGCTGCTACTGTTGCCACTGATACTGCTGTTTTTTATTATCATTATTATTATTATTATTATTATTATTATTATTATTATTATTATTATTATTATTATTATTATTATTATTATTATTATTATTATTATTATATCATTACTACTACTACTACTACTACTACTACTACTACTACTACTACTACTACTACTACTACTACTACTACTACTACTACTACTACTACTGCCGCCGCTGCTGCTGCTGCTACTACTTCTGCTACTACTTCTGCTACTACTACTACTACTACTACTACTACTACTACTACTACTACTACTACTACTACTACTACTACTACTACTACTATTACTACTACTACTACTACTACTACTACTACTACTACTACTACTACTACTACTACTACTACTACTACTACTACTACTACTGTCGGTGTTGACAGGAAAAAATGTTTTTCTGTGACTGTCTTTTGGTATTCACTGTAAGCCATAAGTTTATGTTGATATGATACTGGAGGCTGAATATTTAACGAGAAACTGTCGCTGTTAGGTTTGTTTGCTTTTTCGTTTCTCACCAGCTGTGGAATTTTGTGTATGCCACCGTTTTTGTCGACCATGAAGGTAGCCTCAAACCGATATCCGGGATGTGTACTGAATAGTTAGGTTTGTGTTTCTGTAACCCACTGAACGTTGACATGATTTATAGGATTGTTACAGTGCATATCTGGATCTTCCGAATGTGTATATATACACGGAGGGAATTAAGGCACTGGCAGTAGTTCAGCAAACGCCGCCGAGATTCAAACCCACAACTTCATAGACCCATGAAATAGAAGTCGGCTTGTCTTAACTACTCGGCTATAGCGTCTGTCAAGGAACTGTTGTTGTTGTTGTTGTTGTTGTTGAGGTTACATTAAAGTCCCAGCGGATATACTCTGATTTAGGGACTGTGAACAGAAGGTCAGGAGTTCTCCCCCTTCAGCGCCTCGGGCCAGCCTAAAAATAGTATTACAATTCTGTTGAAACAGCGAGAGCACGGCCTGCGCAAGTCCGGAACTGCTGTAGGAGCCAAGCTCCTGGTATTAGATAGGAAGTGTTGAAATTGGAGGCTTTATACCTGCAGTGATGACCAGGCCTGTAAGTGGCACTACAAGCTTTAAATGACTGCAACTCCACAGCATTTGCCTACCCCTCCTCTGTGATTGCTCCATCTACAGCCGGTCTCTTCAGCTCCCCTGGTCAAAAATCAGTCTTCAGACAGCTGACAGATTCAAAGACTGCTCACCGAAGGTTTGAGATCTGACGTCTGCTTTCACTTAGTCTAGTCTGCCTGTGAAAAATGTCTTACTGGAGTTTGGGTGCTTCTATATTTACACGAACAACTGGACTGGTCAAGACTATTCTACAGGTAGCAGTACAAGGAGGGAGACAAAGAAGTAAACAGAAAAATTGATGAGAAGACAACACCATAGAGTGGACTGGCCTTGAGTGGAATGATTTGCTACATAAAACTGAACACTGTGAGGAGTGGAGGAAGCTGGGTGTAAAATCTTTAGAGGTGTCCCAAGGGTCTCCTAGACGATGGGATAGTGAAGGTGGAGGTGTGTATGCAGGCAGATGTTTCCAACCACAGGGTGACATCTAGTTGTCAGGTGATGACCAAAAGAGGCTAACCACATAAAGATCTCCAGTTTCTCGGTGTGATGTTACGATGTGTATGTTATGAAACGACATTTGAACCATATTTTTGTGACACGAGTGTTTTCATGTGTTTGTTCATCAGTTTTGCTATATAGTTTTTCTTTGTTTGTATTTTTGTGAATTATGTAACAGCATTTTCAAGTGATAGTTTAGGGTAATGATAACGATAGATATGACTTGTACAGTCATCAGATTTGTTATCAGAATTACCTTTTGTTTGTCGAATGTGTATTATATCTTGATGTAGATTTTTTCTTACATGACGGTACGTTCTTTTGATCTTTTTTCTAAGTAAATATCCTAGTGATTTGGCTTGATGAATTGATGGATCAATATTGTTATATATAGGCAGTGTGGTGTAGGTGTACTTTTCTAACTGCTTGAAGAATAGGTGGATCCATGATCTTTATAAGTAGTGGGCTGTAGGTCAGTTGAAACTGAGGGAAGTCATTCCTCTCTCAGTAAGGAGGTGCATGATGGGTATGTGATGTCATCCAACGCAATATGCTCTTGCACCTGTCTTCACCTGGGATTTCGCTTTATAGTCTCGTCTAAATGGTTATGGGTGAGTAGAACAGCACCAACGGTAACTTCGGGGAGAAAATTTCCTCCGACATGTACCTCAGTGCAGACTCGAACCCACACGCACAGCTACCGTGTTATCCCAGGTATTACACCCTAACTACTAGGCTACCCCTCTTATCTCTCGAATAATCTAAGCAATGATTGACGAATACTTCATGTCTACTGGTTGTGACAGGTTTAGTAGAAAAGCAAGTTTTCTAAGGTAAGGTTGAGGGCAGAAGGAAAAGAGGCAGACCACCAACATTGCCAACATCACTGAGATCAGTGGTCTGTGAAGGAGGGCTGCAGGAGATGGTAGAACTCAGCAGAGACAGAGAGAGATGGTGAACCCTGGTGGCATTGCGTGGAGCTCCTATCGACGACAGCGGCGATGGAAACAGTACAGCTGAGTTGAGTTGAGTTATGTAAAGTCGAGTTACATCTGCTGTCTCTCCTGTAGCCATGTAAAAGCAACATTTTCATTTCCCTGTGAATGGAACACTCTTGCCTTCAGTCTGTGTTAAAGGCCTATGTTCAATACGTCCGCAGTTTGGTGTCGGTTTTACGTCATTAGTAATATGAACAATCACTTTTTTTGCGAGGGGAAATGTAGAGTTATGCTTTTTCCCCTTACATTAATAAAAGCCTTATACATGTAACTTTTTCTTGGCAATGGGCAGTTTGTTTGGTCATAAGGGGTGGGGAGACTTTAGGTATTACTGGAGCATCATACCAAGCCCCGAATTCAGGAGGAACACACGCCTTTGTTCTCCCGTGGGGATACCAGGGGCCTCTACGTGTCAATAGCATCCCCACCTTCTAGAAAACTGCGCTAGGAATTCCCTATTTTCTATCTTCCTCTTTGTTTCAGCCTTTTTCTTTTTATTTCCTGCCTCTTCTTTTTGGCTATGTGTTGCCTTTGGCGTCATTTTTCTTGCTTTTATCCAAAAGGTCTTCAAATGTTACATCAATTGTTCTCCCCCACGCCGAAGTCGGATGTGCTGGATGGGCCTGACTTGTCAGGCTCTTAACGGCAGCGAAACCCATTTTCGCTCACATGTCAGACAGCAATAGTTGCTGTCTGGGTGTCGACGTCGAAGAATACGCCTGTGGTGGTAGGCTTTGTGGTTTTGTTTATGCCTCTGTTGTTGGTTAGAAAACTTCGATCCTCAGCGGTTAGAGCTTGTCTTGGCACGGGGTTGAGTGTTACGTTCATGACATTATTGTAGGAGGATAGTAGAGGCAATAACGTTTCTGTTGCTGTTAGTATCGTCGTTATTTTATTGTTGTTTTAGTTGTTGATACGCAGTATCGTTGATTCTGTTGTTGTTGTTGTTACTGTTACTGCATTCGTTGGTGCTGGTGCTTCACTAGTATTATATGATGTACATTATGTGGCTTTGCATGCGAGTTTTTTCTCTTCTTGAATTAAGATGCGGAACACAAAAACTGTGTTAACGTTTTCCCCATAAACACACACACACACACACACACACACACACACACACACACACACACACACACACACACACGCACGCACGCACACACACACGCGCACGCACACACACACACAACACAATACACACACTAACACACAAAACTACACAACCACTCCCAACAGTCTACACAAGAACACGACACTTCCTTGATTTCCACACATTTCTCTACTTTATTTTCCAAGCACTCTATACAGAGAATTGTTTTCATCACTTGTTCTGTAACCAGGGGGAAAAGTGTTCCAAAATCGTACATACAGTACTTTTCGTTTCAGAAGCACGACTGAAGGCTTGTAGATACATTGATGGAGATTAGATAATGTAGAAAAATTCAGTTTAATGAAAATTGAGAAGTGTAGTCCACATTTGGTTATTACTTTACATTTCAGCCAGATTCATGGAGATATTTAGGGCCGGAGAGAGAGGGGAGAGAGAGAGAGAGAGAGAGAGAGAGAGAGAGAGAGAGAGAGAGAGAGAGAGAGAGAGAGAGAGAGAGAGAGAGAGAGAGAATAATCTTAAGTCTAGTTTAGATTTTTAAAAAAACCCAAACCTATGCATGTTTTTGCTTTTGAAAGTTTTTCATTGTAATTGATATAGTAGTTTGTTGTTGCTTTTGGTGTAATCATGCTGTCCTCATCTCTTCTGCTACCTGGTCATTTCATTTCTCCTTGTCTGGTAAAAACAGTTGATTCTGAATTATTTTGAAGAAGTCTATAGATAAAGAGAGAGAGACAGAGACTCACAAATGCAAAACGAAATAGAAACAAAACCCAAGACAAAGAAACGAAAGGTGGGAGAGACGATGAGCTCGATTCAGGAAATTAGCTGCTGGTTTTAATAATCATGATTGACCACACCAAAAATATTATGGATAACATTTTCCCTGTCCTCAGTCCGTTATGCTTTGTCAGCCTTAAGCCTGGGAGACTCCATGGAGGGGAGAGGGAGAGAGAGGGGGAGAAGGAAGAGGGGTGGGGGGAGGGAGAACGAACAGGGGGTGGGGGGAAGGACAACGAACCACGAAGCTTCAGGACTGATGAGACTATGTTTATTCAGCTTGACTTTTCTTTATGGTAGTAATAGGGTGGGCGGGTGAGTGGGAGGGGGAGGGGGGGGGCGTCCAAAGAGAATGAAACATACGCATTCGAACAAGGTCAGAGAGAGAGAGAGAGAGAGAGAGAGAGAGAGAGAGAGAGAGAGAGAGAGAGAGAGAGAGAGAGAGAGAGAGAGAGTAAATTAGGTAAAAAAGACACAAAATCAAAGAGACAGACAGGTAAACCGACAAAGAAAGACACCAAGAGTTAGAGACAGAGACATGGAGACAGAGAGAGAGAGAAATACGGGAGGATTGGGGTTTGGGGGGAGTAGCAGGGAATGTAAAACAGTGACACTGCTGCAGTAGTTTTTGTGTGACGGTGTAGAAGCATCCCTTCCTCACTTTCAGCCTCCTGGTACCTTAGCGCCGACCTGCACAGGCAGAAAACACAGACATCAGCATCAGCATCATCCGATTAGTGAAGAAGGCACACAAGTCTGTTGGTCAAATGAAAAAAAAACAACAATAAGAGCGTGTTTACTTTAGAGAGAGAAAATGAAACTTCAATTTTTTTTCAGGGCGACATAGAATCATGAACAACAAGATTCATGGAGATATTTAGGGCCGGAGAGAGAGAGAGAGAGAGAGAGAGAGAGAGAGAGAGAGAGGAGAGAGAGAGAGAGAGAGAGAGAGAGAGAGAGAGACAGAGACAGAGACAGAGACAGAGAGACAAAGACAGAAAGAGAGAGAGACAGAGAGAGAGAGAGAGACAGACAGACAGACAGACAAACAGACAGAGAAACAGAGACAGAGAGACAGACAGACAGACACGCACACACAAACGCGCGCGCACACACACACACACACACACACACACACACACACACACACACACACACACACACACACACACAGATAGGAAGATGGAGAGAGAGAGAAACAAAGATTGAGAGAGAGAGAGAGAGAGAGAGAGAGAGAGAGAGAGAGAGAGAGAGGAGAGAGAGAGAGAGAGAGAGAGAGAGAGAGACAGAGAGAGACAGACAGACAGACAGACAGACAGACAGACAGACAGACAGACAGACAGACAGACAGACCGAGAGACAGCGACAGACAGAGACAGACAGACAGACAGACAGACAGAGAAAAACAGACAAACAGAGACAGACAGAGACAGACAGTGACAGCGATTGGCTGTTCAGTTTTTTCCGGTGTCGATTACCTCCTGAAGTTTGGTTGGATTTTCAAAAAAAGAAATTGTTTTGTTTGTATGTTTGTTTTTGTTCGTGGGCTGGTTGGGTGGGTTTAAGTTGTCAGACAGCTGGTTGCAAAATGTTCAATGGTGTCTCAACAGTCGGAAAAGATGAAGGTGAAGATGAAGAATGATCAAGGAAATCTGACCAACAAACTCCTACTGAGATTCTGTTTGAACTTTTGATATGTGAAGACTGGAGAGTGTTCATTATGTGGAAAAGTAGCATACTCCCAATAGTTCCAGGTCTGTTGTGGCGATGCATCTCGCTTTCCATTACAGGAAATCATTTTGTCTGCAGACATTCAGATGTCCGGGTCTTCTTAGATCTTCCGCCTTACTTTTGTTTTATGCACTAAGTTTCTAACTGCGTCTTTAATGAAAAAGAACACAACTAACACACACGCACGCATATGCGCGCACACACACAGAGGCGTGCACATACACACACAGGCGCGCACACACACACACAGGCGCGCTCACACACACATGTGTGCGCGCACAAGAAAAAGAAACACACACACGGAATGACACACATTAGCAATTGTTGTGTCGTATTGTGTTGTTTTGTATTCATATTTTCAGTCACAACATATTTCTGTGACAAATTCAGGTTGTTATCCCTGGGGAGTGTGTGTGGGTGTGGGTGTGGTCACAAGAGCAATACCACCTTTCAGATAAATCCTGTCTGTATAATTCCGGTTTTGTTTCTCTTTTTTTTTCTTTAAATTTTTTTTTTTTTTACAGAATTTGTTCAAGGATAAACCTCTGCTTCCTGTTCGAATATTTTACGTGTCCTTTATCTATGTTGCATAGAGACTGCCGGTTTCTCGTCTCACCCGAAAAAACTAGCACCCACATTATTGCTTTAAGTCTCGGGAACGGTAGAAATGTTCGTGTTCAACGGGAAGAACGGAACAAGGGACTTTGTGTTTGTGTAGGCGGATGCGTTACCTCCGGAGCATCAATGTTGCATGAGATAGTCAAGGTGCTGTACTGTGCACAAGCGTTCCCGCCAGATTAGGAGTGACACCCCGCCTTGTGTTAACGAGTCTGAGGCCTTTCCCTTCTCTGCCGCTGCTGTGTCCTCGGTCTCAGCCTACCCCCACCCTCACCCCTTTCTTACTCTCCGTGCTGTTTTCAAGGCCGGGTCATATTTTGTTTGTGAAACTGTTTTGGCTTTTTGTTTTTTTTGTGTGTGTTTTTTCTTTGGTTTGAAAAAATTACTTTGTTAATGAAATGCTGTCTTGTGAATGTGTCAAGAATTATTTTTATTGCACCAGGTCCCAATGTGCACACTAAACACTTTTAATACACTTTTAAAGCATTTTCATAGTAAGGCAGATTTAAGACGTTTTCATTTTGGTTTGATTTTTTTTCTCTTCCTGTCTCGGTTAGAGTATTGAGGGGCCCGATGCTGAGATTTTTGCGTATGTACATGTCTCATCTGAGTGTTTTGCAATCAGCTGTGTGAAACAATATGCTGCTAGATTTGAATTTTCATTTTAACTCCACGGACAGTAACTAGATGCACTGTACTAAAGTACAATTCATGGAAAGAGTATTTGACAAGTTAAGAAGTTGAAACGCATTTCACTCAAGTGGAAAATAAATAAGAAAACGGAGTAGACTACTGATAAGTTTCGAAGTAGTTCGACAAGAAGTTGAAAGCATCATGTCTATCTTATTAGTTAGTGAGAACACTTGGAAAATGTACTTGGTACTGGTTAGTCAAATGATAGGAAAACAGTTACCTGTTGTATGTAAAGAGTAAAAACACGTGGAAAATAGTTACTTTGTTCTGGTTAGTTCAGTGATAAAAAGCAGTTTTCCGTTATTTGCCTTTGGCAAGAACACTTAAAAAGTATGTACTTGATTCCGGTTAAGAAATATTAAGAAAAACGTTTTCTGTTGTTTTGCAATCATTCTCACTAGTGTTCGGTTTCAAAGTCTTTCTTTTTTAATTTCTAAGCAAAGCAACCTGAGATGATACCGCCTTTGATTTCGCTTCCTGTTTGGAGCTGTCTCCTCCGAATTGGAGATGGAATTGAAAACTAGCTAACACCACAACAAGAACGACAACAACAAGAACGACAACAAGAACGCACACACTCTTTTTGCCCGGAGAATGTTTAGCTTCCAATGCTTGCATTGACGTTCCTTGTCAATGTTTATCGGAATCTCTCTCTCTCTCTCTCTCTCTCTCTCTCTCTCTCTCTCTCTCTCTCTCTCTCTGTTGAAACAGCGAAATTGAATTAGGCTGAAGGAGGAAAAGCGAACGATTTCGGTTTTTAGTCGCCGCTGTTCTATCAAATTATGCAAGCCACATTTCAAACATGGCGGCCATTTGAGGAGCAATATGGCGGCGCGAAGCGACAGGCAGAGGAAAAAGGGGTAATGTTTTAATCAAATGGAAGGACGGCTATGTCCGTTTCACGCAAGCTCAGAGGAGGTTTTTATTTTTAGGGCAAGTCAGCGTGGCTAATTTCTCTAAGGTGAAAACCACATGGGAGGAAAATCGGCCAGAGAGAAAAAGATTGTTAGTGGTATGTGGAAGGGAGGGAGCGAGGGAGGGGGCAGGGTGGGTAAGATTGTGTGTGTGTGTGTATGTATTTTTTCTGTTTTTCCGTGTGTGTGTGTGTGTGTGTGTGTGTGTGTGTGTGTGTGTGTGTGTGTGTGTGTGTAGATGGGGAAGGAGAGAGGACAGTGAATATGAATAGGCAGACAGACCGTTGTTGAAAGCATTATCTTCTCGTGCGAGTAAGGACAGTTTTTTTTGAGACAGTTAATTGGCCATACACCTTAGGCGGAAAGAGTGTCACTAGGACAGACATCATTTTTGGCTACTTTTTGTACATCTACATGTCTGTTGCTCCCTAGAATATTTTTTTTTTATAGCAGTCCTGTGGTGCAGCGTCTACTCTCTTAACAAACGTTCTTTCAGTCTAAAAAGATATTTTCAATTCTGCTCTTTTTCTTAGTTTTCCCTTCAAAATGTTTTTGCTCCACGCGCTAGGCTATCTTTATTGGACGACATTTATGTTGAAGCTGTCTGTATAGCTTCCAGCCAGGCGATGTCTACTATCCTTCAGGAATACATTGTCCTGGATGACCTTTACTCTATACTCCTGAAGCCCCAGTCTTCCTTCACTTGGAAATGAACAGACACGGTCCTGTGATCTGATGTGGTGTTTTATTTACAGGTGTGGGTGGCGGAGGAGTGTTATAGTGTGATAGAAGAAGGTCGTGTAGTACAGATCGGTCAAGATGAAAAAAGGACATTTTTGTGGCAGCTACACATTCAGCAAAACTTTGAGAAAGGCAGAACAGAGAGAAGAATGGAGGGAACTGGTTGTCAAGTCTTCAGGGGTGCCCCTACGGTCACCAAACTAAGAGATGGATGGATAGATAGATAGATAGAGAGACAGACAGACAGACAGACAGACAGACAGAGCCAGGTTATATATGTCTCGGTCGTTTCGTACACAGCGACATATCTAGGCCCTTGCCAGATGCTTTTCTGTTGGTTTCTTGATAGTCAGGCTGGTCAGCTGGTTGGTTGGTGGGTGGGTGGATTGTTTGGTGGGTTGGTTGGCTGATTGGTTGGTTGTATATCGTTTCCAAGCATACTCTAGATAGCTCTGACTTTGACAATGCGCATTGATGTCACTGTATTTACATCCGCAATGTCCCCTTGAAATAATTATACCATTGGAGAAAACTTTGCCTATATACATATTTATCTTGATTGACTTGTTTTGACGTCACTCTAGACTCTTGTCAGAGCACTCGAAAGTGGCCCTGAAATTCTCAGGTTATGGCTTCTGGGCAAGCTGAAGCTGGCAGAGTCTCCTTCTTTCCAGATGCTAGGTACGTTAGTGAACAGTGTGTGAAGGAGGTTCCAGGACGACAGCCTGAGGCAATGTACTAGAAAAATACTGAACGGCAAGACTGCCACAGGTTGTTGCCTTCATATCTCTGAGCTGCTTCTACACTTTTCATAAGTATGTATGTATGTATGTATGTATGTATGTATGGATGGATGGATGGATGGATGGATCGATGGATGGATGGATGGATGGATGGATGGATGGATGGATGGATGGATTCATGTGTGTGTGGGTGTTTGCGTAGGTATGTATGTAAAATGACATATTGTGTGCGCGCGCGTGTGTGGTTCACCGCTCTCTAATACAGATTAACATACAGAATATTTCTACAATGGAATCTCAACTTATATTTGATAACGTGTGCATTCACCCTATTCACTTCATATATTTTTTTTCTGAAAGCATTCTTTTTCCATTTCTTTATAGTACTGTCGGCTCCATTCTTTCCCCTGTTACAGTATAATTCCATCATCAGGGGGACTCAGTGTAGTTTTCTTCTCTGACGGCTGGGGGATTGCTTCTTTCGTTTTCTACACGGAAGAATACTAATTGATCATTTCTTTCAGGTGTATGTCTATCATCAGACGACTTATTCAATAAGGTGTCTACAATTTTTTTTTTGGTGAAATTGAAGTTCATTGGATGAATTCTAGATTTGCTTTTAATCTGATTCAGTGTGCCTGATCATATCACACACGCTCACACACGCACAAATGTACGGACAGACAGACACACACACACTAACACACACACACACATACATAAATACACACAAGCATGCGCGCACACACACACACACACACACACACACACACACACACACACACACACACACACACACACACCCACCCCTGCAGTTTTAGATAATCACCAAACCTTTAGAACTGATGCAAAAGACAACTCTGATGATGAAAACACGTCTTGGTAGTGTTTGGTGAATTCATTTGTCTGAAAACATCAGGTTGACAAGAAAGGTTTGGTTTCTTACGCAAGAGATTCGAACCAAGAAGTAAATTACATTGCGATCAGGAAACGGTACACCTTGTTGTGTTATATCTTTGCCCTTTTCTTGACAAAGAATGAGGTAACCAATTACCAATTCCTTTTTCTTACAAACGTCAGCATCTCATCCTGGTGTCATCTAGTGATAGCTACAAGCGTCATTTTTATATTAAGCTGGGTGGCTCAAAGTTTGTGGAAGACACACAGTCAAGCCTCTCTCTTCTTGTTTTTCAAAAGTGGACAAGTATGTGACTGTTTTCCATAGAGGTTTCTACACCACAGAAGCGGGTTAATGAGGCCCCAACTATACTTACACTTCATTAGACACTTAATCAGAAAGACCTGTGAGAAATACTGCAATGACAGTTCCCAAGTGCGATCACATACACAATATCTTTCCTACATCATAATTAGAAAATTTAACCATAATTATTTTGAGAAAGAGAAAAGCACAGATGGCTTATGTATTGATGATAGGAACAAGCCCAGCGTACACCAAGGCTTCGCTACACACAGGGCTGTGCAGTTGAAGAGTGTTCTGGGGATTGGCGGAGGTTTTGAGGTATGTCCGGAAAATCAGGTTTGCTGTGACATTTTTTTTTTTTTTTGACTGTTGGCTGACACCCATGGTAGACAGCTGAGTTCTCAGCTAAACAAACTACTGCCCTCTGTGACGAGAAAAGAGGCTTGCCCTTCTCATGTGTGTGTGTGTGTGTGTGTGTGTGTGTGTGTGTGTGTGTGTGTGTGTGTGTGTGTGTGTGTGTGTGTGTGTGTGTGTGTGTGTTTATTTCGTGGATACTGGAATAAGCACTCATGTACTTTCTTTTTACATCCAGTCCCCGTGTGTATGCAGTTTTTTCATCCGTGTGTGTATGTGTGTGTGTGTATGTATGTGCGCGCGTGTGCACACGCGCGTTTGTCAATCATACATCTTGTCAAGAAATGCATCATACCTTTCATACAACATGCCATCATTACATGACCATACCCCCAAAAACCTGTAGCATCAACAAATGATACAAGAAACTAAAGTGACGGCTGTTACCTCCAGCCTGAAAACCTCATGCAGTCTTTAAAAGAAATAGTGCTAGGAAAAAAAGTAAAAAATGGAAAGCAAGTACAGCATGCTATATTTTTTGGGTAAAAAATGACATGCAGCTGGTTGTTTTAAAAATAGGCAAAATGTTAAACTGTGCAATGAAAAAGCTGAAATCAAAGTGTACATCAGCATTCAAAGAAAATAGTGCATAGGGTAAAAACATAGTCCAATTTGTCTTGTGAATTGATACATTTTTCTCGTATGGTGTAAAGTACGTGTTGTGAATGTTTTATGTTATTCCTTTTCTTCTCTTTCCTTCTCTTGGCTACATGTTGTGGTTCTTCTTTACTCTTATGTAGTGTTGGTCTTGTTCTTGGTTTTCTTCTCCTGCTCCTACTCTAATCCTTCTTAATCGTGTTCTTCTTTGTCTTCCTGTTGTTGCTGTTGTTGTTGTTTCTTCTTGTTGTTCTTGTTGTTGTTGTTGTTGTTGTTGTTGTTGTTGTTCTTCTTCTTCTTCTTCTTCCTCTTCTTTTTCTTCTTCTTCTTCTTCTTCTTCTTCTTCTTCTTCTTCTTCCTCCTCCTCCTCTTTTTCTGCTTCTTCTAATTCTTCTGTTTGCTTCTTCCATTTCATGTTTTTCTTCTTATTATTCCTCTTCTTGTTCTAAGTTTTCTCATTGTTCTTGTTCTTCTCGTACTTCTCGTTTTTCTTCTTGTTCCTCCTGTTGTTGTTGTTGCTGTTCTTGTTCTTCTACTACTTCCCTTTCTTCTTTATCATCTTCTTCGTTTCTTCTTTATCTTCATCTGCTCCTTCTCCTCCACTCCTCGTCAGCTTTTTTTCACCTCTCATTCTCCAGGCTGTACTCATCTGTATTTCCCCATCCACTATTCTCTCTCTCTCTCTCTCTCTCTCTCTCTCTCTCTCTCTCTCTGTCTCTCTGTCTCTGTCTCTGTCTCTGTCTCTGTCTCTGTCTCTCTCTCTCTCTCTCTCTCTCTCTCTCTCTCTCTCTCTCTCTCTTTTCCAAATTCCCAAACCGTTCCTGCTCTACGCTGACCTAACAGCATATTCATCTTGTGGCTTGACCGCACATGGCATATCCCATCCCTCAAACCTCATAGACGAACTGCAGCTCACCCCCCAACCCACCTCCCATCCCCCCCCCAAAAAAAAAGAAAACCAACCCAAACGCCCAAGAACAAGTTTCTGTTTCCAAAAGCTATAACTTGCAGCCTACGCGTCAAAAGAAAAATAAAGTACAAAAATAAAGACACCGCTCCCCCAAATGATCTATCAATGACAAAATAGATTCTCTCCGCTGGAAATTAAAACAAGGACCCTGTAGAGAAGCTTAGGAGACTCCCGTTTTATTGCCTTACAGAACATGACGGATAATTCATTGGTTAGGGCATGGAATTGAGTGCAGAGTAAAAGTAAAAAAGTAAAAGATAAGGATCAAACGTGCAGCTTATAGTTCTTGCAGCATGCATAACTAAATCACCTACTGCAAATGTTCAAGGAAAATAAATTCAGAGCAAAAGCAGCATAGAAATCAAAGTACTGTTCGTAAAAGGTAAAAGAAAAAAAGCAACAAAATGGTGTTCTCTAAAATGCTTTTAACTGTAAAAACATGTTTTTCTTGTTGTTTTTTTTCCGTTGGAGTTTTTATATATATGACAAAGACATGTGGGAAGAGACAATTGTGTTGGGGGTTTTTTCATGCGAGCGAGGGCGAAAGAGATTGATGTGCACATGCATGTGTGCGTTGTGGGGAAAAAATGAGAGAGAGAGAGAGAGACAGAGAGAGAGAGACAGAGACAGAGAGAGAGAGAGAGGTGTTTGTGTCTGCCTGTTTGTCTGTGTCTACGTCTGTGTCTATGACTGTCACTCGCTAATGCTTCTATTATACAGAATGCCTAGGAGAGTGGAATAAAAGCAAAAATCAAGAAACAAGAAATCAAAAACGGTGATTGTGAAAGAAGAGGAAGAAAAAAAGTTCAAACGTAGCATGCACACATACCTGCCTTTTTGTTACGTAGCTTCCTCTGTAGGATTAGGCTACAAATGCACGGACAAACATATTTTGTTTAGCGAGGAATGTCTCTACCTGTTAAAACCGTAATTGCAAACATTATAGCTTTATTGATTCAATGTTTTAAACATGGCAAAAAGTGCTTTATTACCCTGCTGATGTGTGGCCATATTATGTTCTTAAGCACTATAGATTTTTACATTCATTATTCAGGACTGCACTTGCGATTATGCTGGTGTTATCAGCCACTTTTACTTTAAAGGTATTGATTGACATAATGCACAGTGTGTGTGTGTGTGTGTGTGTGTGTGTGTGTGTGTGTGTGTGTGTGTGTGTGTGTGTGTGTGTGGTGTGTTTGCTCACGTTTATTTCTTTTGTTGTTGATATTTTTTACTAAAGTGTATCAGAACCAAGGTCGGTTGTCTGTTATGTTTTTCACAACATCAATTAACAGTCTTGTGTATTTATCATGATTGTATTGTGCACAAATGCTACTGAGAAAAATGTTCACATAATGTATATAAGTTTTAATCTAAAATGTCTAGTACACAAAGCATACAAGTACGAGAAAGCCAGCTTAAATAGTATGCTTAACATACACATCACACATAGTAGATATTAATCGCCACAACCCTTGTACCAACGGAATGCAATGTGTTGAAGAAAAGGAAGACGAACACAAAGCAAATACATATTGAACATGATAAAACAACTTCTTCTTCGTCGCCGAACGTTCAGACAGCAGCTTCTGTTGTCTGTCATAGGAGCAACATTGCGTTCCGCTGCCGTTATGCACCTGACAAGTCAGGCCCAGCACACCCCACTTCGGCATGGTTAAACAACTAGCAACCTATCTGCTGTGTAATGCTACCTTACTGAGCGAAGCTGCTTGTTTCTATATACACTTTTTATCTGGCATGATTGTTTTTTTAATTACGAGTTGGCGGCAATGTTAATCACAATGTCGATAAAAGTATCAACGTTCTTGCATCCATCGATTTCCACTTTAAGATGATCAGTCTGTTTTAGTGCACTACTGGGGTATGTTCTGATATCATGGATACATATTTTGTGCTGAACGTTTTTTTTTAATTGCGAAGCATAAGAACTTGTTATAAACTCATCTAAATTCTGGCTGTTCACATAAAACAGACATCGCAAACAGTAAAATGTAATGATCGTACTTTTAAAAGCAGTAAGATAATTATATTCAGTCGAGAAAAACCTCAATGAGAAGATTATTTGTCGAGATATCTCCTAAATCGTGCTAGACCAGGATTTGTTGGTTTTAATTGAGCTGTGGCAGTCCTTGCGAGACAGCATCTGGTTCTTTTAGAATGTAAAATTAATAATAAAACTTGTAGAACACACACACACACACACACACACAACACACACACACACACACACACACACACACACACACACACACACACACACACACACACACACACCTAATGCAAAAAACACACACACACACATACATACACACACACACACACACTAACATCCCCACCACTACCTCTCCCACCCCCCATCCCCTACCCACTCTCTCCCCTTCTTCCTCACCTACTCCCCCATCCCCTCCAATGACACCATCCACAACAGACTTGACCAGTTAACGTTATCCATGATTTGTTCTTGCAACATAGAGTATAGCGCTATATAGATGCCATGTGTTATCATTATCCAGGCTGTCTGACCTGTGCGGAGGCAGGGGTAGGGGATGAAGGTGTTCTGACGCCTCCTCATGCAGATGCCCATGTACTGCATACGCTTGGCCACCGCCTTCAGCTCGCTCTGGTCATCCTCCCCGCCCTGGGACAGCACGCCAGAGTTCAGCTGACCGTCCTCCACCAGCTGCCCACACAGAGAAACAACAACACTGACCACTGAGAACATAGGCAAGGGATATTTGTTTGTTTTGTTATTTGTTTATTGTTGTTTTTTGCTTGGTTGTTTTTTTCTCTTATTGGGGGGGGGGGGGGGGGGGGACTAGGTAAAACAAAAGTGAAAAGAGAGATTATCAAGTGTGCGGAAGTAATGGGTGATTTTTTTGTTTTGGCGTCAATTAAAAAAAAAATCAGAATGGCGGTACTTTCATAAGGGGGGGGGGGGGGGGGGGTGCGATGGAGGGGGGACAGTCACATACGCAAATTCTCACCATTGGTGAACCTCCGAGCTCTAAGCAGAAGAACAAAAAGTGAATCTTTCATCAGAGATTTGATTTTTTCTTCAATTAATGGGAGATGGATAGAGAGGAATAGTAAAGGATTGACTTGAAAAAAGCAGATAAATGGAGTTTTTTTTCGTCGGAGCTGTAACATTTTGGGGGGATTAGTAATTCATTCATATGATATAGGTTGGCCATTTTTAGTACGGAAACGGCTTGTGGGTAGGAAGAGGGGAAAGAGGGTTTTATGCGTGCAGAGGGAATGTGCTGTTTTTTCTTTCGTTAAAGCTGTAAATATTGGTTTTATCATCATTTATTCATACATTTATCATCTCTTTTTGGGTAAGGAGAGGGGAAGGGGGACGAGTTCATGTGATGAAGAGAGACTTTTATGCATGCATGTGCAGAAGGAGGGAACTACCTTTTTGATTATGCTCGAGATATAACTTTTATTAAGAAAAGTGTGCAAAAGTTAATAAACACTTTTAAAAAAAAACGAAAGTGCGGAGTCTTGAATAGCTTCTCTCTCCCTCTCTGTCTCTGTCTCTGTCTCTGTCTCTCTCTCTCTCTCTCTCTCTCTCTCTCTCTCTCTCTCTCTCTCTCTCTCTCTCTCTCTCTCTCTGTGTGCGCATGGATGTATGTGTGTGTGTGGGGTGTGTGTGTGTGCATTGGTGCGTGTGTATGCGCATATGTGTGTGTATGCATTGGTGTGTGTGTGTGTGTGTGTGTGTGTGTGTGTGCGTACTGGTGTGTTTGTGTATGTGTGTGTGTGTGCATGCATTCGTGAGTGCGTGAGTGAGTGTGTGTGTAGTTATGTATGCATGCATGTGCGCTTGTCCGGGTAGACTGTGGGTGCATCTATGCTTGTTAGTGTGCACACGTGCTGACTGTGGCACTTTGTTCACATCACTTGATGTTTCAGATTACAATTGTTTACAAACTAAAACAAAATAACGTTTTTGATGTGTAAGCCCACAACATAAAGTTAAACAATGTTACAAAGCAAGTAAAACATTTTATCCAAACCCATACATTTTTTAAACTGTTTCTGTTGCTTTTTCTTACTTGAAGAAATACAACTGAAATACAGTGCAAAAAGCCATAACCTAGTTGAAAAGTTAAACTAACTTTGATATTTTTTTCTGTAATGACAGAACAAGAAAAATGTTTGAAAAAAGCAAACAAACAAAAGAGCAAAGAAAATAATCT
>CM060317.1:2538405-2550905 GCA_030674155.1 Stramonita haemastoma
ATGCGTGCGTGCGTGTGTGCTTGCGTGTGTTGTATGCGTGTGTATGTGTGCGCGTCAACATAGAGAGAAGTTATAGAATAGTCTGAAATGGATGAAACGTAATCCTAGAATGTTTACGGACACAAATATAAAAAAGTAGCAATTAAACAAACAATTAAAAAGTAACCCAACAATTAGACAAATTAGCAGTAAAACTTCAGAAAAAAATGTTGTACACTATTTTCATGAGCTATTCAGTAAAAGCAAAAGACAATCCTTCCTCTGAAAAGACTGGTTAGGGTGTGTTGTGATCATCTGTACACAAAGCCTTAGCGATCCTAGCACAAAAGCTCTCTCAAAAAGAGATCCTTCACGAACATTTCCAAAGTTTCTAAAGAGTCTTCAGGTTTCTGTCGAAGGTGAGAAAACACACTGTTGTACGGCTGTTCACGTATTCGCTTTTGCAATTAGCTTCGGAGACGTGTGACTCACTTTTTCCTCTGTTTCTTTGCTTCTCCAAACTACTTTCCTTACTGAAGTTGACATTTTAACTTTCAAGTATTTTTCTCTGACTCCACGATGATCACCATCGATTTGTTCTATTTTCCAAACAAAAACTAGACCACCATACTACAACAACTACTACTACTATACACTATACTACACTAGTCTTTATAACTGAGAGTAGTTGTGAGGGTATTGTACTGGTGAAAATACCAGCTTCCCACATTTTATCTCCGTTTTCTCTAACTAGCACTTTGAAGCGGTCTTTTGTTGGTAGTGTCGGCAGTACTTTCGGAGAAAATGTCAGGGAGACACAGAAGACGACAGGAAAGAGGAAGACGTACATTGTTCAGTTTGTGGAGAGAGTAAAAGCCAAGCTGTGTTATTTAGGAAAATGGTTACTGGTCATTCTCTGCTTGAAGAACATCCTATTTCACTTTCTAGTTAACTGTTTACCTGACATTGCTTTCTAGCCTGACCTATATCAAAGTGGTTAAATAAAATTGCAACGATAGATAATAAGTGTTCTGTGATTGAAAAAATACAAACGAGCAATTGGAGAAGCACAGAGACACAGATAAGGACTAATGCATATACACAGAGACAAACACACGCGTGTACGTATACACACGCGTGCGTGCGTGCGTTCGCACACACACACACACACACACACACACACACACACACACACACAACACATGGACGCACGCACACACGCACGCATACGCACAAACACACACATCCAAACATACATAAAAACACACAAACTTTCTAGCTCTGTCTGTCACACACACACACACACACACACACACACACACACACACACACACACACACACACACACACACACACACACACACACACACACACAATCTCTCTCTCACTAGCACAAACACACACAAACACACACACACACACACACACACACACACACACACACACACACACACACTCACACACACAAATGCCCACACACGCGTGCTCACACAAACATACACACGTGCAAACGGACACAACATAATACAGCAAAAACCTCAAATATGACAAAACCCCACTACAATCAAGCCCAGAAGAGCACCAAGAAATATTTCCAGACCTGACAACCCCCCAAACAATAAACAAGGGTGATTAGAACATAGAAAAACAAAACTAAAGATAAATTCATAAATCAGTTTATATTTTAAGAATAAATGCCCAAGACACGAACACTAATTTTCTAAAAGCACACAGCACAGTCCTACAAAAGGCGTAGTATACCTTTGTGTTCTCAAAGCCTTTTGTAAACATGACACAAAGTCTCTTTGTAAACCCGATCACTCACAAACATATCCCAAATGTCTAAAGAGGCTTCCGGTTTTCTGTCGACAGTGAGAAAACACTTTCGTATTTCTATTCATGTATTCCGTTTTTGTGGGTTTTTTTTTCAATTAGTGTGTGAGACGTATGACTCCATGTCTTTGGTCTCTTTGCATTGTGTAACAGTGTTACTGGCTGAAGTGGACATTTCAGTGTCATAGTTTTTCTCCTTGACACTTACTTTGAAGCAATCCTATCTGCAGCGTGGGTTGCAGTTACATAGTAAAGATCAGGGAGAACTGAAAGAAGGAATACAGGAAAAAAGAACGAAAAAGACTGAAGAAAGAAAGACAAAAAGAAAATAAGACTGAAAGACAAAAAAATAAAGAAAGAAAGAAGGAAAGAAAGGATGAAAGAAAGAAAAGAAAGAAAGAAAGAAAGACAAAAGAAAGAAAGAAAGAAAGAAGGAAAAAAAGGATGAAAGAAAGAAAAGAAAGAAAGAAAGAAAGACAAAAGAAAGAAAGAAAGAAAGAAAGAAAAGAAAGAACGAAAAGAAAGAACGAAAGAAAGCGCAGAAGAGGTTTCCACACTTTAAACAAAAATTGCAAAGAAACAAGATGTTTATTCCTCTGGGATTTGAACAGCTTTTTTAGTTAAAAGTATCGAAATAAACAAACAATGCGAAAAGGTTTCTGTGAACACAGTGAAGAGATCACGAAAGTGAAAGTGCTTCAACAAAATAACTTTAGGCAAGAGCTGTGGTATTGTTCTAGCAACTAAATATAACAGAAAACCAGTGAAGTTTACCTATTGAGAGAGCTGTATTCTGACAGTTTTGCTATCTTGTTTGTTTGTTTGTTCCTTGGCTAGAGCTCCAAAGCTGACCAAATGATGAACCTGTTTTCATTTACGTCCGTTTTTAACCCACCATTAAGGTAGCTGCATTCCGAATTCAGGGAAAGGGTATAAACAAAACACTTATATACACACTTTTTAAAATTCAAATTAAAAAATTAGTCATCTGTTCCCACCAGCACAAAATGGCCTATTCTTCCAAAAGATGGAACAGGTTTTTAACATGTGTGTAAGATGCTTTGCGAGCGATCGCACACAGGACCTTGGCTGATATGTCTTCTCGAAAAGATTTTCTTTTCTTGTTAAAAATGGCGTTTGTCGGCACAGTTTCGAACTTACTCTAAGCAAGGTAGGTTTTGGCCCTAAGATCACAAAAACGTGATAATACTCCAAACAGGAAAGAAGAAAACATATGATACAGAAAGACCTATCAAGATAGGCAGAAAAGCAGCTTTTTTTTTATTCCTCTATATTATCCGAAGATTATTGTCATGTTTTCCTCCAGTTTTTGAAAGAAGCATAAAAGACAACCAACCAGACGGACATACAGACAGAGATAGAACCAGACAGAAAACTTGTCTAACTGCTGCTGATTTTCCAGTAAATATGCTCTAAGGAAACAAAAACATAGAACAAACAAGTACATACACCTGGTTTTCTTTCTACAGCAAAATGAATTAAACTGTATTATATTTCTACCGATTTTCATTCAATCTTCAAACAGAATTCCGGCATAATTCATTTTTCTCTAGCAGAAGAAAAAAAATGATAAAAAGTAAATAAATAAACCAGGGGTTCAAGTTTCAAGGGTGTCAATATTTTCCGTAACACCGGTAACCTGAAACCTTCAGGTGTTGAAATGAACGGTTTTGGAAAAGAAGGTTTCGCAGTGGCAAACTGGATTACAATTGGTGTTGGGTCAACACGCTGGATCCTTTTCTATACCCTTTAGGTTTAATCTTGTTGAAATTGCGAAATGACATTGATTGTTGTTGGCTGTTACTAAAGTAACTACCTCCCACCTCTAAACCCTCCCCCGCCCCCTCAGAGAGAGAGAGAGAGAGAGAGAGAGAGAGAGAGAGAGAGAGAGAGAGAGAGAGAGAGAGAGAGAGAGAGAGAGAGATCACCAACATTACTGACAGATCAAACCATCTCTTCCCTCCCCTCGAAAAATACAAAACAAAAACTGAGGTCCAAGCAAACTAAAAACCCGAAACAATAACAGCACCCCCTTCCCAAAAACAACAAGGAAACAACAAACAAAACACCTTCCCCCTCCCACATTCTTTTTCTTTGCCATGTTTTTTTTATTTTTTTTATTTTCAATTCTGTTTCTCCTGTCTCTTCGTTCTTTTTTCCTTTTCCCCTTTTTACCCTAGTCATTTTTCTTTTTTCTTTTTCTGTTCATGTATTTCTTTCTTTCTTTTCTCTTGTTTCGTTTCTACATTTTTTTTTACCCCTGTTTCCCTTTAATTGTATTCCCTTCTATTCTTTTGTTTCTCTTTGTCTTGGAGTTGACAGCAGACGACGCGTGAAGATGAGGCTACACTACCTGGTTGTTTCAAACTGGCAGCATCGACACAAACTACAAGCCAATCTAGCGATATTTCTCTACACGTATGCTTTCTTTTATTGAATTCCAGAACAATGGTAACAACAACAACAACAACAACAACAACAACAACAACAACAATCTGCAATAAAGGATTGGAGATGTCCTTGTTCTGTGACAGCATGTGTAGTGTCGTAAAAGGGTTTCCTTGTCATTAACTTGTTTTTAAGGCACTCAATCCCGCCGACCTTGGGCCTAAGATAATTTGAAATTTCTTGTAACTGCTTTGCACACTGCTTTGTGCTATTACAGATGAAAATACGACCCAACATAAAGGTGATAAAATAGATATGGATTAAATCAATTGAGACTGCGGATGGGAGACGAGTATTCCTAACCTTTATCTGGAAAATCCGTTAAGACTGACCCGATTCTCAAGCGCTTTTGCTTTGTGATTTGCAGTCAGTGCATTAGCAGCCCATCTAATGAAAGAAATGAGAAGTTGAGTACATTCCTTTTAAGATTTAACAAATGTAAATATAGTCGTGTAATAAAATAGCCCCATGGTGATGTCAGGGTTCTACCAGAACAACTAGAACCCCCTCTTTCTGGAAAGTCTGTGCTATGATTTCCCTCTTTTCTAGCACTCTCCTTGTTTATGCCTTGTTCCTTTTCATCCTGTCAACTTCCTGTCTATTTTCTGCCTTCATTGTCAATTTTCCTGCCTTTATGGGAAAGACTCACAATATACCATTCCTCTCCCATGCCGAAGTCCGATGCGCTGGGCCTGACTTGTCCGGCAATTTAATGGCAGTGCAACACGTTTTTGCACATAAAAAAGGTGAAGGTAAAGGTGTCCCATCACCTAGGCGGTCGTAGGAGAGCGAGATGTCAGAGTCTTCAGCTTCTCTAGGAGCCAGCATGTTGAGGGCGGCGCCCATCTCCTCTCCCTCGCTGCTTTACCTTCCCTGACCCTAAAGAAGGCAGGTACCCATTTACAGCTGGATAAACTGGGGGGGGGACTGTACTGAAGTCAAGGCGCGCAATAGGTCACCCATCCAACTGGTAACCACGCTCGACGCTGCTTAACTTGACTAGGGGAAAGCGAGCGCACTGACCACTGAGCTATCCCGCCCCCCTTTTGCACATATAACAGACAATTAAAGTTGCTGATTGAATGTTTGACAAGAAATAATGATGTCATAAACCCATGGACATCATAAACAAAGCACAGGGGGAGGAAATGGGAAGCTAGTACATTCCTTTCAGGGTTGACGAAAGGAAAACATATTCATTTCACCAAATCATATTCATCGTAATCAGAGCTCAGGCAGGAGAGAAAGGTTCTTGACCTTGCTCTAACTTATCTACCAAAATATGACAGACGCCACTCCACACAAAGTTTTCAGCCGGATGAAACGTTCCTATCTCTGTCCAGCCAATCCACCTAAGGACACCAACCACTTAACGACACCACAGGCACACGAAGAAAACAAAAACAGACACCCCATTTCTTTCCATTAGAATGTCAGTCCTGCCAGATGAGCTGATTGAAGAAGGCGGCTGGATCAGGAAAACAATGAATGGGTTGCACAGGATAACCGAATGGCTCTTCAGCATGCACATGTGCGCACACATACGCATTTGAACATGCTTGTATGCATATGAGCACAGGTACACACATGCGCTCGCTTGCATGCACTCTCTCTCTCTCTCTCTCTCTGGCGATCTGGCTGTGAAGAGGTGGGGCGTGTTTTGATTGCTCTCCATATTGTGCCGGATTGTGAGTGCTATATGACAGATATCCTTATGATTTTTTGCATACGTCTTCATCAACGGTATGTGAATGCAAAGATGTAAATTGATTGTTCCTGAAAATAGTATATTGATTGTTATTATCGTCTGATGTATCGATATGAAACAAAGAACAACTTATTTAGTTGATGTGTGTTCACAAATATCTACTGTTTTGAATCGGACAAATGCGTTGAGTGCACGTGCAGTTAAACAACCTGTGTGAATAGTGGAGTTTGTTTGTTGACACTGTGCCAAGCAGGTGAGGTGAACATTATGTATTCACGTTGACCTCCCTTTGGTCCCCTGTCCAGGTCAGCATGCATAACTAATGACTGCAAGCACTGTAACTGTTTACGAACTGTGATGTCATAGACCAAGGTTATGACTACCACCCCACCTCTGCCAGATAATAAACTGCAGCCCACTTTGGACTGTCTACAAAAGACATTTTCCTGCACAGGAAAAGAAATCCTTACTTGGAGAAACTGCCTTTTTTATCGTTATACTGCCATTACCAATGACCTAATCCACATTCAGAAAGATGACTATGATAATAAAGATAACGTCCTTTCCCCATCTCTGTGGATTGATGATCCTTCATGCTTGGCAAAGTCAGTAGTGCGCATTTTTTTTCAGGGATCAAAACGTATAACTCTTTCCCTGTATTTTACATGTCAAAGCACAGGAACTCTGTTGTGCCAGGGTGTTGATTGTGAAAACTGGGACAAAAAAGAATTTGAAGTTCTGAAAGACTTTGTGACAGAGTATTCCAGAAACCCAGATTTGCAGAACCTGAAGAAAGCTCTGCTTTCAGTGCCATTTACCTTTTTAAAAGATGAAGACAAGAACATTGTGTTGTCCACTCCCAGTGAAGATATCAGTGCAACTGCTGTTCTACCTTTGGCATCTTCTTTTCCACCATCAAACCAGTGGTACTTTGATGAAGACATTTTGGAAGCGTACAGAAATGATGCTTCCTATGCATCGCCTTTATTACAACCCTTACAAACAATGACAACTAACTCAAGTGAGACTGACAATGTGTCTAGCCATGATGACAAACGATGTGCTTCCAACTTATCCGAAACTCCAACTTCTACTTGTTGCGTGGGAAAAAGTCAAAAAGTAACTTTAAAAGACACTCCAAAAGCAATCAAATCAGTAAAGAAATATCGGAGGCGAACACTGTGTCCTTCTCTACATAACAACAAGACTGTATCCGACAAACTAGGAAACATTGAATCAACCCTAGAACTTGTTCTTAGTAATCAGTCTGACTTAGCATCTAATTTCCTTATAAATCAGGAAGATTCAAAAGTTTCACTAAAAAAGGAACTTAAGCATCATATTGACCTCAGGGAAGAATCCTTAGGGTCTATGATTGCTGATTTAAAGGCTAGTGTTACTAACTTAAACACAGCTTTTAACAGCCTAGTAAAAGAAACTCAATCTATGAAAACATGTCTGGGTTCTCTTTCCTCCCAGTTAAAACAAACAAAGCAAAAGCCATGTGTACTAAAGGATGTTTTCACTCAATGTGAACCTTCTGACATGTGTGACATTGATAAAGGCACCAAGGTTGAAGAGAACCTGGTGCATGTCCCCAGTCACTCTCCATGCCCGCCATCACATGCACACTCCACAGTGACTGACAACATTCCCAACCATTCTACTGACTCTCATGTTGACTGTGACAACAATGACAAACAATGTGATGAGGTCATCAATGTGTCTGTCAGCAACCGATTTCAGACTCTGTCAGATCTAAATCAGGGGCCAGATCTTTCAGAGAGCAGTAAAACCCATTCCCTTTCACAAAAGGAAAAGCCTGCCTCATCTAAACAAACTGATTCAGCCCAGAATGAAATTCCATTGACCAAAACAGAAGTAGAACAAACTGCTAAGCAGATACTAGATAAACTGAACATCCCTGCCGAGGCTTCATCTGTTTTGATAGGAGACTCTGTGATCAGACATATCAACCCAAAAAGACTGGATAACCAGAGTAACTCTCTATATAAAATATGCATTCCAGGACTATCTGTATTAGACATTATTAATTGGCTGCAAGATCTAGCTAAACATGAACAGGTAAAAACCCTTATCATACATACAGGAATAAATGATTGTCCAAGAGGACCCATGTCCACTCAAAATTGGACCAAGCTTATATCTTTGAGCAAAACATGTTTCCCTGCAGCTTGTATAGTTCTCAGTTCCATTCTTCCTGCCCGTGGTAGACACCATCTAAACAATACCATAGCACCATCTAATATAAATATGCACACAGCCTGCACTAACATGCAGATAGACATGATTGACAATCATGGAAGTTTTCTCACTGTAAATGGTGCCCCACGTCAGGCTTTATACAAAGATGCCATTCACCCCAGTCCAAAGGGAACAGCCCGCCTAGCAATTAATTTTAAACAATTTCTCCCCCAGACTCCCCATTCACGTTACTCAAAACCCTCAGACAATATAGTACAGGCTATTGGCAAGAGATATGATTCACGTATTCAGCCTATTTCAGATAACTCCTGGATCACCAAACAAAATTTTGGTTCAGTCCCCAGGTCTTTATCCAAACCTGTAAAGGATGGAAGAATACAGGGGAAGCCACTCCTGTCTGTCAGTGAATTTCCACCATTACCATTGGTAGAGAATCGCCGGGTGGTTCAGAACAATACTGATCATCCTGGTGATTCTCTCCATGGATCCCGTCATCAAGAATCCACCAGGAATGTATCATTCCTGGATGGAAACAATCAGCCTCAGACTGGTGGACTGCAGTCATCTGTTCCATGTCCACCTCCATTCTCCTACCCAGACTATAGGATTCCCAGTGCCCCTCATCCCAGATTCCCCTTCTCACATCACTACCCTCGTCAGGATGCACAAAATGCAGACTTCAGTCAGAGACAGTCCAACTTTCCTATGGGCTCTGCTTCCCTTGGGTTTAATCCCCCAAACATGCACAGCCCGCTCTCACAAAGCTGGACCCCAACCATCCCTGCTGGTCAGTGTGCACAGCAACTTATGCAGCTTGCCTCACAGCTGGTAGCCCAACATGACCAAAGGCAGTGGATATGGTGATTTGGTGATCCAGTTTAGAATTTTATGATGCTTTAGAACATTTTCTTATTCACTTATTAAATTAGTATGCAGGCGTGTGGAGGTGTGTGTGTGTGTGTGTGTGTGTGTGTGTGTGTGTGTGTGAGTGTGTGTGTGTGTGTGTTGTGCTATGGTTGTTATGCAGGACACATGACCGAGTGGACAAGGGGACTGAAGATTTTGAATTGCATTTTTGTTCTGCACGGTATTTTCCCTACCACTACGTTCATTTGAGGTGGTATACCGGGTTTTGTTTGTTTCATTTCTTGCTTGTAATCACATTGATTTACTTTGGATTTGTGCTGTTCACAGCATTTACCATTGCATTTCTTGACTATTTGTTCATCCAGTTAGTTGGATTACTTTTTCTTCAGTAAATTTTTTACCAGTTGTTTTCCTCGTGTGTAAATGTTTAAAGTTAAAGTGTGTAGTTACTATGTCAGTATAGTTAAATAGATAAGTTTATTAATTGTATGTGTGTTTCCAATTATTTGTCATTTTGATTTTTGACTGATTGTTTGCAGTATAATGGCAAATAATTTAAAAGTGGAGAAGTGGTTGTCCAAATTTGGTTTTAAAGTAGGATATCTAAATATATGCCACCTATTAAACAAAATATCTGACATGCACCCCATTATTACTAACGAAAATGATTGCTTTCATGTTTTTGGTTTTTCTGAAACTAGATTGTCAGAAAAAGTATCAAATAATGTTGTATCAATTCCTGGATACAATATCATCAGAAGAGATGCCAAAGCCACTCTTGAAACAGGACTAGTAGTATATGTACACCAATCAGTTAGTTATAAACAGATCAGCCATTTTGACAAATATGGTATTGAATGTATATGGATTCAGATTAATTTAAAAGGGACTAAACCAATGTTAATTGGTTTCTTTTACAGAAACCCAGACGAACGAGTTGAATGGTTTGATCGTTTTGAACTCCTGATGGATGACATATCAAGCCATTCAACAGAACTAATTTTACTTGGTGACTTTAATATTGATTTACATAAACCCCACAACAAATGGAAAAGCATTTATGAATCATATAGTCTATCACAATTAATTAACACCTCAACAAGAAAAGTGCCATCTTCTGAAACATTGATTGATCACATTTATGCAACTAATCCATCTAATATAATAGAAACATCTGTACCTATATTTGGGCTCAGTGATCACTTTCCGATTTGTTTAACTTGGTCAAAAAAGGGTTCTAAAATTCCCATTTGTAGGCACAAATGCATTTCTTTCCGAAGTTACAAATCGTTTGATACAGACAAATTTCTGTTTGATTTATGTATGGCCAATTTTTCAAAAGTTTATCAGTATAATGACCCTAAAGAGGCTCTTGATGTGTGGTACAAAACTTTTCTCTCTGTTTATAACAAGCATGCACCACTCAAAACAAAACGGGTCAAATTCAAAGAAAAGCCTCCATGGCTTTCTGATGAAATTAAAACAGCCATAGCTAAACGTGATTTCCTATTGAAAACAACAGGTAAGGATGACACCTTCAAAAAACAACGGAACAAGGTAACAGTATTAAAAAGAGCAGCAAAAAAGAAATATTTCAGTGAGCTCATTTCATCAAAAAAGGATGTTAAATCACTTTGGAAAGCCATAAACCAGTTATCTGGTAAACCTTTAATATCTATAGCCCCGTTATCAAACAACTTATCAGTTGAAGAAATGAATAAACATTTCTCTACTGTAGGAGAAAAAATTATTCCAGATGATTTTACTAATTGTAACAATTTACTTCTGTTGCAGGATTTTTGCAATTCCAAAAAATGTCAATCAAAGCTGAAATTTGGATTCATTGGTGTTCATGAGGTGTACAAGGAGCTGTGTTCATCAAAACAGTCAAAATCGCGGGGCTTGGATGACATTGACAGCAAAATTTTGAAAATTTCTGCACCCATAATATCTGAACACATTGCTTATATTTATAACCTTTGTATAGAAAAATCAAGCTTTCCTCAAGCGTTTAAAGATGCTAAAGTGCTACCACTTTATAAATCTGGTGATCCAAATGAACCCTCAAACTATAGACCAATTTCAATCCTGTCAACGTTATCTAAGCCACTCGAAAAACATCTTAAACACCACCTCTTATCCCATTTTACTAATTATAACTTGTTTCATGCAAATCAAAGTGGATTCAGAAAAGATCATTCATGCCATACTTTACTAACGAATCTTATAGAACAGTGGCATGAAAACATCAATAATGATATGTTTACTGGGACCATATTTGTTGATTTTGCTAAGGCTTTCGATACAATTGATCATGTTCTCTTATTAAGAAAATTACACATGTATGGTTTACACCCAGAATCAGTTGAACTTATATCCTCTTTCCTTATAAATAGAAGACAAGTAGTTTACCAGGACCGTCTCACATCCACTTTTATGCCAATTACCTATGGTGTTCCACAGGGATCTGTCCTAGGTCCCATTCTCTTTTCAATTTATGTAAATGACTTGCCTTTAAGTGTATCAAATAAGTGTGAATTGTTTGCTGATGACACCACAGTTCATAATAAAGCTAAAGATGCCAGTGTTGTATGTACTGAATTACAAAAAGATATTGATAACGTTATTAGATGGTCTGAAATAAATCACATGGTTCTCCACCCTGAAAAGTCAAAATTCATGCTAGTTACAACAAGGCAAAAAAGACAAAATATAAAATCTCAACTACCAGATATTAAAGTATATCACAAAAGTTTAGAAGAAGTGGATTCTCATAAATTGCTTGGTTTAAATATTGATAATCATCTGTCTTGGTCAAGTCATGCTTCTATTCTGTCTAAGAAGCTAGCCCAAAAAATTTTTCAGCTAAACAGAATAAAACATTTGCTAGATCAACATACTCGGAAGTTATTTTTTCATGCTTACATACAACCAGATATAGATTATGCCTCTACCTGTTGGGACTTAGCTAGTAAAAATTGCCTTAAGCGACTAGAGAGTTTATATAGACGTTCATTAAAAATTGTACTCCTTAAATCAACATCTTTGGAAGATGCAGATTACAAAGAACTTAACATTTTTCCTTTCAAATTACGATGTCGCTTTAACAAAGGTGTTTTTATGTACAAAATTATAAATAATCTTGCTCCAGAATATCTTTCTGAAAGATTTTTGATGAGAAATATTCGGGGCAAGAGTACTTTTTGTATCCCCCGTCCAAGAACGGATCTTTTCAAGACATCCCTCATCTATTCAGGTAGCAAAGAATGGGATGAAATTCCAGATAAAATAAAACAGAAATCTAGTCTGTCTTCATTCAAAAAAGCTTATCATAAATATTTATTTGAAATGTTCTGAATGAAATATGATCTTGTCTTTCGTAAAGACCAAAGCATATATTTATATACTTATTTTGTTC
>CM060317.1:2560905-2573405 GCA_030674155.1 Stramonita haemastoma
ATATCTAGAATAAATAACAATGTTCTGTTATATTCTTGTGGGCTTTTCCCACCATCCTTTAAGATTTGGTTCAAATGTCAGATTTCCGTTCATCACAGGCAAACTATCACGAGGCTTTCATTTATTTGTCTCTTTATTTACTTATCTATTATTCATTAATTCCTCTGTTTCTTCTCCTTTCTTTCTTTCCTTCCTTCCTTCGTTCCTTCATTTATTTATTTATTTATGTATCTATTTATTTCATTATGTACTTATTTGCTTATTGAGCTATCTATTCAATATTCAATTTATTTCATCTTTTATCTATAAACTGTCTTGTTTTCTTTTTTTTCTGACTGTCTTTCTGTCTGCCTGTTTGTCTGTCTGTATTTTGTTCTCTCTCTGTCCTATCCCGCTCTTTTTTTTCTCTCTGATTCCAGTCTTTCCTTTTTCCTTTATATGTTGTTCCTTTCTATATCTCTATCTCTCTCTATATATATATCTCTCTCTCTAATTCCAATTGTAAGGGTTAATCAAAGCTTATGAAAAAAGGATATAAATTTATCATGTAACCATGTTATGGCATGCATGACATGATGACCTTTGGGGTTGTAATTAAGGAAGTTCTCAGTACATGACATTTTGTGTGTTGTGCCCAGCCACCCCCCCCCCCTTGTTAATGGGTATCCTGCCTATAACAATAAACTTTTGTCATTGTCATTGTCTATCTATCTATCTATCTATCTATCTATCTATCTATCTATCTATCTATCTATCTATCTATCTATCTATCTATCTATCTTTCTATCTATCTATCTATCTATCTATCTATCTATCTATCTATCTATCTATCTATCTATCTTTCTATCTATCTATCTATCTATCTATCTATCTATCTATCTGTCTGTCTGTCTGTCTGTCTGTCTGTCTGTCTGTCTGTCTGTCTGTCTGTCTATTTGTCTGTCGGTCCACCTATCTATCTACCCTTTCTCTGTCTCTGTTTTTCCCTTTCCTTCATTCACTCTGCCGCTAGAGAGATCTGTGTACAATGATGCAAGCATGTCCAAACAAAACGCATGCATAAATTTGATCACGTTCGTTCTTTTGCTGTGGAAATGAGATTTACCCTCTTGGAAACAATTTGGCATATTCAATTCTGTTGTTGAGAGTCTTCAGCAGTGACTTCATTAAGCTTCTGTTATTTGCGGCATGGACCTGTTTTGTTTTTCTGATTTGCTCTGGTCCAGTCCAAAAGCGTTGTCATTGTTGTTGTTATGAGCAACAACAGCCTAGATAAGAATGTTACAATGCTTTAAACGATGCTATTTGGGGATATGTTTCATCCGTGGCAAACTCCTCGTATGATTATGTACATATAATTATTGAGCTTTTCCATCAAAGCATCCATTGGGTCCTACGGAAAACTTCTAGCAATCGTAAAGAAGTGCAAATTTAGATGGTAAGGGCGCATGTCTATGTCTGTAAAAGTGTGTGTGTGTGTGTGTGTGTGTGTGTGTGTGTGTGTGTGTGTGTGTGTGTGTGTGTGTGTGCTTGTGCGTGCTTGCGTGTGTGTATGTATGCGTGTGCGTGCACGTGTGTGTATGTATGTGTGTGTGTGTGCACAAGCACAAGAACAAGAACAAGAACAAAGGCATCATTTATTGCTATAGAAGCCCATAGAGCTTGAAAACACAAGTATTCAAGTTTATATAGGTAAAACAAGTCACGGAAGGTGCATGTCCTTCACAAGGTACCTTGCTAATGGTCCTTGAAGCTCGGCAACCTGTAGTCCATCACTAGAGATCAAGGTATAAACAAGGGGTGCACTGCTTTCAGTGGGTTTTTATCGTAAATCCTAAAAACACAAAAGCAACCCAAGAAATAAATTTCATTCTCCTTAACTCCACACACATCCCACAATCTTTCAGCTCTTGGATGCCAGTAAATCGTGAGCACTCATTCTAAGCTTGCAAAAAGCTAGTTTCTGGGACGAATCGATGTTGCTAGTAAAATAGTAATCTAGATAATAGTCATTCTTTATTATTTTATCATTAAATTATTGTGTGTGTATGTTTGTGTGTGTGTGTGTGTGTGTGTGTGTGTGTGTGTGTGTGTGTGTGTGTGTGTGTGTGTGTGTGTGTGTGTGTGTGTGTGTGTGTGTGTGCGCGCGCGCACACACGTGCACTCTTTTTATTCCGAAATTCAAAACAATAAGCAACGTTTCCACGATTCTTAAATCTAAGAAATTTAGATTAGTGCATTTTTGGCATGAGGTAAATTTTGCAAACCCTGCAAAGCCGAAAGTTTCAAGTTGCATACTTTTTATTTATTTTTATTTTCACCTTGTTGAAAATTAACCTAGTTCCCTATAACTGGATATTCTGAATGTTTCTGGCGTTCTTCTTGTTAACCGTGATTTTCACAAATGATTTTGTTCGCTACCCAAGTGAAAAGACAAACTATATTTTATCTCAACAAAAATGCATAATTCTTCAAAGAACAAACCAGAAAAAACAAAATAGAATTAAAGACAACTTTGTTATACTATACTTCTCCCATTGTTTTGGAAGACATTATCTTTTAATTTTCGTCAATAAAATCAAGAAATTAAAACTGTTCTTATGATGAAGGCTGTTTCCTTCTTCATAAACATTGTATTTGTGTCAATTGTTTATATGAAAACAGATTTGTTATTATTACAACTTGATTAGGTTATCGCGTAAGAAATTTCAGAAAAGACAAAAGAATTTCATGTAATTCAACAGTGAGCCAAAAACAAAGACAATGAAATGATAATCAAGTTTGGCGAATTAAACCAGCAATTATATCTTACAATTGTGTTATCTCATATTTGCTCATGCCATTTCAGCTTGCTGTCTTTCATTATAAAGTGCAGTTGTGCAAATACGCGCCAGTATGCATAAACACACACACACACGCACGTACGCACGCACATACACACACACACACTCACAAAACACACACACACACAAGCGCGCGTGTTTACCTGTGTCCGCTATATCTGTCTGTCTGTCTCTCTGTCTGTCTGTCTCTCTGTCTCTCTTACTTAGAGGTTATCTTTTTATCTTGATGTTATCCCTGAAAAGGGCGGGGACTGGATGTAAAATAGCACACGGGTGCTTATCTATTATCCTCGAATAAAAGAATTTGCCTTGCCTCGCCTTGCCTTGCCTTGCCTTGCCTTGCCTTGCCTTCTCTCTCTCTCTCTCTCTCTCTCTCTCTCTCTCTCTCTCTCTCTCCTCTCTCTCTCTCTCTCTCTCTCTCTCTCTCCTCTCTCTCTCTCGCTCTCTCTCTCCTCTCTCTCTCTCTCTCTCTCTCTCTCTCTCTCTCTCTCTCTCTCCTCTCTCTCTCTCTCTCTCTCTCTCTCTCTCTCTCTCTCCTCTCTCTCTCCCCTCTCTCTCTCCTCTCTCTCTTCTCTCTCTCCTCTCTCTCTCTCTCTCTCTCCTTCTCATTCCCCCTCCCTCCTCCCCTCTCTCTCTTCTCCTACCACCTTCCCTCCCTATTCACCCATTCCCTATTGCCACACAGCGGTCACCCCGAAACCCTAGACAGCTAGTGGAACACACAACAACGGGCCCAGCTAAGCTGACAGGAGCTGACTGATTGTAAGGGATGGACAAACACAAACACACTCCAGGTGTCTGGCACCACTGGGCTGACTGACTGTTCTGCCCTGCCAGACAATGGCGCTACACGTCCTGCCGGCTCCATCCACCTTTACCTAGCTGTGGGACAATACTCAGGCTCTGGGACAGAGAGAGAGAGAGAGAGAGAGAGAGAGAGAGAGAGAGAGAGAGAGAGAGAGAGAGAGAGAGAGAGAGAGAGAGAGAGAGAGAGAGAGAGAGAGAGAATGCAACAGGCAGTAGTAAGTGATTTACAGAGCGAGTCTGCTGTCGTGGTACTGATGATGCACAGATACTGTTTTCAGTTACTGGTTGTAGTGTGTGTGTGTGTGTGTGTGTGTGTGTGTGTGTGTGTGTGTGTGTGTGTGTGTGTGTGTGTGTGTGTCGGGGCGGGGGGGGAGGGGAGGGGGGATGGACGGGATGGTTGTGGGAGTGTGTATGTCTGTGAGGGTGTGGGTGTAGGGTGTAATTGGGTGGGTTAGGAGGTGTGTGTGAATGTGTGGGTGTTTCTTGTCTTTTATTTTGAGGATAAGAGAATAAGCACGCATGTATATTTTCACTTTCAGTCCCCGTTTTGAAGCAGTTTTGCTAATTTTGTTATCGGTTCCCAAAGGGACACAATGGCCTATTCTATCGCAAAGCGAAATAAGTTTTAACATGTGCGCAAGATGTTCTGCGAACGCTCGCAAGTGGGATCTCAGTTTATAGTCTCCTCCGAAAGACTAATGTGTGTGTGTATGTGCGTGCGTGTGCGCGTGCGTGCGTGCATGGGCATGTGCATGTGTTTTTGTGTGTGTGTGTGTATGTGTGTGTGTGTGTGTGTGCGTGTGTGTATGAACAGACAAACAAAGAGACGACATGCAACTGCAGAGACACTAAACTACCAATGTAGAGTAACAAAGAAAAGCAGAAGGAATGAGGTCGAGATGAAAAGACTAGAAGTTCATTGACCTGAAAAATAATAACATTGAATGTAGGAGGAAGAATGGCTATAAGTGAAAACAGGGGCTAACAATAAACTATTCCCCAGGATCACAAAAAGAGTCATTTAGCTGCCCCGGACACCAACCAAGAGGAGAAAATAGAAGAGGTAATGGCAAACCGCGCTAGCTGTCTTACAACTTTAGACTCTGTATTAGAGCGAGAACAGGTTGTTACAGAGAAAAGAGGCGAAGAAGACAAAGACATGGAGAGAGAGAGAGAGAGAGAGAGAGAGAGAGAGAGAGAGAGAGAGAGAGAGAGAGAGAGAGAGAGAGAGAGAGAGAGAGAGAGAGAGAGAGAGAGAGAGAGAGAGAGAGATTTGGGGGCACACAGAAAGACAGAGTGACAGAGACAGAATGACAGAGATATAGACAGAGAGACAGACAAACACAGAGACAGACAGACACAGAGACAGAGACAGATACAGACAGAGGGACAGAGATACTAAGAACTCTCGACGTCATCATTCTTAAAAATAAAAGAAGACATCTCCTTTGTTCCCACGTTGAGAACACCACACCATTCTGATGTAAAGCTTACTCATCTGAAATCCCATACAGGAGGGATGTATAGAGAGATGGAGAGATGGAGGTATAAATACTGCAGGTAAAGAGAAGCCAGAACAAAAGGTCACGATGGCACACCGGAGGCAGTGCAGAATGGAAACCTTACTCTCCCCACCCAGGTCTCTACAGTGTCTGCACATCTTTACCAGCGCAACGAGGCAGTTACAGAGCGAGTCATCTCTCCTTTTCCGGAACAATATCAAGCCTATTTCCAGCAAACTGCATTCGGTATAGATATCACATGAACATGTATCCTGAACTGCAGGCCGGATGATCATTGTAGTCCATTTGTTGACGGATAATGGCTTCCTTAACGATTTTAGAAAGATCTTTATGGAGAAATGTGAACAATATGTCTTCCGGAGGATAGAGAAGATGATGGTTTCTAATCTCATTCCTTTTTGTTCTGTTGAAAAACAAGATGGAAGCAACCTGAGCAGTGCTGGTGATTCATGTTTATTCTGAGGAGAAACTCTTTTTGCAGTTTGTTTTCCGTTTAAGATATTTTATCCCGAGATCGTGAAAACAATGGGATTTTTTGTTTTTTCTTTATTTAGTATGCATTTCAATTTTTTTTCATATTCTCATCGTTACTGTAGGCGTTCCCCCACACAATCACACCGTGGGGTGTCACCCGTAATATGTACTGTCTCCCTCATCAGACCTGGGTATCACTGTGAGACTGGGATTACACACCGGACAAAACGTTGGCACGTGTGGCTCTTCAGGGACCTGGCTAGTGCAGGTAGCGAGTCATACTGTCTTGTCTCCCCCTTCCTTCACGGAGAATAGTAGTTGCTATCCCAAGAGTCTGACTCCAAGACAGTCTCAAAAACCATCTCAAAGTTTTCATCATCTCTCAGTCATTCTGATGAGACTATAAACTGAGGCCCCGTGTGCGAACGCATGCAGAACATCTTCCGCACACTTTAAAACCCCGTTCCGCTTTTGAGAAGAGCAAGCTATTGTGTACCGGTAGGAGCGGAGGATAAAATTATAAAAACCAGCATGCACACAGGTGATGTGTTTAGCCACCATCCCTGAGGAAAAATCGGGGAGTTGGAGTCCCCTGGGCGGCTGAGGGCTGTATATATATATATATATATATATATATATATATATATATATTATATATATTATATATATATATATATATATATATACAGCCGTCTATACAGTCTATATATATACACACACACATATATATATATATATATATAATGAAAAATAATAATAATGGGTAGGCGCTGCACATGTGACGACGCGCTCTCCCCGGGGAGAGCAGCCCGAATTTCACGCAGAAAAATGTGCTGGGACATAAAGTGGTATTTAAAAAAGTATAACAATATTTAGATGTAGGGTTTGATTTTTTTTATCAGTTCAGCATATATTTTACCATTCACACAAAGGCAATCAGTTCTGCATGTAGTCTGTCTTTGCTAGGAATCTTGGGGAGTCCTGGGCACCACTTCCCTGTTCAGGCCAGGAATCCTCCACCTCAGGCAGTGCCAACCCAGCAGGACCCATCCTCCCCCCCCCCCCCCCCAGGCTGGATTGGCGTTCACTCTTTGACTACACCAGTGGTTAACAGAGTTTGACATGGGTCAAATATTTGGCAGATGAAAAAAAAAACTTTTCCTTTCCAATGTTTGAAAGCCATCTATCTAAAAACCCTTGCAGACAATGATTTCATACATTGACTAGTGCTTTTGGTTCCGCTTGTGTTTTGGTAGCATAAAATATTTTGAAATTCATAGGGTTTTTTTCTTATTAATCTCTTCTCTCTGTAAACAGTCAAGTGTCAAAATTTTACATCATTTGGCTTATTTTTTGTTTTGGTGATATGAAGTTGTTGTTGTTGTGTTGTTGTTGTTATTGTTGTGTGTCACCCAGCTTAACATACTGGCGGTCACCCAGAATGTGCAGTACTCTGACTCACTGATCCCACCTGGAAATCACTGTGACATTGAAATTGCACACTGAATGAGAAGTTTGCGTGTATGACTGTTTTCAAGTACCTTGCCATTATAGGCTGTCATGCTCCGACTTCAGATAATTTCCTCTCCTGTAAAGGAGAGTGCAGGTTGTTCTGTTAAGAGCTTGTCATGGGTGAAGGCAATCTCAAACAACATTTTAAACATAACATTTTAGTATAGGCCTTGGAAATGCTGGCATCAATAGCTGACACAGCTTTAGGCCTGGGGATATGAAGTAAATAACGATTATATTATATGTCACTTCTTTCCTTTGCTCTACTGACTTAAGACGACGTTGCCCCTAATGAAACTACAAGATCAGTACCCTCTGTTACAAATGTCTCCACAAAACAGCACCCTCGTACCTCTGTGAATGTCTTCACTTGTACACACCTTCTCGCTCCCTCCGCTCGGCTGCAGATACTTTGTCTTTAAGATTACCGAGATTCAACCTATCTACCTATGGCCCATAACAGAAAGCTATCTCAAATGTTCTTCAGATCAAAATGCCAAACAATACCCCCTAATACCTAAAGAAGCTTTCTTTGCTCCTCAGCTAGAGTTCCAAGGTTTACCGATAACGAGATCTGATTGCCTATGGGACCAGTTTTGTCCCCCTTTAAGGTGGCTATATCCAGACTTTGGGGATGACGTCTAAACGCGGCGCCAGTGAGCAAGCCTTTTTCAGTGAAATGTTCATCTGTTTTTACCAGCACCTAATAGCGTACACTTCCGAATGGAAGAACATATTTTAACTTGTATACATGCTGTTCTGCGTATGTCAGAACGCAGAACCTCGGTTTATAGTCCCATCCGAAGGTCTTTCGGGGAAGTGGAGTTTGCACTTATGCCAACTTCCCAGAGGAATATGTCCCCTTGAATGGGTGCCACGGTGGTGGCTCAAAGGCGGCCATCAGATCACGAATGCAACCCTATAACAACTAGGCTTCCCTCAAACACCCCCCCACACACACACACGAACACACACACACACACCAAAAACAACAACACAAAACAAAAACAAACAAACAAAAGCAAGAACCCACACAACAAACAAACAAACAGAACGACACAAACAACGAGCAAACAAACAACAAGAACAACCAAATAACCAAATAAATGGTATCTTTGTCCAATAGCATCTATAAAGAAAGGTTTTCCCTTCAAATGTCAAGCAAATAACATAGCCATAAGCTGGCGTACAAAGAGAAAGAAGAGAGGTATGTGAGCTGTTTTTGTTTACCTGTGTCATATTTTCCCTATACAATTTCAAACGAACACACTGCCTCGGGTTGGGTTTCAGAGAAAAGCAACAATGCTTTGCTTGTAAAATGATTTGAAATCATCGTCCACAAACTCTGAATATCTAAACGGCTTGTCTTTTTTCCTTTGAAATTTGTACCTTGAAAGATTTGATCATTGTTTGTTTTGATTGCTCAATAAAATTATACGTGATGCTCTGATTTTAGAAAATGGTTCTAGGGGATGATGTTACATAGAGATAAACCAAAAATATCAAACATTTTCTGTATAAATTCAAGACAATTGAATTGAATAACGCACACAAACACACACACACACATACACACACATACACACACACACACACACACACACACACACACACACACAACACACACACACACACACACACACACACACACACACACATACACACGCGCGCGCGCGAACACGCACACACACACGCACTCACAAAGAATCAGACAGACAGAGAGTCAGACAGACAAACAGAGCAAATGATGCTGATATTTTTCCAAGGATGACATGTATTAACTTACATGCATTTTCTGTAATGTATGCCTGTCCTAGCACAGAGAGAGAGAGAGAGAGAGAGAGAGAGAGAGAGAGAGAGAGAGAGAGAGAGAGAGACAGAGACAGAGACAGAGACAGAGAGACAGAGAGAGAGAGAGAGAGAGAGAGAGAGAGAGAGAGAGAGGAGGGAGGGAGGGGAGGGAGAGAGAGAGACAAGGCAAGGCAAGGCAAGGCAAAATTCTTTTATTCGAGGATAATAGATAAGCACTCGCGTGCTTTTTTACATCCAGTCCCCGCCCTTTTCAGGGATAACATTAAGATAGAAAAAAATAAAATAATAGCCACAACTACACAACAACAATTATAATGATCCAAATACCAAAAGTAAGGAACCATACCAAGTATCAAACAGGCAAGAGATAACACAAAGATACAATATTAAGGTAATGTTATAAAAAGTCACTCATTCAGAAACGAAAAAGAAGTAAGAATCAATGATAATTTTGATTTGAATAAAGGAAAATAAACAAAAACAAAACAAACAAAAAACAAAACAAAACAAAACAACAAAAAAAGCGCAATAATTAAAGAGCAAACATCAGAATATGATGAGGTTAAATGACTGAAGACATCAATCCACCACCATCTGTCATCAAAATAAGTCTCATAAAACATAAGATTTTGATAAAAGGGGAGAAAAAACAACAACAGGTAAGGAATAAGACAGAGATACAATATTGAGGTAATGTTACAAAAAGGCACTCATTCTGAAACAAGAATATGAAGTAAGAATCAATGATGATTTCGATTTGGAAAACACACACACACACACACACACACACACACACACACACACACACACACACACACGCACACACGCACGCACGCACGCACGCACGAGCACGCGGAGAGGAGAGAGAGAGAGAGAGAGAGAGAGAGAGAGAGAGAGAGAGAGAGAGAGAGAGAGAGAGAGAGAGAGAGAGAGAGAGAGAGAGAAGAGAGAGAGAGAGAGAGAGAGAGAGAACAGACAGACAGACAGACAGACAGACAGACAGACAGACAGACAGACAGACAGACAGACAGGCAGACAGGCAGACAGACAGACAGGACAGACAGACAGGCAGGCAGGCAGGCAGGCAGGCATCCAGGTAGGCAGGCAGACAGACAGACAGAGAAACAGAGAAACAGAGAGGCAGAGACAGACAGAGGGTTTATCCGTACGTTTCACGGCTAAGAAATCAATTAAAACGTGTTCATAACACAAGCTCATAAAGTCTGGCAGCAAACTAGATCAATATTGTAATGTGCACTGCGTAACCCATGAGGTACAAAGAAGCCATGGGGCGGCAATGGGGATGACTTTGAAACGGAAGGGAGAGGGGAATGGTGGAAATGATTACAGGTAAATCATGTCGTGAGAACAAGAAAGTCATTATGGTATTAGCTCTTTTTGCGCTGTACATTTGATAGATATATTGCATGCCTTTTATTCTTATACTTGAGCAGTAGAAGAAAAAAAAGTGATTGTAAATGACCTTACTTTTTCCTGAGCATGTGAGGAATAACAAAGTAATCGTTCTTGAAAGTCCAGGGACATTTGTTGTTGTTCATTTTATTGTTTTGGTTTTCTGTTTGTTGCTTGTTTTGTTGTTGTTGTTGTTGTTGTTGTTTTTTGGGGGGATGGGGGTGAGATTGATGCCCCAAAAGTAATCCTTTATTTCACAATCATTTTCAACTTCACCTGTTTACGGAGAAATGTAAGTGAATTAAAGAAATCATGGCGTTTTGGAGACTGACATTCAACGAAAAACACTGGCTCAGAAACATTAGCAGAAGGGAAAAAATCTAAATATCAATAACCCATAAACACCAAACATCAGATGACTAAACGGAACAGGTGCCATATTGTGTATTTTTTCGTTCCTCATGTACAGCTCCGAGGTTTACCAATGGTGAGATTTTGCGTATGTGGCAATTTCACCCACTTTAAGCTGCATTCGGATTTTGGAGACATAATGTGTATTAACCCAACCATAGTTTCAGAGCCTTTAAAAAAAAAAAGCCTTTTCTTTTAGACAGCAAACTTGGGGCAACTTTGTGTTTAAACAGAATAGCTTTTGCGATTTTGAAATCCTCTTTATACTAAAAGATCTGGAGATTACAAAGTATACTATTATTTATTGTACAATATCAATCCAATCCACAACAAAACAGACACGGTTGCAAGAAAAAAATGCCCCTTTGTCACAGTTGGGGTGTTAAGCCGATTTGTATTTGAGTTTTAAAAGCGTTATGTATTATACTAAGATGCACCAGCATCAACACTCATTCTGTGTGCTGCATCAGTGGCCCGTTTGCGGTGAAGTATAGGACAGAGTGTATACATTATACGGTGTGAGCGACGTTTGGGGGATAGTCTGGAGTTAATGAGCAGGATGGAAAGAAACAGAGTGTGACTTGTAAACATCTAGTGTGTATCCTTCTTTAAGTTCTGTTGTCTCCTCGGTTGGTTGCCTGTGTTTGCTTTGTTGTTTTTTTCCGTTTGATTTTGTCCACGATATTTTTTCCCTTCTCAAAAGATCGTTAGTGTTTTTAAGAACCAATATCAATCCCATAGTTTTCTTTCCTTTCGTTTTATGTCTATGTGGTTCTAATGAAGTTTTATTGCTGTTACCAATATTGTGAAGGTCGTCATCATTTTTGCATGAATCTCCTGATACAGCTAGTTTATCTTGGAGACATCAACGTTTTCTTTTCATGAAAGATACGCGTCCATAAACCAAGTGGAAAAAGCAGTGGTAACTCGTTAACACACTGGCAGCTTTAAAACGAGAGTCTCATCATCACAAAAACAAATCTTTGATTGCAGAAGGATCCGGGAATAGCAATCATGCCGAAACTAATTTGCCAGTTTTCCTTCGAGCATTTTCGAGTCTTTAAACCGGAATCGTTAAAGCGAGCATTTGCTTTGAAAAGAGAGAGCAGAAGCTTTTCGTGCCAATTACTAGCAAGAAACATAAAAACCCTAAAACTGGAAAGGATTTGTTTCAAATAGGATAGGAGTACACCGTGCTTAAATGCGTGTGGAGAGGAGAAAATGGATTTGTCACTAGCAACAGCTGTGTTTTGTGTGCATGTATGTGATGTTTGCTGTCTTGTTCATCTACAGCTCTCTTTTGTGGTGCATTTGCATGATGTTCGCTTGTTGTCTCTCCCAGTGTTTTGTTTGCAGATTTGAATTACGGAAGTAGAGATAATTCACTGTGCACAGTTAGTTGTACTGTAAATTGAAGAAGCGGTATAATTCTCACAGAATATCATTGCAATGACTTAAGTAGCAGGCAAACAAGCGTGGATTAGCAGTGCAGAGGTACCACAGCTGACTAGAAAGCCACAAGTGCGGGTTTGATTCCAGTTTGTGCCCGAACTTCCCCCCATCCACTAGACCTGGAGTGGTGGGTGGTCTGGGTGTTAGTCTTTCGAGTAAGGCAATAAATCGAGGTCTTGTAACCACCATGCACTCGGTGAATGTGAAAGAAAAAACACGCAATGCAACAGGAGAATCGTCCCCTGGTACAACT
>CM060317.1:2583405-2585905 GCA_030674155.1 Stramonita haemastoma
AGATAAAACAACAGATGCTACTATAATATACATACACATACAAAGGGAAACTTGAAGATGCTAACAAAAATGCTGTACACATAAAAAAATATCACAGACCAAAAAAAGACATGCACACAAAAACATCACATACCCTCTTTTCTCTCTAAATACGCGCAAAAAGAAAATCTCAGATACACAAAGAATATACAAACAATACGAACAAAACAAAAACAATAATACAAAAATACCCCCCCAAAAAAAAAAAAAAAAAAAAAAAAATCGGAGACAAGACTCTTGGGCCTTTTTCTGTTTCTAAAGCCCTCGTTGATGCAACTTTGCACATAAATATGTCTCGACTACACCAAAAACAGCTCAGTGATTTTGGCTTATTTTTTCATTTTTGTTTTGTTTTACTAGGGCGGAGAGGGGGTGTACTTTTTCTTCTGATGTTACAGAACACCTACATCCACCTAGTGACTAGGATAGACCATGGGCTGAGGATCTGTGGGAGACTAGGCCTGGGGTGACAAAGGTTCACTGCTCTGTCTGTCTGCTAGCTGATGATGTGGAAAGACCAGGCATATGAGACACAGACAGCCTTGGAGAGAGAGAGAGAGAGAGAGAGAGAGAGAGAGAGAGAGAGAGAGAGAGAGAGAGAGAGAGGAGAGAGAGAAGAGGAGAGAGAGAGAGAGAGAGAGAGAGAGAGAGAGGGAGAGAGAGAGAGAGAGAGAGAGAGAGAGAGAGAGAGAGAGAGAGATTGAGACAGACAGACAGATAGATAGACAGGCAGACAGACAGTCAGACAAACAGACAGACAGACAGACAGACAGACAGACAGACAGACAGACAGACAGACAGACAAATCATTTTCCTCATATTTCAGACGTGCCCCTCGTTTCAGGTAGGGATGTTACGCTAAGAAATAATGACACTTAACAGTACTTTTGTTTGATTCCCTTCTCTCTCTATTCCCTAAGGGGCTGCTAGCTAGGACAATATTCTCTTGTTTCAGACACACACCGTGGGTAACGCTGAATCAGGCGGAGCTCAACCTTCTCCAAGCCGCTGGATGCATGCTGGACACGTTCAGATCCTTCATGCCAACTGCTATGGCCAGCCTGCTCTTCTGGGCTGAGTTTCAAGGGTCGCTGAAGAACGCGTTGTGTAGGTTTTCTTACCTATGGGACGTTGGTCTTTACTCTATAGTGAGCAACTTTGATGGGAATGGAGTCAGTGCTGATGTTAGTTCTGTGGGGAAAAATCACTTAAAAAAACTTTTTAAAAAGTTATTATTAAATTTTCACCGAAATGGTGGGACTCTGCGTGTTTCTAGAATCGTTTCTTTCCACCATGAAGGTAGCCGCACTCCGACTTCCGAGGAGAATGTCTAAACATGACACCAGTGTAGGTGCGTTTTTACAATTGTGTCATCCGTTCCTACAGGTACACAACTTGTGTCTTTTCTTTAAAGACTGAACAATTTTTTAGCATACTTGTTCGATGGTCTTCGTGTGTTCGTGCACTGAACCTTGGTTTATAGTCTCTACCATAGGATTTTTCGGGAAGTGGTATCGGTACTGATGTTATATAAGACTAGGCGGAAAACCACACTGAAGAAGAGGTGTCTTGGTGGTGGTTTAAACCCGGGCCGTTAGATCAAGAACACGGCGCTGTAACCACTAGATCCCCTCCACCCCCCCACCCCCCGCCTCTGCATGAACAGATGATTTCAGGGATGACTCAAGGCCGTGTTCGACCCTTAAATCAATAGACCAGCTTGCCCCTTAGCGTATATTAAGAGAGAAAAAAAACAACCCAGAAAGAACAAAAAAAGCCTCAACACAGCACAGTCCTTTGAATAATGTATAGTCATTAACGAGACTTATGCTCAGAGATGAGTGGTATCGTCAGAATATCCCTTCAAAAAAACCCATACACTAGACTTAGATTTTTTGGTTATTGTTTTTCTGTATGATTTGATCGTTGATCTCTTTCTGATTCCTTTAAAGAAAAAAAATCAAACAAATTAGACATGGCCGTTTGTGATTTCTTTTATGTTTCCCTACGGTGATGATATTCAGGATTTGTTTTTATTCTACGTTTAAGAGCAAACAAACATATAAATAAACAAACGAACAATTAAGCAAAGTAGACATGGCCTTCTGTGTTATTGGTGTTGTTTTTTCTTGGGTGTATCGTTGGTCTGTTTTTATACCCAATTAAGAACAAACAAACAAACAAACAAACAAACAAACAAACAAACAAACAAATAAACAACAAATAAATGAACAAACTAGACATGGCCTTTTGCGTTGCATGTTTTTTTCTTTGATTATATCGTGCGTCTTTTTATACCCATTTAAGAACAAACAAAGTGGACATAGTCTTTGTGTTTTTTGTTTTTCTTTATGGTTATAGCATGCAGTTTTGTTTTGCTCTACTTCTCTTTTGTCTCATCCAGGACACTACTTATTTTTTATTATCATTTTCACACCTTTGAGACCAGTTTCTTTTTATT
>CM060317.1:2600905-2615905 GCA_030674155.1 Stramonita haemastoma
CTCTCTCTCTCTCTCTCTCTCTCTCTCTGCTTTTGTTCTAGCTGAAGATGAACAACGCTAGGAAAGGAGACATGACAGCGGACACAGGCCAAAAGACAGTGGCAGTGAAGAAGAGGGGACAGCTGCTCTGAACCCATGGCTGTCTATGATATCTCCAATGCGGGGCGCGGCGGTAAGCTAAGACAAGGGGCTGAAGCTCCATCCACACTGCCCAGGTCACATCTCCATCACCTTGCTGACGCCACAGGAGCAGGTCTGTAGAGGTCAGGGCTCGGGACAGGACTCCAAAGCATGGATATTCACACGGTACTGGGAACTGCGTCAGTCACACAGAACAGCCTCCTTTAAGACCGGAGGCTGGAGAGCAGAACGTCTTTCCGTCCTGCCCGCTACACGAGGTGCTCTAAAGCAGAAGCTATGCTGACCCCGCATCTGTGGTCTCTGGCAGCTTGAAGCACGTGCAGTGCACTGCTGCCTCCATTGCTGAGACTCAGTTACCCTTCTAACAAACGCAAAGAATGAGAAAAAATATGACCTTTCTTGTACCATTAATGAAGTGTATGTTGCACACAAAAACAAAACACTTCCAGTGTGTTTTTTTCTCAGGAATATACAAAACCTTTGGATTATTTCCATTGAGAGAAAGCAATTTTCACATATATACGCGTACAGTACTTCTTTGATGAAAGTGTTTTAACTACCTTTTTACTCATTTTGTTGTTTCTGTCTATTCCAGTCAGTCTGACTATCGTAAACTTTCTCTGAATTCCTAAATATCTGGTTTTGGAAGTGTGGTAGGACCTTGGATAAACTGGACTTCAGAGCGAAGCGGGGCAGAGATATCCAATTGTCTGCGCTATGTGCACAGTCAGCGGTGACTGCATAATCCTGTTGACTGTCTGGCTGTTCCTGGGGAGAGCAGGAACAGAGAGTGTGACAGACTGTGTTCCTGAATTGGGATGCATCACCAATGGGCGGATGTGACTAGAAAAAAAGTTGAACAGATGTACTATGTTTGACTTCCGTGTGCGTGGGTGCATGTGTGTGTGTGTGTGTGTGTGCGTGTGTGCGTGTATGCGTGGTGTGTGTGTGTGTGTGCGTGTATGCGTGTGTGCGTGTGTACGTGTGTGTTTGAGACTGTGTGTTTTTCACTTCATTTTCCATTGCTTTTTGCATTTTGTTAAAGCTAACTTTTCAATACTTCACGAAATACTACTATTTTCCAACATCTTATTTTTATCTGATTCTATCATTCTTTAACCAAATATCGTATGTAATTATTTGATTTTGTAATGATGAAAGTTTTGCAATGTAGCAAAGAATGCAAATCTGTATATTTTTGTTCTATTTTTAAAATTTTCCAAACTAACCGTTGCAGTTGTTTTCACCACTCAAGGGACCACTCTTCAAAATCATCAATGCCATTTCATTTATTTTAGATATTTCCCCCACATTTTCTACCAGTTACGCTATCACTAATCAACACACCCCACTCCCTAGCAGTTGATGAGAACCTCCATTTAACGCGCTGACAGTTCAGCCATTCACACACAAGCTTAATAACCTCCCGCAACCAAGTACGCTGTCCTTCTCATTCATAAAATGAAGAATGACTGGTGTGTATTGATTTTGGAGCCATGGATAATTAAAGGTAAAGAGAATTCTCTGATGTGTGTGCGTTGAGTCCTCTAGTTCCCTGTTTGCCTGTCGCTCAGGTTCCGTTGGCAGACCAAACTTGTCAGTCCTGTTTGCTTCTGTCGGTGGAATGAAGTTTCTTAGGCTAGTGACAATGGTAGTATAGGTCACAGACAAAGCCGAATGCGTTAATGGTTCTTGCATGCAGTGATTGTATGAAGCTATTAGTTTTGTGTATTGAGATAAGGAAGGTTGCTTACTTGTAGTTGATCACAATACTGCCTGAGAACTGTCTTCTCTGTATCATCAACAATTTATCCATGTCTCTCTCTCTGTCCCCACCATCTCCTCTCTCTCTCTCTCTCTCTCTCTCTCTCTCTCTCTCTCTCTCTCTCTCTCTCTCTCTCTCTCTCTCTCTCTCTCTCTCTCTCTCTCTCTCTCTCCTCCCCCCCCCCTGGTGTGACATTTCAAAGTAATATTACCGTGTTTCCTCTACTTTAATCACAGAACTCTATGACTGAACATTCAACACAATACTGTTCATTTCACTCATCATTAACTACATGTGAGGGTGGCACAATCAACAGATTCTCTGTATCGAGAGACGATTCCATAGATAAAAGATTTGAGTTTGCAGATTTGTGAGTGTGTGTTGGAGGGGGGGGGGGGTGCTAAATAGCAGCCATGTCTGGCCCAGGCCAAACGCTGTGTCAGTTATTGATATAAGCAAAGTGACAAGTTCTGCATAGAAAGTTGTTCAGCTTTAACATGCTATGTTGAGATTGTCTGTAGCCGTGACTAGTTCTAGCACAGCAACATTGACTTTCCATAAAAATCCTCTGTAGGCGGATTTCCGCTACCCATGTAAAGAGGTACTTGAAAACAGCAGTACACGAAAACTCCTCTTCTAGGGTGCTCTTAATGTCTCACAGTAGTTCTTAGATGGGATCAGTGGGACATACTGTATACTTAAGGTGATTTTCATAGGGCTAATCTGAGGAATGCCCAACACTTTATCGACAACACCAATAACAATGGCAACAGGAAATACCTGACAACAGTCACCATTCTGGAGACGTCATCTTCTTCTGACCAGCTCATAGTCTAAGTCCTGACGCCTGTCTGTTATCAGTGTGGTACCACCTTCGTGTTTCGTTTTACCTGACCACTCTCTCGGCTCCCTTAGGAGCTGCTGGGGCCCTGCACTCCATGTTCAGGCGGCAGGTCACAAGGACGTTGAGTGTGGCAGGGAATCTCTCACTGCAGGTAGCAGCGGCTATGATAAGTGTTTTTTTTTCGTTTCTCCAACAGACACCTCAGTAGAGACTTGATTCAAGGTCTTCAGTCGTTATGTCAGATTGCGTCTACACTGTTCTAACCGCTAACCTAACCCACACTCTGCCACATCTGTTATTCTCAGCTCTTCACCCTCTATTTCTGGTGTTGTCTTCACAGTATCATATAATGCTAAGAGTCTGCCAGTACTGTTCTTTAAGTGTGACTATTATAAACATTTCCAAGCTAAAAAAAACAAAAAAAGGAGAGGTACTGCACTTTCTGAATTGCAGATTTAATCACATTCATTTAATGATTTGAAACATCTTGTTAAAAAAAAACTACATTGCCAGCAAGCTAGAAATAACACAACAGAAGCGGTTCCAACAAAAACAAGCACTTCATAGCGATACAATTATGTTCGAGGGTGTTCGACCAAAATGAGAACAGTGCACAAACAGTTACTTTTCTCTAATTGATGTCTGCCTTGTAAATACCAACCTTACATCCTTTAAACCATCTCAAGCTCTTGTAGCCCGTGGGTGTTTGCTTGGTTATTGTCAGTTAATCAGATAAACAAGAATCTACGAGAATGTACTTCTGAGCCTAATCGCATTGTAGTTGTAAGGAATGGTCAGCTTTGGGGATCAGGATTCATCCCCCCAGAGTTGAGCTGTCCAGACCTCTGGCACTGTCTGCAGTGTACAGTCAGCGTGACTCCATCGTCCTGCTGACTGCCCGCCTCTGTCTCAGGAGACAGCAACACGAGGTCTGACAGACAGACACTGTGTCCCTGGACGATGGAGGAATTTCAGATGTGAAGCAGCAGAGACATGAGCAAGGGGAAAATCTGGAACTGTTGTAGTCTGTTTGATTTTCATGTGTGTGTGTGTGTGTGTGTGTGTGTGTGTGTGTGTGTGTGTGTGTGTGTGTGTGTGTGTGTGTGTGTGTGTGTGTGTGTGTGTGTGTGTGTGTGTGTGATGGCAGAGAGAGAGAAAGAGCGAGAGAGAGAGAGCAAATTTTTAGAGGTTCTTAGATTCTTAAAACTTTCTCCATAAAGACGTATTTTTCTTACAGGAAAGAGCTAAAATTTCAACCAATTAGCGTTGTCCTTTACACAATTCGGCCTAACTGCAACCTTGCGTTATGATATGTACGCTTCTTGTTACTTAATTTATAGTTTAAATACTCAGTTAATACTCCCTATCATTGCTGCTTTCCACACCAGCAATTTGTTTTTATTGCCGTTGAGGAAGCTGGCGTAAATGTTTGTTTTGCACTAATTACATTTTGGTAGTAAAAATATGTATTGGACATATTGAGTTGCACGTTATGTGTAGAACTATCATGTACTGCCACTTTGGTTTCGACATCATAGTTTTCCTCTCACCCTGCTTTGCTGTCTTTTATCAATATCGTACAGATGTAATTAATGTTTTTTACAATGCAAAATCGTTTGTATTGCTTTCCTTTTCTACAAAAGGGCATTCTGTTGATAGAAACAGCTGTAAGTAAAATTAAAGCTTCATATTACTTCTGTTTTTTTTTATTTTTAACTATTTTCATCAATCCCGTTAATGCTTTAAGCGTGGGTTTGGACCAAAAACCCTTCACGAAGATTTTATTTGATTCAATGCGGAAGGCATCTCCTGGGATTGTTTCTTGTTCACACTGCAGCTGTCAAGACATAGTGGATTGTCTACTGTCTACAAGATCAGACATAGTGGATTGTCTACAGTCTACAAGATCAGACATAGTGGATTGTCTACAGTCTGCAAGATCAGACATAGTGGATTGTCTACTGTCTACAAGATCAGACATAGTGGATTGTCTACTGTCTACAAGATCAGACATAGTGGATTGTCTACAGTCTGCAAGATCAGACATAGCGGATTGTCTACAGTCTACAGGATCAGACATAGTGGATTGTCTACAGTCTACAAGATCAGACATAGTGGATTGTCTACTGTCTACAAGATCAGACATAGCGGATTGTCTACTGTCTGCAAGATCAGAGCAAGACACATAATCCAATAACCCCCTCGACGGAAGTCTTCCTTGAGGAGACCAAAAACAAAACGAGAGTGATGTGATCCCAGCACTGAAGACGAATGGAAAAAGAACGCAAGTTAACAAAACTTTGTTCGCTTTGCTATTTTCTCCCTTTCTTTTATACTGATCTTAAAAAGATTTTTTTAGACTCGCGTGTTTTGTTAACTGCGCTTGAAATAAGAAAATTAAATCCAAAGAGCTGCTCGCATTTTTTTTGTTTTTTATAAATGATTGGTATAACTTTTTTTCCTATAAACTCACCTTATGTTTCCTTTTTGTTTCTACCTAAATATAATTTCAGATTTCCTTTCATTCCAATTGGATATGATCAAACTAAGGAGATCCCGCTCCCTTGAAAGGTTTACTCACTCACTAACAGGAGTTTACAAATCCTCCATTTTCCCTTGTATATTTTTCAAACCGTTTTCACAGGAAAGGATCTCTTAGTGGTTAGAGCATTCCGCTACTGATTTGACGGCTCAGAATGGAGGCTGGGTTCAAGCCACCACCGAGTCCCCGTTCAAGGGGCTTTTTTCCCCTGGAATTGCCATCAGTACTGACTCCGCTCGCCCGAAAGGGGTTTGGTTGAGATCATAAATCAAATAAACCGTGTGCGAATATACGCAAAACATCTTGCTCACAAATCAAAATCCGTTCTGCTTATCGGAAGATTATGTCATTTGTACTGTTAAGAATGGATGGTAAAAGATATATTCTAAAAAGTCACAATGCATTGTAGTGTCACTTGTATATGTTATCCCTGAAGTCGGAATGCAGTTACCTGAATGGAGGGCCAAAACGGCAGCATACACACAAGTTTTACTTTGATGGTTAATCTAGAAAGTTCCATCCTAGGACCAAAACGCTACAAAAACAAAATTAAAGCAAAATGACTCTGTTTTTCATTATTCCTCCTGCTGCTTTTGATCCCGCATTTGGTCCTCCTCTTCCTCCTTATTCCTCTCTTTGTCTTCTTCTTCTTCTTTTTTTCTTTTTTCTTGTTCTTGTTCTTAATCTTAATCTTCTTCTTCTTCTTCTTCTTCTTCTTCTTCTTCTTCTTCTTCTTCTTCTTCTTCTTCTTCTTCTTCTTCTTCTTCCTCTTCTTCTTCTTCTTCTTCTTCTTCTTTCTCTCCTCCTCCTCCATAGTTACCAGACAAAACACACTTTGAGCTGTCTTCATTAAGAAATAATAATAGTTTCTGGAGCCTTTTGAGAATTCTTTGTACAATAAATACATATATCTTCAAAGACAGATTCAATCAAAGAAAAATTGAAAGACGTTAATTCCTTGTGTAATCAAGAAAAAAAATTCAACCTTTGTAAGCTGAATGTTTTAGACAAATTAAAAAAAAATTAAGTCTCAAAGCCGCCGTATTGTTGTTTCCTTTTATACTTATTCATCCAATTATTCGGTCAGTCGCTCAATCACTCCGTTCAGTCGCCCACTCAGTGACTCACGTATTAACTCGGGGTGTTGGCTATTCAGTCATTCAAACAAGTGGTGGATATGTCCAGGAGTAAATGAATCAATAAGAAGGTCAATATGTCAGAATATCGGTCAGTCAATCAGTTAGTCTGTAGATTGCTCAGTCTGTAAACCAGATTTTCTGTCGATCAGTTAGTGTGTCACTCAGTTGGTCTTTCATTCAGTAAGTCTGTCAAGTAGCTTGCCTGTCTTTTGTCACACCGCACTTCTGTCTCCTTTACCTGGCAAGAGCTCACAACCATACTTCAGTCGATTTTTGTGTTTAATTAAACGCAAATCTGAAAACGTCTGTTGTTGACAGGGCCGGGGGCCCTTTGAATGCAAACAGGTTAAAAGCCGTGCTGCCGACAATTAAAGCCTCTGTTTTTGCTGCAAGTTTATGACATGGTGGTGGTGGTGGTGGGGGTGGAGGGGAGGCTGCGCAGGGCGGCCATATTAAAAACATGGCACCCAAAGGGCAAATAAACAGCGACGTAATTGCAACAGGAGAGAGTTGAGACTTGTCCTGCTATCGACAGCAAAGCACATTGGGGAGACAGGTTGTGCAGTTCTTTAATGAACTCTGACAAGAGGGGATTTCACAACAGTTTAACCTTTAAGTGGTAATTACACAGTTTGACAGTCGCGTGCCAAGGACTTGCAATATCATTATTGTCCAAGTCAAAAGAAGAAACAATTTTACCATGATGACATATCAAGCAGATCGACAAGAAAAAGAAGGTAAGCCAAGGCTTTGTCTGGAGCCAGGTGAAATACCACTTTCAGGTTCAACTTAATATGATATAGATAACATTTCCTGTCGATCAGTATAAAGTCTCATATTTTCATCAGCTGACAAAATACCGATATGTGTGTGTGGCTGTTTTGGTTCTAGTCAAGGTAATTATACGTAAAGGCAAAAAGCAGGTATTGACAAAATGAGCAGGGTTTTCTGTTTTATAGGACTGGTGATGTGGACAGATTTTTTATTCTGACAGTAAATGTGCCGACAGTTTCAGCATCCAACTTTCATTTATTGACTCCGCTCACCTTTTTAGGATGAAAGGACGTAGATAAACCATACACTGATGCATTCATCCAAATATGTACAATTCGACAGCAAAGCATGATAACCTTCACGGTGGTCAGAAAGGTATTACAGTTTCTGAGGTGTGTTAAGAGGCTATGTCACATTTACAGGTAAATTGGCTGTATGCGCTTTGATACGTTTGCTGTATAAGGTCCAACTCTATAAGAGTTCTATATAGTATCATTGTTATATAAGAGCACTAACGCCTTCTTTTTTAGCATTGTTCATCAGCCCCCAAGCCATATTTGGAGAAAACATCAACATGTTTTTTAAGCTGAGATAGATCTTGTTTGAAAACTGATGCTTAAAAGTTGTGTTCTTCGCTACTATTATAAACTTGCCAGTTTTATACAACAGTGTTAGTGAAACACGTTTTGGAATCAGGTATGTACAAACACCTTTTTGTTTAGTTTCTCTTTATTTCCAGATATATTTAGCTAATTATTTAACGATATTTCTCAGTTTGTTTGTTGTTTTTGTGACTCAAGCACCTAGAATACTACACTCTCATTTGTGTCATCTCAACAGTCAATTTTAAGAAAAATGAGAAGTAAAGCATATAGCTTTTGGGTCTTGACATTGATGAGGAGGAATGGCTTGATGATGCTGAAGGTGAAAAAGAAGATGATGCCTGCGACGATCTTAATGATGATCGCAGGAAAGGCGTTAAATTCTGTTTATACTTAGAAAATGAATTGTATGACAGTATGTTTCTCTACGCATGCTCATTGTATGCTTGCCTTTTATTTTTTATTTAGCCATTCATTGTTGTTGTTGTTGAGAAAAACAGGATGAATACTTTAGTGCTTTTGTAGGTTTTGTCCCACGCGCAGTTTTGAAGTCGTTGTCATGCGTTTCTACCGGCACAAATGAACCACTTCTCCATATGGAGTCCTGAACACGTTGGACTTGTGCGTGAGATGCTCTGTGTGTGTTTACACACGGAACCTCGGTTTCTCGTTTCATCGAGGGACTTTCAAGGGAGGGGAGTGGGCACTGTGGTCAGCTCCACTAAAAAAACTCCCTGAATGAAACGGGCGTCTAGTCTCGGTAGTGGCTTGATTTTGGGCTCAAACCTAGGCCCTCAGATTGCAAGCACAATGTGCAACGCTATGACCACTAGGCTGCCCCCTTCTCTGCATGCATGTGCGTGCGCGTGCGTGTGTGTATGGATATATATATATATATATATATATACATACATATATATATATATATATTGTGTGTGTGTGTGTGTGTGTGTGTGTGTGTGTGTGTGTGTGTGTGTGTGTGTGTGTGTGTGAGTGTGTGTGTGAGTGTGTGTGTGTGTCTGTCTGTTTGTCTGTCTGTTTGTCTGTCTGTAGGTAGGTATGTGATGGAGTTCAAAATAGAGGAGTATAGTGTAATTTCCTTTGAAGACCTAACAAGCTACCCCAAAGAGAGGAAACCAAATGATCTTACAGCAGAAGGGGCGGCGTTCTCTATTTCTACAGAAAACAGCAGACGATCTGTATTTCATTACTCTGCTTAAGCCGACACACCCTGCTCTAGAACTTGAAAAACAATCCGCACAACGAACGGAAATTCAATCAAAATCAAACGTTAATTTTCGTTAACTACTTGCAGTCTCCTGCCCAATAAACGTCCTTCACCTTCTGTCCCAAATCCAGATCGAAGATGTAGGAGGTTTCTATAGCTCCTCAAGGAAGGTATTGGCAAGTGGATCATTGGATTATTGGTTCAGTGGGGATCACGTGGCCTGCAGACAATCCAATATGTCTGGACAGCTGTACCCCAGACACAAGTCGATACCAGCAGCCACAATTCACCAGGGTTAAATGGAATGCTAGTCACAACTCCAGAATTCCAAAATCTTGCTTACAGCATTAATTTTTGTCTGTGTGGCCGTTACAGAACGTAAGTAGTAAAAGAGAAAACTAAAGCTTTAATGATCCCTTTTGCTATAAAAGGGTTTTAAACAGATTACATAGAAGAAAGAAAGATATCTTTTTTAGTACGTAGTTACAAAGTATCAGAGCTGTAGCATTTCAAATCTATTTATGACTATAAAGGATGCAACTGGTTCAAAACAAAGCATCTTAGGAGCAAATTACCTCAGATAAAATCAAATATGTTGATAAGCTGGAGTGCAAAGATTTGGTATTCAATAATCTAAAATATATCCCAATAAAATTAGAGGTGCTCAAGAAATGTTTAAGTTAGCTGGAAATGCTACATAGTCAGAAAAAGCAACACCGTGATCAAGGTGCAGTTGTGTTTCAGATAGTAATCATTGTCTTTTGTTCATTATCATTATGCTGCATTTCAGCTTCTAAGATCTTAGGGGGTCCCAAAACATTCTGTTTCCCCAAGTGTATGAGGAGTGTTCTGACACGTTTCTGTTGTATTACATCCAGTATTCCTCCTTCGTTCAGGGACATAGTGTCTGTCTGTCAGACCTCGTGTTGCTGTCTCCTGAGACAGAGGCGGGCAGTCAGTCAGTAGGAGGAGGGAGTCACGCTGACTGCACACTGCAGACAAGGCCACAGCTCTGCACAGCTCTGCTCTGGAGGCTGAAGCCTGACCCCTGGCGCTGCCATGCCTCCAGACACAAATCACATTATGGTCAAGATTCCAAAGTTAAACTTTAGTTACGGGCCTTTACTAGCCACGAGGGAATAAAACCAGTTTACAACACCCACAGACGGCTTTGGAGAGACGTTTGTACATGTGCATAGAAGAAGACCAGCGACAATGTTATGATGAAAACAATCAACGGGGGTGTCTCTGAAACTACAACACGGTAGTTTTGAAAGTTCTTTTACCTTTGTGAAGGGAAGTGATACTTCTCTTCACAAACAGGTCGTCAGACCGATATGCACAAATCATCTGCAATCTGCACGCTTACGTCCTTCAGAAACCATTGCAGTCGTGACTTTGACGGTGACCAACGTGATTTTCGTTGAGACTACAAAGACATGGCAGTGCTGAAACTTCCCACATTATACTGAGACAGAACTTCAACAGGTTCAGGACTTCAGATGTGTCTGTATTTACATTTCTCTAAGTAGTTCAGTCATTCAACAGACCTCTTACAGATCACGCCCTCTACACCTTTTCTGTGGTCTCTCAACAGAAGTCTAGGTTCTTTGATGTGATTAGGGTTTCACTGCAGACTATGTGAACTGCATAAAAATAATTTACTTTGACCAAAAGCTTTTGAGTAAATTTAACTTTAGAAGCTGTTATCTTTAAAGGCTTTGACTGTTGCCCTCTACTTCTGTGATTGAAAAGTTGGAGAAAACTTCCAATCTAAACCATAGGAATGTTAAACAGACTTTAACACGAAGATGTGTAGGCGTTGTCTGTTAAAAGTGAAATTTGCTTTCTTGCGCTGAAAAGCTGCAATCCAAAAGTCGGCTCTACATCTTTGTTTTAAGGACTGTCGTTACTCTTAGGGACTTTGAAATGCTTCTACATTAAACAGTACAAAGTCATGAAATAAAATCACGATTGAAACTAGTCAAGCAGATCAGGCCAAGACTCTGATAGTCTGAGGTTTGCTGCCAGTAGTGCCGGCATAAAGGGAAGACGAGGACTTTCTCCAGGGTCAACACCTGTCAAAACTGCCTAGGTTTTTTTTCCTCATCTTAAGTTATGCGCTTGCAGAAGACCGAACATGCAAGCCAAAGATTCTTTCACGTATCTGAATGCTTGGGAAAGTTAAACATTCCAGACATGGCCCTTTAGTGTTTGCTGCTAATGCAGCGCATTAATTAATTAGTATTTGTTGACATACTTATAGAATAAGGCTTAATTGATGTAGCTACTATCTGTTTTGTTATAAACCAAAAATTCCAAAGAAGAAAAATTACATTCCTTCTATTTCAAGAGTTTGAGGGAAAAAGAAAACCCCAACTAATATCAAGAGCGTTCATAGCGCTCTGCACCAATCTCCATCAGCTATTTGTTCACCATGTCCGATCCACTCCCCTCCAATGAAAATCGCTACTAGCCTCCATAGCAAAGCTTGTCAGGCGATCAGATTACGTGTCCTCTGTTTGCCGTGTTGGTCACAGAAAATCCCATATAGATTAGCAGCTGCCAGAAGAAAAATCAATGCCATGAGCCAGGTTTTGTCAGGAATAGCTTCAGAGTATTTCAGGATTGAACAATTCACATCACAGCGCGGTAATAACGTCAACTGACAATGCCAAAGAGGAGGATTAACTGCAAAGCGAATTGATTCTCTTCTTTTTCTTGTTTTTGTTCTTCTTGTTCTTGTTCTTGTTCTTGTTCTTCTTCTTCTTCATCCTCTTCTTCTTCTTGTTCTTCTTGTTCTTGTTCTTGTTCTTGTTCTTCTTCTTCTTCTTCTTCTTCTTCTTCTTCTTCTTCTTCTTCTTCGTCTCTTTCTTTGTTTTGTTTTGTTCAAGACTTAAATGAAATGGTCGAAACAAGGGAAGGTTATGATATTGTCTTGAGAATGTTTTATATTTAAAAAGTCTATTCTGAAATGTGACTTTACAAAAATCTGTCAAAATGGTTTACCTGTCTTGCAATCATAGAAGAAAAAGCAAACATCAAAACTAATGCTAAAATGTACGCATTCAACATATATAGTGTGTTTTTAACAATGATTAAAAAACGTCTGGATCAGTGATATTTGTCTAGTTAAGTTACGGCTTAGTCAGGCTAATAGATGCGTTGTGTCCAACACAGCGGGTTAGGAGAGCTGTTATGTAAACCATGTCTGCCTCAGGTAACATCATCCTACTATTTTTCAACATTGTTACAGAAATACGTGTGAACAATAGAAATGTGGAGTATGCTTTACTGTATTGCTTTTCGGGATGTTTCTAACCAATCAATATACAAAGAAATGTCGTTTTTTATGTTTGATAACGGCAATGTAATTATGTTAACTTGTGGCCTTGAGGTGACACGTACGTCTCTTCAGGAACCGAGAAGTCTGGAGTTCGATCTTCGTTTGAACCCCAAAGTTTCCCCTATCAGTTAGGGTTGATGGGTGGCTTTGGTGAAAGTCTTTTGCATGGGACCATGAACCAAGTTCTTGAGAGCGGCATACCCATAGCGCACGTAAACAACTCCATGCCAACAAGAGACTAAAAGGGGTGTAGACACAAACCAGTTGATAAGGAGGTATTTTAAGCACCCTATTAATTCTGAAACCGAGAAAGAGGAATCCTGGTGACAAAGACAGATGACAGGCGACAAACGATTTCCTTAACCCACACCAGAGTCTAAACCCATAACAACACACAAACATCAACGACGACAAACAAACCCAAAAATAGTGTTAAAACACCTAGGGTGTCGTCATTCATTTGCATACGTCAGCATTACCGCTGCCAAGCGTCACGCTGTCTGAGGGAGGGGGAAGCTGGTCAGCTGTCTGCCTGGTCCTGTGCTGCAATGTCTCCAGTCCTTCATCGGATTAGTGACCCCGCTGACCGTGCAGACCACACAAACTCAATAGGCCTGACAGCTGCTCCCCGCACATCAGCCAGGGCACAAGCTGCTATCTTTCTGTCTCTCCTCAAGAATCCAATGACATTTCCGAGAGGACCCCGGCCAACAACTTGTGTTATCAGATTAGCTTCACTCTGGCCAGCTTCCTACAGCCTCGGCAGCATCAAGTCAGGCACCAATTCAAAAGTGGCCTTCTAGGTCTGTAAGGCAAACGACACTAAGGAGTAGAGGAATAGAAGGATGACAATTTTGTTTGACTTTTTGTTATTATACTGCTTCTTGGACATTTTTTTTTAAAACATTAAATGCTAAGACAAAGTGATCTCGACATATGTTGGTTTTAGATGAAGGATTCAGAAGAGACCGCGTAGATCTCAAAACTAGATTGATTGGTCGACTTGAAGCTTGTTTGATAGACATTTGACTAATTTACCATTCTGTACTCTTTCCCTGCGTGGTGCTTATAAATAATCCAAATCTACTGTGATTAATGGTAGCTTTTTGAAGGCGTTAGATATCACCAGATTAGTTCTTAAGAATATGTTTACTTCATTAAACCGTTTCGAAAAAAAATCAGTTTTATCAACATACATCTAACAAAAGTTTTGCTTCTGTCATAACGTCTTTAAGAAAGTTTAGATGTATTGGTGTACAAGCAAAACCCAATGACACATAAGTGATTTCTTAATTCATCGCTGTTTCATCAGTCATTAGAAAAATCTCCCCTAGGTCGGAATGCGGCTACCACAATGATGGGCAATTTAAAAATGGTCCTATGCGAAAACATCTAACCATTGGTGAATATCAAAGAAGTCGAGGAACCGAGGAAGGAAAAAGCTATGGTAACTTGTATACCACTACCATAGCTCCGTAACCTTTACCTTCTACACAGAAAAAGGATAAAAGGACCTATGCAGACACACACTCGCGCAAAGATCACATGCTAACGCACCCACCTGCAAACCAATGAATATCGACACACAAACATGTCGTTGACACAAAAGCATTCGAATAGAAGCGTAAGCAAAAACAACAGCAGTAAGACCAAGAAAGAAAGACAGACAGACAGACAGACAGACAGACAGACAGACAGACAGACAGACAGAGACAGATAGAGACAGAAAGACTTATAAATAGAGACCGACAGATGGACGAACAGCTAGATAGTCACAGAGAGAGAAGGATACAGAGAACGACAGAAACAGAGAAAAAGAGAAGAGAAAGATAGAGATGCAGACAGGCAGTGAAAAAGAGACAGAGACACATATACAGACAGAAAAGAGAGATAGAGAAGAGACAGGCAGACATACAGAAAGACAGAGAGAGAGACAGAGAGACAGAGAGAGACAGAGAGTGCAACAGCAGGGAATTAAAACACAGCAAGATATATAATGAACGAAAAGGAAAACGACTACCACAAAGAAACGAGCAAAGAAACAAACCCCAATGAAGCAACGTATGACTGAAAACCGGACGGTACAGGAGAATACACTTAAAGAAATTAACCGTTGAACCCCACCCCGCTCCCGAGCAAAAGAGAAATAAAAGCATCCAAAAGACAATGCGGCAAAGCAAACACATTAGCAGACACAAAAAACAAATCAATGAATCAGCAAATAAACAGCCTGAGACAAAAATAATTGCCGAGACAAACAAGCAAACAAATACAGAGTACAAATGTAATTATCAACTGCCTCCAGAGATTTCTCACTTTGCAACTACCCCCCACCCCCTTTTCCCTTCCATCCCGTCCAAAATGATTTTTGGTCGTTTCTTTTGTTTTAACCGGTTTTTTTTTCAGTCATTTAAAAATTCAAATCCCATAATTGCTTCCGATTTCGGACAACTTTTGGTATTTTGTCTTTGATTTTTTTCTTTTATTTATTAATCTCTTTGTTTTTAGTTATCTCATTTTTGGTATTAGTTGATCTATTTACGTTTCTATTGATATATTTATCTATTTATTCATTTATTTATTTATTGATTTATTCATTTGTTTGTTTTACTATAGTCT
>CM060317.1:2628405-2643405 GCA_030674155.1 Stramonita haemastoma
CTGTGTAGGAGAGAGAGAGAGAGAGAGAGAGAGAGAGAGAGAGAGAGAGAGAGAGAGAGAGAGAGAGAGAGACAGAGAGAGACAGAGAGAGACAGAGAGACGGAGAGACGGAGAGATAGAGACAGAAACAGAGACAGAGACAGACAGACAGATAGATAGACAGACAGACAGACAGACAGACAGACAGACAGACAGACAGACAGACAGACAGACAGACAAAAAAACGGAACAGCAATGTTACATCACTGCTAATCCTACAGACAGCCTTGAAGTGCGAGGAACACTGTGTCAGATACAGCATGTTGTTGTTGTTGTTGTGTTGTGCAACAGCCAGATTGTATTGATGCCAAAACCACACAGGTTTGAAGTCGATAACACACAATGTTAAGCCATCTGCAGCTCATTTTCTTGTTCTTGTTATGATTTTGTTGTTTTTGTTGTTGCTGATGCTGCTGCTGATGCCGCTGCTGCCACTGCTACTACTACTACTACTACTGCTGCTGCTGCTGCTGCTGCTGCTGCTGCTGCTGCTACTACTACTACTACTACTACTACTACAAATTTTTCTTTGCACTCTTATTTTAATTCGTCTGCTTCTTGTTTGTTGTATTCTTTGAATTCTTCTTGGCATTTTCATTTTTATTTGTCTTCTTTGAGTTCTTGTTTGCATTCTTCTTCTTTTTCCCATTCTTCTTCTTTGTATACCTCTGTTTCGCTTTCTTCTTCTTCTTGTTCTTCTTGTTCTTCTTCTTCTTCTTCTTCTTCTTCTTGTTCTTCTTCTTCTTCTTCTTCTTCTTCTTCTTCTTCTTCTTCCCACTCTTCTTCTCATTCTCTTTCCCACTCTTCTTTCCATTCTTCTCCTTTTTTCGTTTTTTCTTCTTCTTCATCATCTTCTTCCTTATTCTTTTTGCAGATCCACATAACTATCATGTCGATACTGAGCCCTCAAGTAGCTTTGACCTGTAGGTCACAGTGTTTCAATACTGGCGGTATTCTCCTGTCGGCAGAGTGTAGGCCAAAGATTGGATTTCACCAGGTCATGAAAATATCGGCAAAGACGTACGTCAAATTCCTCAACATGTTTCGCAAGAGGAACCAAAAAACCATTTTCTCATATCTGGAACATTCGAAAGACTTCCCTAAACAAAAGCTAAGAGAAAATAATCGGATAAGGAAAACGCAAATTCGGAGAAAAAACTACGCAGTGTAGGGTTTGTTTGTTTTTTTAATTGCCATTTTGTAAGCCAAAAGCTGCAGGCTGGGGGTATCATCAAGGGCAAAAATCAATTTGCCGGTGTATGATACTACAGGTGAAGTTTGATTAGCGCCAGTTTTTGTGGGGGGGCCGGCTGTTAATACTGCAACCACACACGCACGCAGGCATCCATACGCACACAAACAGATGTAGGCACACACGCGCGCGCGCACACACACACACGCGCGCGCGCGCGCGCGTGCGCGCACTCACGCACGCACACACATACGCACACACGCGTGCTGGCACACGCACACGCACACATACACACAAGGCGCAAGCATATCGCTAAATATAGCGCTACATAAATTCCATGTATTATTATTATCATTATTATCATTATTATCATTATATTATATTATTATTATTATTATTATTATTATTATTATTATTATTATTATTATTATTATTATTATTATTATAAATACGCTTTTTTTTATACGCATCATAAGGTGAGGTCACAGACCTGCTTGACGGGTTAATTACGTGTCTACGTAATAAATATTATAGATGGATAGCACAAGGAACTAATACGTTGTAATACCATTTGGTTCTTACGTCTTTTGCTTCGACTTTCGGCTACGACGGTAACTGAAGCCTGGAGTGCACGTTAAAAAAACAACCTGAGACAACAATCGACAAGTTCTGTAAAGGAAAAAGCCCTTACCGTGTGAGAATAAAGATTGTAAACGCTTGCAGACATAAAAATTAATATCAAACCAGAAAAAATGGTGTTGCTGCTCTTGTGACGACAAGTTCACCTAATTCAGGGGAGTGAAAGTTTGAAAAGAGAGACAGAAGGGGGAAAGAATTGTTCTCTGTTAGTAATCAGACATAAAAAACTTGATCACAATTAAATTGTTCATGGATAATTATTTATATGGACTGTGTCGTGTTCAGATATAATCCTTGAGGTCGAATTGCGGTTTTACCTTGGTGGCTAAACAACCATTATACTACATAAAACATATATTTCCGTTTTATCTAGTTATACTAATCCTATACGGATCCATTGCATAGAACGACAATGATAAGCATATTTACTTTGTTCCAAACATAATTCATAATCTATCACCAACATATTTTGACCTAAACATTCAACACTTTGTTAGCGACAACTTGTTCCACTTAAGAATACGACTTGAACACAAAACAAAAACAAAAAAGAGCAAACTAAACATGTATAAAGACTGTGGAACCCTGCAGCGCCAAAGTGACTGTTGCAGTACGTCAAGCAAGAGTTTGGCATCTGCTGCAGCAGCGCTGTGCCTGCCTGCCTGCCTGCTGTGTGACCTCCTGTGCACCTGACTTCGATTGTCCTGGCTTCCTTATGGTGTTTCTGTTGGGGGGGAAGCGATAACTGCAGTTAGTGGCTTGCCGTCGTCAATACAGCGCTACCGGAACTAAGCCTTTATTATGTTTATAGGCCTGTTAGACTCGTTTACCTCATCTACAGCATGCACGAGCTTTCTTCTGTTTCTGTCTGTCTGTCTGTCTATCTCTGTCTAAGGGCCGGATGAAAAAAAGTATGTAAATGCTTACTCTGTTACCCTTGAAAAATAAAGATTATTCATTCATTCATTCATTCATTCATTCATTCATTCATTCATTCATTCATTCATTCGTTCTCTCTCTCTCTCTCTCTCTCTCTCTCTCTCTCTCTCTCTCTCTCTCTCTCTCTCTCTCTCTCTCTGTGAATGTTTTTTGAAAAGGGAGGGGGGGGGGAGGGTTTTGGTACTCCATTATCAGGCCAAGAGCAGGATGAAAACTATGTGAATGCTTGTCTGTAACCCAGGAAAAAATAAAGAAAGATGTCATTTATTCATCGTGCGCCCCCGTGTGTGTGTGTGTGTGTGTGTGTGTGTGTGTGTGTGTGTGTGTGTGTGTGTGTGTGTGTGTGTGTGTGTGTGTGTGTGTGTGTGTGTGTGTGGTGCGAGCGAGCGTACGTGCGTGTGCGTGTGTGTAACGTAAGGGGGTGTAAGGGGGGTGCACATACCAGCTTTCCCTCACCTCCCATCCTGCACAACTTGATGATTTTACCTTCAAATGATACAGCTTTAATTTGAAATATTACAACACATAAACCATGACTCCTGATATGAAGAGTACACAGGAATGTATTTCAAAAAGTTATCATCTGCATTTTGCGCTTTCTTGGATGTTTTTTTTAATATACATTCATGAATCAATCGACTTTTTCGGTTCCTTCTGTCTCTTTGTGTTTTGTTTTTTCTCTCTAACTTTTCTCTTGCTCCTGTTTTCTCAAGCGCTGTATCAGTTGTTGGAGGGTTGGGATAGATAGGGTTAAAATAGAAGCCTCAGACAATATGCAGAGAGCGGTGTTGGTGGTGGTGGTTAAAGTGGGGTGGGGGTAGGGGGTACATTAGCAGTCATTCTCACTAAGCTTGAAGAGAGAAACTGACGACAAGAACACCTAGATCGCGTGACCAATCAAATAGGCCGTCTCTGCCACGGACTTTGACGACTATTCCCGAGGGGTTCCGGACCTAATGATGATGCACCTGGCACTTCCTCAAGGTCGTTGACTTGGCAGAAAGTGCTGCCTCCCCTCACTGCCTGCCAGCTCCTGTCGGCTGCTTCCATGAGAGGGGGGGGGAGTGATGGGTTCGAATCTGTTGCCAGTTGGTTTGGTTGGTTGGTTGGTTTGTTGGATGGTTGTTTTTTGTGTTTTTTTGTTTGCTTGCTGTGTGTTGTTCTTTTATCCCACCTGTGAAGCCAGAATGTGTTTAGATACGAATGGGAGTTGATGTTGCACTCATACGTTCACGAGTAGGGGCGTGGGCGCGCTCGCAGGCACAAACGCATACACACATACACATATATACACTCGCACATAATTATGTGTGTGCATGCAGGTTATTTTTGTTTTGTTTTTAATGGAAAAAAATATCCCAGCATATGATATACTCTTTCGTATTATATCTTTGCCTGTCTGTCTATCTGCCTGTCTGTTGGTCGGTCAGTCGGCTGCTCAGTCTGTGTGTTGTATGTCTGTTTCTCTCTGCCTGTCTGTCTCTGTCCCTGTCCCTGTCCCTCTGTCTCTGTCTCTCTCTCTCTCACTCTTTCTGTCTTTGTCTCTTCTCCCTCCCCCATCTCTCTCTAATCCTCTTCCTCCTCCTCCTCCTTCTTTTCCTCCTGCGACCACTACTGTTACTGTTACTACTACAACTGCTACAACTACTACTACAACTACTACTACTACTACTACTACTACTACTACTACTACTACTACTACTACTACTACTACTACTACTACTACTACGACGACGACGACGACGACGACGACGACGACGACGACGACGACGACAACTACGACTACTACTACGACTACTACTACGACGACTACTGCTACCACTATTACCACTATTACAACTCCCCCTCCTCTTCGTACTACTACTACTACTACTACTACTACTACTACTACTACTACTACTACTACTACTACTACTACTACTACTACTACTACTACGACTACTACTACTGCCAGCGCCACTACTACTACAACTACCACTTCTGCTACTATTATTACTATGACTATGACTACGACTACTACTGCTACTACAAGTACTACTACGAATATAACTACTACTAGTACTACCACAGCTACTGCTACTGCTACTACTACTACTACTACTACTACTACTACTACTACTACTACTACTACTACTACTACTACTACTACTTCTGCTAGGACCACAACAACTACTTCCTAGGGGCGGACAGAATCAGACAAACTGTGGGGCGGAAAATGACATTAACCCTGAGTACCCCTGTCCTTAAAACCAAGCTAACCTGATAAGGGCACACCATTGGCAGAGACAGAGTGAGACGCAGAGAGAGAGAGAGGGGGGAGGAGGAAGGGACAGAGAGACAGAGAGAGAGATAGAGAGACAGACAGAGAGATATAGAACGAGAGAGACTGAGAGAGATTTGATTTGATTTATTCTTTTATATCGAGGATAATGGAATAAGCACTATTGTGCTTTTTTACATCCAATCCCCGTGTGTATGCAGTTTTGTAAATGTCATCTGTTCCCACCGGCATACGATGGCCTACTCTTATGAAAAGCGGATAAGGATTTAACCTGTGCGCAAGATGTTCTGCGTGCACTCGCACACGGGGCCTTGTTTTAAAGTCTCATCCGAAGGACTTTTGGAGAGAGTGGAGTCAACACTGATGTTAACTCCAGGAGAAAAATCTCCTCGACCGGACTCGAACCCGGGTCGTCAAATTGCCAGCGCAATGTTCTGACTACAAGGCTATCCGTCCCCAGAGAGAGAGAGAGAGAGAGAGAGAGAGAGAGAGAGAGAGAGAGAGAGAGAGAGAGGAGAGAGAGAGAGAGACAGAGACAGAGACAGAGACAGAGACAGAGACAGAGACAGAGACAGAGAGATGCAGACAGACAGACAGACAGACAGACAGACAGACAGACAGACAGACAGACAGACAGACAGACAGACAGACAGACAGACAGACAGAGAAAGAGATAATACACAGATGGAATGCAGCCACATAATTTTCATGAACATAATGTACTTTATAGAGAAATGAATTTCAACAGATTTCATTGAGAAAAACGGCTTCTATTCTGTTATTTTGTTTATTAAGAAAAAATTTTTTTTTGAGTCTTAGCAACGGAACCGAAACACAGATGAACAGCAAAAGATGCTTTGCTATGTTTTCTTTTGGCGTGAATCTTTTTCTGTTTTCTATTATTCTGTATTTTATTGCATCGTATTGTAATGAATTCTTTTGCGTTGTTTTGTATCGTCTCTTGTGATATGTAATGTTGTATTGTATTGGGTATTGAGTATTCTATTGAGTGCTGTGTTGTATCATATTGTACCATATTCCATCATAGTGTGTTGCATTGTATTACATTATAATTTCGTTTTGCATTTCATCGCTTTGTATTGTCTTGTGTTGTATTGTTTCGTAACATAGAGTAAAAAGGTAAAGCTGTTCCCATATCCTATGCGGTCGTCGGGGAGCGAGATGTCTGAGACCTCAGCTTCTCTAGGGGCCAGCACGTTGAGGGAGGCTGCTTTACATTCTCTGACCCTACAGAGGGCAGGTACGCATTTACAGCTGGGTGAACTGGGGGGCAGTACTAAAGCCAAGGCGCCCAAACGGTTACCCATCAAAGGGGTAACAAATCTCAACGCTGCTTAACCTTCCCCGTACCAACCTCAGCGTTTCCTCAGCTTGGGGTAAGTGAGTGCTCTGAGCACTGGGCGTGGAGAGTGTTCAGATATCATTCGCTTTGTTTTCTCTGCCATCTTTTATGTTTGCCAATAAAAAAAAATGTCTTTTATTAAACGTAGTTTGTTACAGACAATACTTTAGTTGCCGTGGGTTCTTATACATGCTTAAGAGTGTTGGCTTCATTTCAGTTTTGTCTCTTACACTTTTTACAAGAGTGCCTTTAAATCCAGACAACGAAGCACGTTAAAAACTAATACTTCAAGCCTACATTCTTTTACAAACATAGCTTGGAAGATTTTTTGAGCGACTTTTGTTTCGTTCAGCAAGAACAAGGTTGAGGGATTTCATTCCCCTCACTAATGCTGCTGGTATTGTTGTATAGAGATGTGGGGGTTTTTTGCAGGCTTTGAGCTTGATGAACCACAAAACTGAAACCACAATGAATAAACAAAACAAAAAAAAAGAAATATGAATCAATGAGCAGACAATGGCACTCGCTTGCTTAAGAAAGAGAACAAGAAAAGATCTAGAAGAAGATAGAAAAAACGACAAAAAATGTTGAGAACAAAAAAGTGAAATGGAAAAAATAGATATCAATAAAATCAGAAAGACAGACAGACAGACAGACAGACAGATAGAAGAAAAGAAGGAAGGAAAAGACATGAAGATGATGAAAATAGATGATGGCATTCACGACACCCTAACGCTTTGTTTTGTTGACATTAAAAACGAAAATGCAAAAAAAGAAAGCATCGACCTTCGGAAATAACACCAGCTTCTTAGATCGAGATCTAAAGAACAATAAGGAGCGGCACCACGCTGTGTTTTCTTTTTCTTTGTTTACTTTCTAAACGTCCCCGTCTCAATCTTTCTAGTAATCATCTCTGTATTTTTTACAAGCCAATGGCATTACCGCCCACACCCTCTCTCCCTCCATCCCTCCCACTGGGTTATTATCAGTGATTATTTCGAAAGAGTATGTGTCTCGACGGACATAATTGCAAAATATTGTCCCCCAAAATAATTAATCGTTGCAGTGAAAAAGGTGAAATGTTTCTGTGAAAATAAACACAGTTTTTTCTCGTGATATATTGTAGCCTTCTTCTGCTTGTGTTTTAGTTTTCATGTCCTTTAATCTCGATCTTTCTTTTTCTGTTTTTTTTGTGTTTTGTTTTCTTCGATTTTTTTCTTGTTTGTTGTTGTTGTTAATGTTTTCACAGATTCAGCGTCATAAATGTCATTCAAACCTTATATATCATCTGTGGCTAGTGACCTTTTCTCTAAAAAGGAAATGGATACCCCTCACAACAGGGCACAGTCTATATTTTGACAACCTAAACCCGCTGTCTGCATTATTCAGGACATGTCAATATCTAGGAAATGCCATGGTCACATGTTTATCATTTCAACCTTTTTGTGGCTGCTTGTAATTAATACAGTTTCAATCGTGTCTGATTTGACAAGGAATTTTTTTTTATCCTTTTAACTGGTAACCAAATATCTTTTACCGCATAGCCAATAATATGGTAGCCTTTTTACCAAAGTGCCATTACACTAGTTCTATGAAGTGGGTGTTCAGAGGCAGAGTCTTACACAGCATATAGTGTGAAGACATAGCCATTGATTTGCCGCTATGACAATAATTATAAAAAAGCGAAACATACTGTTCGTTCTTCAACTAGAGAACCGATGGTCAGATTCTGCGTATACCTGCAACCGTTTTTTTTCTTTTCCACGTGGCAAGTAGCTGCAGACTGACTTAGGGTATGTGTGCTGGGTATGGTCGAGTTTCCGTAACCCACTGAATGCTGACATGAATTACATGATCTTTAACGTGCATATTTGATCTGCTGCATGTGTATATACACGAAGAAACTACGGCACTGGCAGGTCTGCATTTGAAGTTGGCCTGGAAGATCGTTAAAAGAGAACCCCCCTTTCTTCCCCCGATGGTTTTGAGCACTGAGGGATAGTGTCCATCAGTGACAAACTGTAATCATGCTGAGGGATAGTGTCCATCAGTGACAAACTGTAATCATGCTGAGGGACAGTGTCCATCAGTGACAAACTGTAATCATGCTGAGGGACAGTGTTCATCAGTGACAAACTGTAATCATGCTGAGGGACAGTGTCCATCAGTGACAAACTAATCATGCTGAGGAAGTTTTGAGCACTGAGGGATAGTGTCCATCAGTGACAAACTGTAATCATGCTGAGGGATAGTGTCCATCAGTGACAAACTGTAATCATGCTGAGGGACAGTGTCCATCAGTGACAAACTGTAACCATGCTGAGGAAGTTTTGTGTTGGAGTTTCTAACTTGTTTTCTGGTTGAACGATAACTTATTAATCAATGCTTTCGAAAGCAGTTCAAAACAAGAGTTGTCGCCGATGGTACATGTTGATAAAAGCCATACATTTATCTGTCTCCATTCTCCTTAAAAGAAACAAAACGGAAACAACTAACCAGAAGAATCGATGGAGGGGAAAAGGAAATGAAAATATAACTCCATGATAATACATTATTGTATAGATCTGCCGCTTCTGTCCTCACTGTGTTCGTATTCAAACAGTTATCTCTTTCTTTCTTTCTTTCTTTCTTTCTTTCTTTCTTTCTTTCTTTCTTTCTTTCTTTCTTTCTTTCTTTCTTTCTTTCTTTTCTTTCTTTCTGTCTTTCTTTCACTCTTTATTTCTTTCTTTCTTCCTTCCTTTTTCTTTGATTCATCCTTTCTCTCTCTCTCTTTTCTTTTATACTCTGTTATTTCTTTCCTTGTCTCTATGATTCCTTCCTTAAAGAAAAAGCTAACATTTTGACATCAGCTGCTTTCCATATCCATCTCTTGCCCTCTACCTATTTTTTATATTCCCAACACAAAAACACAAAAGATGTTATGTCACGCGGCAACTGAACACTTGACTTTTATCTCCCCAGAAAAGACACTGGACAAATCGTGGCAAGTTTGGGTATCAGACGAAATATCAATCAAGCCATAAGGGTCAGTGTGTTTATTGAGCGCTTTGGTGTACATCTTTTATAGCCTGACAGACATCGCTGTCATAAACAGTAGTAAACACTCAATTAATCATGACTGGTACATAGACACAGGGGTGATTTTTTGAACCATGATTATGATGCAAGGATGTTGTTGTTGATGCTGTTAGATTAAATTGTTTTGTTTTAATTTGAAGAAGGAAAGGTTTAGAGGTACTAGGTAGGAAAAGAAGAAGAAATATGGGTTTATTATTTTTCTAAAACAGAAATTGAGTTAGTGTCGACCAAATGCTTTTATTTTTTTTGCATCCTGATTGCACGTACCGCAGAAAAATGACCATGTTTGGTGTTTACTGTTGGCTTATTTGTTTCCGATTTTAAGGACTTTTTCCTTTTTTTTGGAGGAGGGGTAAGGAGGTGTTATCAACAAGTTGAGGCTTCATTAAAATCCCAGCGGAGTTTCCAATTTAGGGACATACAACCCCTAACAAAAGAAAAAGCACTGTAGATATGATGACACACTACACTACACTACACTACACTACACTACACTGCACTACACTACACTACACTACACTACACTACACTACACTACACTACACTACACTACACTACACTACAGAGAGAGAGAGAGAGAGAGAGAGAGAGAGAGAGAGAGAGAGAGAGAGAGAGAGAGAGAGAGAGAGAGAGAGAGAGAGAGAGAGAGAGAGAGAGAGAGAGAGAGTATAAGTATACAAAGAGAGAGGGGCAGACAGACAGACAAACAGACAGACAGATAGACACAGAGAGAAAGACACAGACATGCAGACAGACAGACAGGCAGACAGACAAAGCTTAAAAAGGAACTATTTGGACATAGCTAAGACTATCCACACAGACACCTATAGCTAGCGCACACACACACACACACACACACACACACACACACACACACACACACACACACACACACACACACAAAAAAAAAAGATGTGCAGTTGCACGTGCATGCACACACCACACACGCGGCAGTACTGGCACCACTGTCTCCTCTGCCTGCTGTCCCCCTGCCGACAAGCCGTTATGCGTGTGTTGGCACACACAACCTCGGCTTATCTCCCCCTGACTGACCTTGAGGAAGGACTGGCTTCAGACACTGATGCAAAGAGTGAGGGAGGAGGAGAGAGAAGAGATGAAGGGGGGAGGGTTTAATGCCTTTGACAGGAGCGCTGAAAGCGAACTCACTGGGACATCATTAACAAGGATTTAGCGGTTCAACGCTCTAACTGTCAAGTTAGTTCGCCATGCTCGTTGGGGGATTAGGCAGTTAAGTTAAGATCCTGCGTTAGAGCGCACGTCCACGTTTTCTTTAATGTGTGTGGACGTTAAAATCCTCGTCCTATTTTAATTGTGAATTACCATTGTTCAGTATATAGAGACATCTGTCACAGTTTGTTTTGTGCTTATCATATATCTAGACAAGATTTTTTAAAGATGACACGTAGTCTAGTCCCTCTGTACCTATAAAATGTATCTGCCACATGAGAAAAAAACAACATGAATTAAATAAAGCTCTGTTGAACTTGCTCACGACAACCTGTGCTCTGGTTTCGTTAAAATTATAAAGCAAGAGAGATTGGGCTATGATAGGTGTTATAAATGACAAAATGCATGGTATTTAACATGCATTGCTAGATTCAACTTCTGACACAGAATGCTTGTAACTTTAAGTATTTGCCCGAAAGACTTCAAATTGTTGAGGGAGAAAGCAATGGAAAGCAGTTTAGAACTTAAGTCTGAAGATCAAACTGAATAGGAATACGCATTATTTATGATTTAAAAAATACGATAAATTCATATGTGTTACGAGCATTGCTAAAGTCAACCAACAAGTAAACATTCTCAAATGTAACAGCATAGATAGTTTGAACAGTTTCAGACAGACTTTTTCCAATACACATTAACAAATACCTATCGTGTACTGCCTGTTGATTCCAGGTTTCGGAGGTGTCTCAAGATGTCTTCAGGGCTGTTTCTAGTTCTAGCTACACAATATCTCAAACACTACTTTTGCGTGAATGTAGACTTTCTGTAGAAGTTTGTAATCGTGTGCATTTTTTTGAGAAAATAAACTTTCTGTAGAGTTATGAAGTGGTCTGCAATCGATTAAAGCAGAGATCCTTGTCTCTATTGAATTGACTGTTGAAGCTGTTTCATCGGAAATCAATGAATAGGTATGTTATCTGCCCCGTTTGGGCTGTTCCATTCAAGACAAATCAACAGAACAATGTTAACACAAGTTTATTTGTCACTTACATTAAAAGCACATGTTTTACACCTTCTTACAGTAAAAGCACATTTTTTACACCTTGTTCTTCTTCTTCTTCTTCTTCTTCTTCTTCTTCTTCTTCTTCTTCTTCTTCTTCTTCTTCTTCTTCGCAATTCTTCTTCTTCTTCGCAATTCTTCTTCGCAATTCTTCTTCGCAATTCTTCTTCTTCTTCTCCGCAATTCTTCCTCTTCTCCGCAATTCCTCTTCTTCTTCTTCTTCTTCTTCTTCTTCTTCTTCTGCTTCTGCTTCTTCTTCTTCTTCTTTTGTCTCGAGTCAGGCTGTCTGTGCATACGGGCATAAACAAAGAAAACAATGTTCTCAGGCTGCCAGCACCGATAAAGAGAGACAGAAAGCTGATCCATTTAGAACTCGGATGATCAATATCGACATTGTCCTCGCATCATATAGCTATTTCGAAAGAAATATACCGAGGTTTGATATAAAAATGGCATTGCTAGCAGTGTGCTGCTTTTGTTAGTTTTTTCTTGCTCTTTGCTTCCGGTTTTTTCTTATTTGTTTTTCTTTCTTTTTCTGATTCGTGCTGCTTTTATGCCGCCAGACTATCTTGACACTGCCGAGGTTTCGTGTTCAGGGCGTGCGAATGGAGAGGAAAAGACAGAAGAAATACTCAATGTCTGAGTCTGCGATGATCGTCACACAGTCAATGGTCTTTTTTAACATACAGGACAAATGATACCAGCAGAGCTGTGAAAACAGACATGCAGGGAAGATACATTATCCTCATGGTTAAATGAGAGCCCATCACATTCATTCGCGTTAGTCTGAACCATTGATTTCTACCTGGGGAATGATCCGAATCTGATTTTGAGTACTGACTGATGCACGAGGATGCTGTTTGTGACGTTACTGATAAGATGACAAGTTTCTTTGGTGATGATCATGACAACAACGATAACGATGGTGATGATGACAATAAGAAGAAGGAAGAGGAGGAGCGGGAGGTACAATAGCAGCGATCTTAATACAACTGTTGCTGCTGTTCCCGTTACTTCTGCTGCTGCTGCTACTACTGTTGTTGCTGCAGTTCTCATTATTACGTGGCACAGATCTACTGCCAATATTTTGCTACATTCATAAAACTCACTTCAACTGAAAAAAAAGACATAGTTTACTAAAATGTGTCTATCGTTCTATTCCTCCTGCATTGCTACGTAAGCGTGTTGTGTTACTGCTTTCCCCAAAACTTTAGCAGTCTGACTCTGTTAGTATGTGCTGCAAACTAAGGTTTTGACACATAGCCAGCCGCCTTGGCGCAGTAGTTAGCGTCTTGGATTACGGACTGGAAGGTCGCAGGTTCGAATACCTTCAGAGCCATATAGATTTTTCGGACTTCCGCCGGCTACAACCCAGAGTTAGATTCCTGTGGCTCGTTGGGAAGACTAGGACCATACAGTCGACCTTTATCCACTGTATGGATCCCAATTTACCTATCTAAAACTGTTGGTTTACATATCTCTCGGCACCAGTTGATGCCAGGATACGTTATGATAGTAAGCACAGAGTAAAACCCTGTCAAGAAGTATTAAAGCACATGCACTTCCAATAGAAGCACCATTATGTTATTATCAGTATCATTGATTATGTGAAATTTTAAAGATGCCTCTGATTCTGTGGCTCAATTTACTCTGGTCTTGTGGTGACCTCAGATTCGGTTTCCCCGTACTCTTCTGTGCCTGTGGTGAGTTTGTGTCAGAGCCTTCAAGGTTGGAGGCTCGCGGGGGAAGGTCGTTGGGTAGACATTTTAATTGTCACTACCTCGGGTGGGCACCACACTCAGTCTGGCTCAATAACTGAGCTAATACTGTCAGTAGGGGGCTTAGTAGGTGGTGTCCTGCCTATTTTAGCTCTGAACAGGCTTCACCAAACACCTACAAAGTGGCCTAGTAGTAGTGCATGACCACTCTGGCTGGTGGCCCCACTACGGCCTGACATTAATGGATTCCCTGTGAACTTCCGACCCTGGGGAAGAAACATAACAAATCTGGATATCATGGCTTTGGCAGGGCGATTGGAATGAGCGAGGTGGAAAGAGCAGGACAGAAACACCACAGACAACCGGGCTGAAAACAGTGTTGACAAATACACAACAGGGAAAGGGGCAGGTGGACAACATTTCTTAAGGTAGACTTTGCTGTTATCACTTCAAGTCTTTCCCATCACAGGGGAAATTTGGTATAATTGACAAACGTCGTTCACACATACGCGGGCACACACACACACACACACACACACACCACACAACACACACACTATCATACGATCCAACAGCAAAACTGTGGATAGAAATCGCCCCTCCTCATCACCACCCTGGCCTAATCTCTCCTTTTCTTGTCCTGTTTTCTTCATCATTGTCATAGGTTGCAGAGCACCGAACAAAACACGTCTGCACATGCACAAGCATAGAAACGCGCTCTTTCAAACAAAAAAAGCAGAAAAACGGAGCTAGCGCTCTATTACCTTAAAATGCACTGGCCACGAAATCGCTCAGCGCGGGAAGGGAAGCTACTCTGTGAGACTACAGAGTCAGAGCGGAAATGAAGTTTCCAATCATAGAGCAGGGCGAGGCGGATTGTTTCCGCACAGGCCTTGAGCCCTCAGCTTTGCTGATCTCCATAGAAGCTGTCTGAATAACGAGTTGCAATTTATTCGAGTGTAATGCATATCTCATTTTGATCTCTGTCTGGCTCTCTGTCTGGCAGGCAGGGCAGGCAATGTGTTGATGTGTTTCTGTGTGTATGTGTGTGTATGTGTGTATGTGTGTGTGTATGTGTGTGTGTATGTGTGTGTGTGTGTGCGTGCGAGTTTGTGTGTGTGTGCGTGTGTGTGTGTGTGTGTGTGTGTGTGTGTGTGTGTGTGTGTGTGTGTGTGTGTGTGTGTGTGCGTGCGTTGTGTGTGTGTGTGTGTGTGTGTGTGTGTGTGTGTTTCTGTATGTCTGATTAGGTACGTCGGTTTGTGAGGCATGTCAAGTCTGATGATGATGATGATGATGATGATGATGATGATGATGATGATGATGATGATGATGATGATGATTGTTTCCAGTATTTCTGTGTTTTGCTCTGCGTTTTTTGTAAAGTATTGAAGCTTTTTTTAAAATAATAAAATTCTACTTTCTATAGCTGCTCTCCGGGATTCACCAATGGTGAGAGGGTTTTTTTTTGCCTCTGCATCCTTTCCGCCCTCCCCACCATCAGGG
>CM060317.1:2648405-2653405 GCA_030674155.1 Stramonita haemastoma
TCTCTCTCTCTCTCTCTCTCTCTCTCTCTCCCCCCCCCCCAGTGTGTGTGTGTGTGTGCGCGCGCTTGTGTGTGTGTGTTTGTGTGTGTGTGTGTGTGTGTGTTTGTGTGTGTGCTTGTGTGTGTATGTGCGTGTGTGCGTGCGCGCGCGCGCGCGCGTGTGTGTGTGTGTTTCAGATATGGGATTCCAGTTGGATTTAAAATTGATTCATCAATAATGACCCTCATAAAGCCTTTACTTTCCGCTATGATCTATTATAGATGCTTCCATTAAGGGGTTTGTTGTTATTGTTGTTTTTCATTAATTTAGATGGTAATTTCATGACATAACTGTTTCTGTTTGCCGCCCCTTGTATTTTTCAGTTCCTCGTTCTTTTTGTGTAGGGGTTGATTTTTTGTTTCCACTCTCGCTGACATTTTATTTTCGTATCATATTTTGGTTTGCCTACTTGTCTTTCCCGCTTTGTGTAGATTGAAGCGACGTTTGTAAGTGCAATGTTGGGCGCTCTTTAGCTTGATTCACTACTAATAGTGGGTGGGTAGAGGTCTAGAGGTAAGGCACCTGCCTAGAAAGTGAAAAGTCCGGGTCGAAAGTGCGGTGGTTTCAACCCCGTTGGGGCCCGAAACTATTCCCCTGTCACCTGTCACTAGACTATCAGTGGTGGTGTCTTGGTGCTGGTCTTTCGGATGGGTCGATAAACCGAGGTCCCGTGTATTACATATCATCATTTAGCGGACGTAATAGAACCCACGCAACAAGAGGGATGTCGCCGGCAAAATTCTGTGGAAAAAAAGCCACTCTGATAGGGAAACGAATACTGTTGCAGACAGGGGGGAAAAACCAATAATGGGCGGCTTCAGCAGACAGACACTCTGACTTCAGTGCACCTGATGTTATTATACAGAATGCTTGGTGCTTGATATCTTGCTGTTTCCGTAACCCACCGAACGCCGACATGAGTTACAGGAACCCGAAATGACATGTCTATCTGATCCTTAGCGTGTGCATATACCCCAAGGGAATGAAGGCACTGACAGCCTTGTATCCGAAATTGACCCGGCGGAAAGTTAAAAATCCTTATCCTTAATTCACGAGATGCGGATTTCAAGAGTGGAACCCAGGATTTCAAGGACCAAGGGGGCTGAAGTTAAACGGCTTTAACCACTTGGATATATCCGCTGTCATGTTGAGAGCTAGTATTGTTCAGCTGTAGAGCTTGTCAGAGAGGAAGACAATCTCAACTTACATTCACCATTATAATAACAGTATGGTACAGGTCTTAGTCCTTTGCTTACAGCCATTACTGTTTAACCTTTTGGGTTTAGGATTTTTAAAATATGGGTGGCACTGCTCTTGTGGCGAGGCGCTCTCCCCGGGGAGAGCAGCTCGAATTTCACGTTAAGAAGTCTGCTGTGACTTAAAGTGGTGTAAATGTAAATGTAAGCCTATAATATGTGTTATTTTTCTTTTTAACCTCGTTCTAAAAAGAAAAGAGTATGCGTAAAGATATATTTGTAACTATAAAACAGGTATGTCTGAATTTTTTTTCCTATTAAAAAAAATCAATGTTTCTCCCATCAGCTCATGTGTGATATTTTTATCTTACACACAACGGGAATATTCTGCTGCCTAAAATATTGATAAACGTAATCCACGGAGACTGTACAGGTGATATATCAGCGGAACACATCAGCAATTTTAGGAAAGTTTAAATTATTTATTACAATATGTTGTGTGTTTTGATTTTTTTTTCATTTTTGTTTAAGTGTTGTTTGTTTTTTTAGTCATGTAGCTGTTTTATGGCAATTGTTGCTTCCTTTTCTTTGCTTAGAAAGCGCATTGTGAATGACTATGTATGTATGTATGTGTCTGTAAGTCTGTGTTTCTGTGTGTTTGTGTTCGTGTGGACGTCTATCCACTAAAAAGTGATTTTAGACAGAAATGTGTGTGTGTGTTTGTGTGTGTATGTGTGTGCTTGTGTGTGTGTGTGTGTGTGTGTGTGTGCGTGCGTGCGTGAGTGCGTGCGTGCGTGCGTGCGTGCGTGTGTGTGTATAAGTGTGTGTATGTGTGTGTATGTGTGTGAGTTTGTTCTCGTTATTTTGTACTTGATTTTTTGTTGGTCGGGTTTTCCCTAATTAGTTTCTTTTCTTCAGGTTTTTTTTCATAGGAAAACATGATCAGTTGCAATAGGACAACTGCATGCATACATACGTTTTTGTGTGCATGCATGAATGCATGAGTATACAACTGTGTGTGTGTTTGTGTGTGTGTGTGCGTGTGTGAGTGTGTCTTTGTGCATGCATGATCAAAGCAAGCTTTTACACACCAAGTAGACAGCCAGCCATAATGAATGGCCAAATAGCGTTTCTTTTTGCTGGTGTTGTGGGAACTACTATATTAGCAACATATAGATTTGCACAAGAGACTTCCAGTGTGCTTGCGTGTGTGTTTGGAGCAGAAGGGGACGTGGGTGTGTGTGTGTGGGTGTGGGTGTGGGTGTGTGTGTGTGTGTGTGTGGGGGGGGGATGAGTGTGTGTGTGGGTGTATGTGTGTATGTGTATGTGCGAATGTGGGTGTATGTGTGTGTTTGTGTGTCTGTGTGTATGGGGGGAGAGACATCCAGTCAGATAGCCAGATAGACAGAGAGATAGACAGACAGACGGACAGACGGAAAAAGAGAACGAAAAAGAGTCAAACAGAGACAGACAGACAAATCTCACCAAAATATAATGCGATGTCTAAAAACAAAAAAATCCACCAACAGCTCAAACTTAACAGAAAACCAAATTTTAAATCTTCCTTATAAACAATCACCAACCTCTCTTCAAAAATTAATCTATAACAAAAACTCTATGATTTTAACATTCAATCTAAAACCTCAACACCCACAAAAGAACAGACAATCCAAAACCTCTACCGACAAGAACAAGTTGTCTTTCCTTCCCCCGTCATCGAAATTTATCAAATAAAGGGAAGTGAACGAAGGGTAAGTAATAGAATTCGCTCCCTTATCTTCATATTTTTTCCTCTACGTTTTTTGCAGACGACAGACTCCTAACCAGCCAACTAGCCAGGCCTCCAGCCAGGCAGGGAAAATTGTGCAAGAGAAAGAACTAAAACCAGGCGAGGGCAGGGGGCTTAGGGGAGGAATTGGAGATGAAAGGAGCGGGGACCATAAAAGAACAAAGAAACTATGACAGGAGGAAGAAAGAAAGAATTGATGGGGAAAACGTGGAGAGAAAATATTGAGTGAGAGGTCGGAGAAGGAGAGAGAGGAGAGAGAGAGAGAGAGAGAGAGAGAGAGAGAGAGAGAGAGAGAGAGAGAGAGAGAGAGAGAGAGAGAGAGAGAGAGAGAGAGAGAGAGAGGAGAGAGAGAGAGAGAGGAGAGAGACAGAGACAGAGAGACAGAGAGACAGAGACAGAGACAGAGACAGAAACAGAGACGGTCAGTGAGAAAGAGGGACAGAGACAGAGACAGAGAGAGCGGGGTGCATAGCATGGAAAAGCTAGGCAAGGCAAGGTACAGAGTGGTAAAATGTTATATCAAGAAGAATAGATAAACGCTCATGTGCTTTCTTACATCAAGTCCCCATCCTTATTAGAGATAGAGAGACAGGGAGGGAGGGAGACACAGAGAGAGAGAGAGAGAGAGAGAGAGAGAGAGAGGAGAGAGAGAGAGAGAGAGAGAGAGAGAGAGAGACAGACAGACAGACAGACAGACAGACAGACAGACAGACAGACAGACAGACAGAGACAGAGATAGAGACAAACAGAGACAGAGAGATTCGGATAGAAGTGCATACGACAGTTACAGAGTGAAAAGACAGCAAAATCGACATGATAAAAGAAAAAAATAGGAATATCCGTAAAATGGCTGAGAATAACAATCAAAAGAGAGATAGAATACATGTCTGCTACAAATTACACTTTCATGATTTGTTTTTCATTCTAAATACAGTGTACCGTCACAGACCAGAAATGCGAAAAAGAAAACCCAAACCTATTTCTTTTTCAAAACCTGAATTAAAAAAAAAACACAAAACACCAAAAAACTAACAAAACTTGTAGACCTCTAGAGAGCTCAGTTTGTAGTTCTTTTTCTGATTTAATTCACAGGATGGGTTTCACCTGTTCTGAGGCGAACTGTCCATGGGAGGTCTGTTTAAAGGATCGTGTTTAGCACAGTGTGGAGGGGACCAACCCCTGACCAGCGCTGAGAGGATGTTTCCATGTTGTCAGCATTGTGTCTCTCGTCTGCCCGCATGCACAGCCAGCTTAGGGCTAACAGATTGTAGAGGGAGTTTCTCACTGGCCCAGAAGGTGCATATACAGACACACACGGACAGACACAGATGCAGACACACACAGACACACCTGCAGACACACAGACACACACACATTTAAGTGTGCACGCTCACACTCACACACACACAACACACACACACACACACACACACACACACACACACACACACACACACACACACACACACACACACACACACATACACGGGTGTGTACGCTGTTATGATAAAAAAAAAATCTGTCTTTTTCCTTTGGAGGAAAATAACATTTGGCAATACATTTATCACTTATTTTGTCGCTGCCAGATGAAGTACCAATCCAATCCATTCCAATCCGACCCAATCATGTTGCTATATCCTCGCCGACCACAGGGGCCATATCAGGGCTGTTACCTAATCAGGTACATGATGAAGTAAGGGTGATGCTTGGTCGCAAACGGCAAGCCTGGTATGCTTTTGTCCCATACAAAAAATGGATTCTTCTTCTTCGTTGAACGCTCAGACAGCAACTGTTGTTGTCTGTTATGTGAGCGAAAATGCGTCACGCTGCCGTTAAGCGCCTGACAAGTCAGGCCCAGCGCATCTGACTTCGGCATAAAAAAAATATTATTTTTAAAGTCTTTCTGAAAAAAAGACAGTAGAATGGACTAAACAGACAAAAAAAGGGGATGAAATGGAACAAGGCTGAAAGAAAAA
>CM060317.1:2663405-2670905 GCA_030674155.1 Stramonita haemastoma
GCCCTGCCAGGTAGTCTCAAAGCAAATGCACTTCCATTGCAGCATTGTTTCATCATTCTGCTCGTCAGTGTTCATTATGTCATAAATGATATTTGTCTCTAATTTGGTGTTTCACAGAAGATAAGGCGGGAAAAGGAAAAGGAGTAGTAGTAGTAGTAGTAGTAGTAGTAGTAGTAGTAGTAGTAGTAGTAGTAGTAGTAGTAGTAGTAGTTGTAGTAGTAGTAGTAGTAGTAGTAGTAGTAGTAGTAGTAGTAGTAGTAGTAGTTAGTAGTAGTAGCAGCAGCAGCAGTAGTAGTAGTAGTAGTAGTAGTAGTAGTAGTAGTAGTAGTAGTAGTAGTAGTAGTAGTAGTAGTAGTAGTAGTAGTAGTAGTAGTAGTGGTATTGGCAGCAAAGACACAGAGAGAGAGAGATAGAGAGAGAGAGACTCACACATACATACATACATACATACATACATACATACATACATACATACATACATACATACATACATACATACATACATACATACATACATACATACATACATACATACATACATACACACGCACACATAGAGATAAAAACACATGCTAAGACATAGACTTACAGACAGGCAGACAAACAGACAGACAGACAGACAGACAGACAGACAGATAAACAACATATGATTAATAGTACAGGCTGACTACAAAGTCAACATCAGACGGGTAGGATGTCCCAGAAATGCCAGGGTCATGAAACCACGTGTCTGTTCCTCCCGTCCCCCCACCCAAGCCACCCCTTTCCCACTAACCCCCCCCCCCCCTCCCCCTCTGTGTCCTTTTAACCTTTTTCTCACCACCCCCTATGTGTTATTGTTTTGGCCCTATGTATGATGGGATGAAAGGCTACGCATGTTGTGTGTGCTCTTTCTGCTGTTCTGTGTTTGTTGCTGATGCTTTTTTGGGGGGTTGTGTTTGTTTTCGTGTTATTGTTTCATCAAATGAATCTCAGCTCCAGGGAACGGGATAGCTCAGTGGTCAGAGCACTCGCTTTCCCCTAGCCAAAGTTAAGCAGCATCAAGCGTGATTACCAATTGTATGGGCGACTGTCTTTTGCGCCTTGGCTTCACTACAGTCCCCTAGTTCTGTCAGCTGTAAATACGTACCTGTCCTCTTTAAGGTCAAGGAAGGTAAAGCAGCGAGGGAGAGGAGTGGGTACCGCCCTTAAAATACCTATAGAAGCAAAGGTCACTGATGCCTCGCTCCCCTACGACCACACAGGTTATGAGACACCTTTATATTTTCCTTTACCTATGAATGGCTCAACATAATGTGTTAACTCTTTCTCCTTTACTGTGTCTCTGCCTCTGATACTGTTTAGGGGGTTTGGGATGTGTGTTTTCCTTTCATAATTAACTTAGTCACATGTAGCCCAGCTCCCTCTCACCCAGCCTATTGTGTCCTGATGTTCCTTCTGTCACTATACGAGTTTCTGTTTTGATTTTCCCACTGTCTCCTAACCACAAGCTTCTCTCATTGGCAGCATCACTGAATCCTGCGGCATGAGAATCCATGAAGTCAGCAGGGCCAGCGAAGACCAAAAAAGCTGAGTAAATATACCATCTGAAAATAAAAGTTTGATTTGATTTGATTTGAAGACCGGAGCACATGGAGAAGGAGGACCATGTGGGTGTCGCTGGGTGTGGCAGCTAGAGCCCAACTCGCTGATGCCGACAGGTGGTGACAGGCGAAACTGTCTGTCTCTTTGTCTCTGTTTTTGTTTGTCCATCCATGTGTGTTTTGTGTGTGTGTGTGTGTGTGTGTGTGTGTGTGTGTGTGTGTGTGTGTGTGTGTGTGCGTGCGTGCGTGCGTGCGCGCGCGCGTCTATGTGTGTGTGTGTGTGTTGAACATAGTCTTGCGATTGCTTTACCATTTTGTATATCATGACAACAGTCCTAAATCAGGGTGTGTACAGGATGGAGCAAAAAGAAAACATCGTCAGTGCTGATTCCTCATTCCGAAAACAAAGAGCATTGTCTTTTTTCAGTCTCATCTTCCTCTGTCTCCTTGGCCTTTCCATCTGTGTAAGTGTCTGTTTATTTGTCTCCTTTTTTTCTTTTTTCTCTCTGTGTGCCTGTCTCTGTGTGTCTGTCTATCTGTCTGTCACACAAACTCTCTGTCTCTCTCTGTCTCTGTCTGTCTGTCTCTCTGTCTCTCTATCATTGTTCTCTCTGTCTCTGTCTCTCTCTGTCTCTGTCTGTCTCTCGATTGCTCTCTCTCTCTCTCTCTCTCTCTCTCTCTCTCTCTCTCTCTCTCTCTCTCTCTCTCTCTCTCTCTCTCTCTTTGTGTTTAGAGCGATTTTGTTTCCAAAAGATAGCTGTGTGCTTATACACGCGATGCGTTAAAATGGGCACTTAGAAGAGGCAAGTACATCGCATCCACTTTTTTTTCAAACAAACAAATCAAGCATTGAAAGCACGTTTAACAAAGCGGGAAATAGGACAAGGGATGGGGAATGCTTGCGAAAAAGAAAACAACCCAACAAAAGCAACGGACAAACAACAAACCAACTAAATCTAGTTAAAAAAGTAAAGCCACGCTAACTCTTGCAACAGCCACATGTGTCAAAGAATACTAATTGCACATTGTGTTGTAATGTATTATTCTGTGCTTTATTGAATTCTATTGTGTTATATTGTAGTGAAGATTAAAGGCCCGAAACACTTGTCTGAAGGGGGGTTCTCCTCTGAGGACTCTCTGCTGCCATGCTCTACGCGAGTTTCTTACCACTAGTGTAGTGTGTTGCGCTGTCTTGTATTAAACTATTCTGTATTGCATTGCATTCTATTACAGTCAATGTCATAGTATCGTATTGTGTTTCATACAGCTACTGCAACTGTGTAGGCAGCAGCAGTAGCACCTGCTTCCACTGCCATTTCTTTGGGTTAAAGCTGCGATTTGTGCTTCAAGGTTCTCCCGCTACCATGATGGTATGTATTGTTGAAAGCATACATAATTATGTGAGTCTGAAGCATAAGCAAGCGTCTGCGCTGACATGCTTCACTTATAAAAGAGAGAGTAAGAGAGAGAGAGACAGATAAAAATAATCAGACACAGAGAGAGTCAGAGAGACAGAGATAGAGACAGAGAGAAAGACAGAGAGACAGAAAGAAAGAATCAGAGACAGAAAAAGAGAGAGAGTCAGAGAGAGAGACAGAGAGAAAGAGAGAGGGTGAGTAGACAGACAGAGAGAGAGAGAGAGGGGTGGGGGAGACAGAGAGGGAGAGAGACAGAGACAGAGAGACAGAGAGACACAGACAGAGAAAGAGAGAGAGAAACACAGAGAGAGAAAGAAAGAGAGAGAGAGAAAAACACACAGAGAGAGAGAAACACAGAGAGAGAGAGACAGAGGAGAGAGAGAGAAACAGAAAAGAGAGAGAGAGAGAGAGAGAGAGAGAGAGAGAGAGAGAGAGAGAGAGAGAGAGAGAGAGAGAGAGAGAGAGAGAGAGAGAGAGAGAGAGAGAGAAACTTGATAATCTCATTTTCACTGGTATATAAGAAGACCCGTATATTGAAAGCAAGCTTTCAAACCCAATATGCCACATGTATGCTTGTAATTATTACTCTGTCTCTGTAAGTTTGTTATTTTAATATATGACGGTTCCTGGCTGTCTGCCTGTCTGTCTCTCTTTGTTTTTCTCTTTCCTCCTGTCTTTCTGTCTTTCATCATCTGTATCTTTCTGTGTCTGTCTGTCTGTCTCTCTCTCAATTTTCTTTATTCTATGCCTCTTTAAATGGACGCTTGCACACACACACACACACGTACACACACACACGCACGCACGCACGCACGCACATATACACACATACCAACCATGCCACACACACAGTACAACATAACACACAAACACACACTCAAACCCCCTCCACACACACATACATTCATACACAGAACACATCCCAACACACACACACACACACCTACACACACACACACACACACACACACACACACACACACACACACACACACACACACACACACACACACACACACTTGCCGATGAATGTTTGATAGCAATATGTTTCTTGCCCGGACCGGCAGGGAAATGCCATCGGAAGGCATTGCTATTTGATGAAGCGCTGCAGCAGCCGCCAGGAGGGCGGGGGATTAGCACTGTCATCATCACGTACCTGGCCCACTATCATCACTGCTGACCTGTCCCCCCTCCATTCTTCCCTGCTGCAATGTCCGGCTAGTTCAGGGCTGGTCAGCACGTTTGAAATCACACAGTCAAGTTTAGAATCTTTCGTTCGGTTTTTTTTCTTGGCTAGACCTCCAAGGTTCACCTATGGTGAAATTTTGTGTGTAGTACGCGACTGGTTTTGCTCATCGTTAAGGTAGCTGCATTCCGACTGAGGGGGATTGGTGGTCATATTGAAAATTGTGTTGATATCTTTAAGGATAGATATTCATGCGTGGATATGTAGATCCAGGGGTAAAGATGGTCACTTGCCTTTAGAATATGACAGTGGTTCGTTCTTAAGGACAGTTTTTTGAGACTTGTAGAACAAGGTTCAAAGTCACTAGTCATAACGAGAGTCGCACAGCTCGCTCTTGTGAGACTTAGCCATGTTTTGAATGGCACAACCAAATGAGCAGAAAGCAGTTATTTAGATTTGGCAAGCTAACTTCAATAGCAGTTTTACAGAAGACAGACCAGCCAACTTTAGTTACTGTCAATCAAAATAGTCCATTCAAATTGATGAACAGTTGATCTTCTTCAGAAACAGCCAACTTCAGGGACAGACAGCTGTCGCCTCGATCCAGTTCCAAAGAAAAGTCAACATGAAGCATGCACAACAACCCTCAGGACTGTCAGTCAGTGTCAGTGTTGCAAACCAACTTCAAAGCCACATTCCAAGTCAGTATATGGTGATGTACAGAGTGATCAAATTTCCCCATAATCCAGAAATGCTGGCTGAATAATTTGGCATTACAATGCATGTACGGGCAGACATAATTATATAAAAAAAATGAACTAATACTGACAGACCAATACACATGCAAACACACACACACACACACACACACACACACACACACACACACACACACACACACACACACACACACACACACACACACATGGACCCAGCCGGGACATTCCAGAAATCTCCATTCTCCTTCAGCGGAGTGCTCTCACAACCTGCATTCCGGTCACGTGAGGACAGCACCAGACCCACCCCTCTACACCCTCACTCACTGCTGATGGTGCCCATTGACTGACAGTGTTGGTTGTTGGCTGTGTACAGTTATTTACACAGAATGTCAGCAGCTGCTAATCACCTCTCCCTCCTCCCCCCCCCCCCTCCTCAGCAGTGGCAATGGGCCTGCAGGGAGCGACTGATGACCAAAGCCACTCTCCCCCTCCACTGCTGTACACACCAGCACTGCTAATAACCGCCATCCAGTCATCTTTTATTGATAGCCATGCATAGTACATGGGGAGGGAGGGAGGGAGGCAGCCTTCACGCTAATGTTGCGCATCGTCCCACTGCCACTCTTGCTAATGATGGTCTGCAATTTGGGCTGTGTTTTCCAAACGTTCAGACATGCCGCAAAAGTCGTATATTACTGATGTAGGGTCATCAGGAATGCATGCTTAATCTTTGAGCTGATAGTTTGTCTGAGGCCAGTAACAGGCTATGAATTTGTGTTTAGCTTTCTGAGAAAGCATCTGATTTTCTAGAAGATAAGATGCATTGCCTTTCTTCATCCATGCTTTTCCAGTCTATAAAGTATCCTACGGAATATAGCTGAATTTTAACAGGAGTCTGAAAATCAACCCAATCCAATCCTGCTGTTTAGAGCCCTGCCCACAGCAGACTCCATGCCAGTGCTGTCATCACGTTCAAACTTATTTTAGATTTATACTGGGCAACTCTATACAGCCAAAAACAATACTAGAATCAATCAACTGAAGCTATACAAGTGATACTATAACAGCCATGCGGGCCCTATTCTAACCAGGATCCTTATTTCTGCTGGATGCTAACAACTCCCTCAAGGTCGCTTAACAGGGGATGCTGCTCAGCAAGGCTGGGGTAGGACTGGGTGTGGGGAGATCAGGCTGAGAACTGTAAAAGCATGAAAGGAGGAAATCGTTTGAATGTGATACGTCAGGATGGGGAATTCTACCAATAGCACTACGTGCAATGTGTTTTATGTAAAAAGTAAAAAAGATAGTCTGATAATCAGCATATTCCTTTTTATAATGAATGTTATCATTTGTTGATTTGGACATTTTTATAACTATGTTCTTTGCTTCGTGTATTTCTATTTTGTCTCCAGTTAGAAGGAGACCAGAAGATAAGTTTTATAATGGCAAACACACACACACACACACACACACACACACACACACACACACACACACACACACACACACACACACACACACACACACACATACACGCACACACACACACACACTTCACTTACATTTAAGTTATATCGTAGTTAATTTTCTCTTCTATGGACATCAAAACTCCATCCCCGAATCCCTCTTCTTTCTCTTTCCCTAGACCTTGCAATAATTTTCTGATCCCCCCCCCCCCCCCCATCAATGTTCACAGAAGCAACAAGAAGGTGGAAAATGACACACGACCTAACCGTGTTGGATGGCTCAGTGTGACTATCCTGTTTCCCATACAGAGGCCACTCTCTTGAAAGATTCACCACAGATGGACTGGGTTTCAAGATATACGGGCGATACCCCAGCCAGGTACGGGGAATTAGAAACTGGACCGTGCAGCCATCTCGCTCTACTTTAGGCCTCTCTGGTCCTGTCCTTGTAACATCAGAGCGATCCACTCCCCAGCCTCCCTCTCTCCATTTTTCATTCTCTCTTCTCATCGCCACCCACCCCCACCCTCTATCCCAGCCTCACTGTGTCATCTCCTGGGAAGTGACTGAGTCCATCAGGGGGATCCCCTATGACACAGGCCGTTGGTCCAGAAGGTTGGTTACTAACTCATCCACCGAAACTTGTTTCCCACGCACTTCTGTTCAGAGATGAAATGGTCTCTCTGTCCCCTGTGTGTTTTTTATCTGTAGCAAATCAAGGGGAGGCAGGCAGGGAGATATTCTGTCTGCATCCTCTGTAGGCCTATTTAGCCACATGCGTGTTTGACCTTGACACAACCTGGGAGAGGCAGAGAGGGGGTGGGGGATGGGGGGAGGAGTGGAGGAAGTGGGGGGATGATGATTGAACTATTTGTCGCCAGAATTCATTGCTGTTCCAGTTTTAGTTTGAACTTTGTAATCTGTCTCCAGAGATAAAGAAAGGGGTGGACATGTTTAAATCGAGACCTGAAAGGTTTGACAAATGTACTTTACTGTACTTTCCGGGGTTCACACATCCCTCTCCCTTCCAAAGAAAAGAATATAGGATTTTTGCTCTTGTTACATTGTCTTGAAATTTTCTACGTATTTGTAAAACTGAGATTGATGATGTTTTTAATGTACAGGGTT
>CM060317.1:2680905-2690905 GCA_030674155.1 Stramonita haemastoma
AGAAAACAGACAGAAAGAAAAATAGAAAGAGGGAGAAAGACAGACAGACAGAGAGACAGACAGACAGATAGACTGGCAGATAGACATCTAGGAAGGCAGACAGAGACACACATACAAACAGACATTCAGACACAGAGAGAAAAGCAAATTGATTACGCATGGCTTGCGTCACATGACAGAATGAGGACAATTTTGTTTTGTTTTGTTTGTTTTTTAACCGTGATCTCAAAAGAAAGTCTGTCATTTCCACCAGACCTACACTAAGAGCGGGATCACGCAGTCCTGGTATCCTCAACCGGGAAACGAAATCCAGTTCATCTACCGCGACAAAAAACAATCGATCATTATCTAGTGTTCCTACTGTGTTACAGAGATTGTATTATTTGTGTTGTTTTTGTATTGTTTTTGTATTGTTTTTGTATGGTATCGCACAGTGCTGGATTGGATTAGATTCCATTCCACTTTCAGCTACGGTAGATTTCTTTTCGTGAAATTTGGGCTGCTACCTCTCCCCCTCCCCTCCTCTCCGCGAGGGCGCGTCACCACAAAAGGAGCGACACCCATTTATTTTCTCAATTTTGTGATTAGGGTTTTCCTGCCTGACTGTGCCGTGTGCTTCTGTCTGAGAGTGGCTGTTTATGCAGAATTGTGCCAGAGGCAACTGTGCTGGGTTCTTTTACATGCGCTAAGTGCATGTTGCACACAGGTCCACGGTTCATTGTCTCTTCCAAAAGAGTAGCACCCAGAGCATCACTCAGGAATTAGAGGATGGAGGGAAAGGTCGGGTTTAACGGAGATCGATCGAACATGCGAAATACTTGTCTTTTTCTAAACAGACGCATTGCCTCTACACTATCAATCATATCCGTATATATCCGTATCTTTCGTGTTTCTGTTGTCTTTTTCTTTTATTTTTCTCCCTGACGATGCAAACTATCTCTATTTTTATGTATTAAACTTTTCTTTTTTACTTGAAGGATAATGGAATAATGCACTCATATGCTTTGTTTCAGCATCCAGCCCCCGTTTGCAAGCAGATTTATAATTTGTGTCATCCGTTCCCATCGGCGAAAGATGGCATACAGTTTCAAAAAGTGGAACATGTTTTAACATGTGCGCAACATTTTGTACGTGCGTTCACACACGGGACCTCTGTTTACAGTCACATTGGACGGATGGCAGAAGCAGGTGGACTATGTCAGGTTGTTATCGATTAAGTGATGAAAGCATTGCAGAGGCACCACGTGATAAAACTGTTGTCACTAGGCTATTGTCTGCAGTTTTCGAAGGGAAAAATAGAAAAGAGCAAAGAGAGAGGAAGTAGGAGGATGATTCGAGAGAAGAAGAAGAAGAAGAAGAAGAAGAAGAAGAAGAAGAAGTAGTAGTAGTAGTAGTAGTAGAGAAGAAGAAGAAGAAGAAGAAGAAGAAGAAGAAGAAGAAGAAGAAGAAGAAGAAGAAGAGAAGAAGAAACAAAAACAAAGAAACAATGAAGCAAAGAATATACTGAATAAAACAACATAATTATTCAAACATGCAAACATTTCTCTCCTAGTTTATCCCTACCCCTAACAACCCTCCTCCCCCCTTCACCTTTTCTCACTTTTTCCTTAACAGCGAATGAGTTTGTTAAAATATCGAAATTAAATTCATTATCTTTAGCGTTGATGAATACACGTTTTCTTATTTATGTCAATTGCTGTTTATGTAGCACGATGTTATTGCATTAGCTGTTTGTGTCGAGGAATGACGTGTTTCGAGTGTTCTTGTTTGGTGACGTATTTGTCTTTAGTTGTTCTGTTTGCCTTTAACCAGGTTGAACACATGTCCCAGGTTTTATCCATATTGTGAAACCAAACACTTCAGTGTGTGAAGCCAGAAAGAATCATAATTGCTGTTATCCTAAACTTGGAAAGAATAGGTTTTTATTAAAATAAACATTTATCACTGTTTCTTTTCGAAAGTGGACATCCATATAATTAAGTTGATAAAACATTCTCATTAGCTTACGCCAAATTCGAAATAACCCCACAAATATAATTTTTAATTGTTTTATATTTAAATTGTTGAAAGGAATCTTAAAAAAGAAAACACGAATTCTTCTTCTTCTTCTTCTTCTTCTTCTTCTTCTTCTTCTTCTTCTTCTTCTTCTTCTTCTACTTCTTCTTCTTCGTCGTCGTCGTCGTCAAATACTTAACGACTATTGTTCTTTGTTATATGAGCGAAAATGCATCACGCTGCCGTTAAGCCCTGACAAGGCAGGCCCAGCGCATCTGACTTCGGCATGAAAGAGAATAGCTATCTTTTCAATCTTTCTGGATAAAAGGCAGGAGAATGGACAAACAAGGCAGAAAATATACAAGCAGGAGGTGACAGAAAGAAAAGGAGCAAGACATAAACAAAGGGAGTGACGGGAAAGAGGACAATTCTAGCACAGAATTTCCAGAATGTGAGGATGCTATTCATACTGACAGGTCCCCTTTATTACTTCCAGTCCCCGTGTATGTAGACGAGAGAGAGAGAGAGAGAGAGAGAGAGAGAGAGAGAGAGAGAGAGAGAGAGAGAGAGAGAGAGAGAGAGAGAGACAGACAGACAGACAGACAGACAGACAGACAGACAGACAGACAGACAGACAGACAGACAGACAGACAGACAGACAGACAGACAGACAGACTGACAGATGGGGGACGAGAGACAGACAGAGAGATTAAAAAAAATATTTATTTATTTATTTATTCTTTTATATCGATGATAACAGAATAAGCAATCAGGTGCCCTTTTTCATCCGGTCCCCGTGTGTATGTAGTTTTGTAAATATTGTCATCTGTTCCCACCGGCACACGATGGCCTACTCATACGAAAAGCGGATCAGGATTTAACGTGTGCGCAAGATGTTCTGCGTGCGTTCGCACACGGGGCCTCGGTTTAAAGTCTCATCCGAAGGACTTTTTGGGGAGAGTGGAGTCAGAACTGATGTTAACTCCAGGAGAAAAACTTCCTCGACCGGACTCGAACTCGGGTCGTCAAATTGCCAGAGAGAGAGAGAGAGAGAGAGGGGAGAGAGAGAGAGAGAGAGAGAGAGAGAGAGAGAGAGAGAGAGAGAGAGAGAGAGAGAGAGAGAGAGACACGCCAGACAGGAACTGATGGAGGGTTATTACTGAAGGCTACATTCTGCAGGGTATGGACAACGCTTAGGTGTTAAAGGGAAGAGAGAGAGGGAGGGAGAGCACAGAGAGAGGGAAGGAGAGCACAGAGAGAGGGAGGGAGGGAGGGAAAGAGGGGAGGAGAGAGAGAAACAGAGATAGATAGACACAGACAAACAGACAGATAGAGACAAAATGACAAGCAGAGACACAGAGACAGGGACGCGGAGAGAGAGAGAGAGGGTGGGGGGGAGAAGAGAGAGAGAGAGAGAGAGAGAGAGAGAGAGAGAGAGAGAGAGAGAGAGAGAGAGAGAGAGAGAGAGAGAGAGAGAGAGAGAGAGAGAGCAAAGCAAATTATCATTCAGAGCAGCAACAAATGGAATGTGGGGCACCAGAATCTCACAAGAGAACTAGACATGGAATCTCAAAGGACCTCTCCAGTTCAGCGTCACAAGGTGAAAAATAAACTTGCCCTTAAATCACATTTATTCCGAGAAAAATAAACCCACACATTCTCCCTTCCTGACGGCTGAACGTACCACGCTTTTGAGGAAAAGACACGGTATTTTGACAGGAACTGGGCTTTGCTATCAATCGTGAGGAGTGGAGGAAGCTGGCTACAAAATCTTCAGTGCTGCTCCAACTGTCTACTAGACTATGGGATAGGTGAAGAGCAAGGTGAGGGGTTTTGCTGTAGCGAAGGATGGCTTGACTTAAGTTTTGACTTGACTGTGACATGTTTTCACTTGCATTGACGACGTGACGTCACTTTATTTTTCATGTTATTTTATTCTTTTATATCGATGATAATGGAATAAGCACTCATGAGCTCTTTTTTTATCCAGTCCCGGTGTGTATGCAGTTTTGTAAATATTGTCATCTGTTCACACCGGCACACAATGGCCGACTCTTACGAAAAGCGGAGGGGGACGTGTGCGCAAGGTGTTCTGGGTACGTTCGCATACGGGGCCTCGGTTTACAGTCTCATACGAAAGACTTTTGGGGAGAGTGGAGTCAGCACTGATGTTAACTCCAAGGGAAAAATCCCTTCGAACGGGAATCGAACTCGGGTCGTCAAATGGCGAGTTTGCCTTATCGTGAGTTATTTTTAACTCTTTGGGGGATCGTTGAAGCACTCCACTGGGTTTTTTGCAGGTTTGAATCAGTTCACAAGTTGTAAATAATGATTGTGTATGTCTTGTTCATACCATCGGCAATGGCTAGCTTACTGCTTTACAACAAATGGCTCTTTAAAAAATGCTGAAAATGGCGCATTGTGCTGCACATGGGACCCTTGGTTTATTGTCTTGCTTTGGCTTATAGAGAGGTGGTGAGTTAGAACTAAAATTAACTTCTGGGAAGGATTTCTTGTCGCTCCTCGGCTAGAGCTCCGAGGTTCCTCAACGGAGAGATTTTTGTGTATGCCACCAGTTGTGACCCGGCCACCATTGTAGAGGCCGTATTCCGACTTTGGGGATGGTGTGTAAACACGACACCTGTGTGTATGTGGTTTTGAGAAAAAATGTTTTTATTCAGTATTACGTGCACAAAGTAGTCTACCCTTCCAAAAAGCAGACCACGTTTCTAACGCATGCACTAGATGTTCTGGTTGCATGCGCAGGCGGAACCTCTGTTTATATTCCTACCCACCCAAAGACTCTCGGGGGTGTAGAGTCGGCCCTTGTGTTAACAAGCTTCTGGGTGGTGGCTGGATCCGGGGTGGTCAAAACCCTACCGCGACGCTTTAACTGCTTTATCATTCCCCTTTCCAGGATTAAAAAAAAATATCAAAAGCGCTCTGATATGTGATTCGACATTGCAACCCTAGTTGTTAGTTCGACTATTAGTCAGAACCCATATCAACTCCAAGAAACCATGCAAGTGAACAAAGCAAAGCCCATGATCATTATGGGTGCTCAAGTGACTCAATCTCCCGACCTTCAGTTCAGCATCAAATGACGAAGTCGACATTCTGACCCCTTGGCTATTCCGCTCCTCCACGTAAGACAGTTAGCTGCTGCTGCTGCCCCGATATTATAGATGTAACCTTTGTCACAGATGGTCTTGATTACGCGCCATGACATGCTCCATGCTGCTCCCCTCCTAAACTAGCGTCTCTCCACTCACCCTGTATGGTTCCCATGGTAAAGCATGGCGGCCCCCTGCATGACAGATGCCTCCCATAAAGAAAGAGGCGATGAATAATTTAGAGGAAGAAAGGAGACCTTCTATTGTAGCAACGTAACAATACGCATGCTCGGAAGTCGATATTTACGGTGCTATTGTTTTTGAATGTGGACGCGCGTAAAAATAAGTTGGCAGGAAAGGTTTCTTGTTTTTGTGTGTATCAGTCGTTGTGTCTGTCTGTCTGTCTGTCTGTCTCTTTGTTTGTCCCTGTCCCTTGTCCATTCCCTTGTGTTTTTGTGTCTGTCCCTCTGACTCAGTCTCCATTTTCTGTCACTCTTTTTTTACATTTCCCTCTTGGAGTGCTTTTCGGTCTTAACTTTTCTATCTCTGTCTCTGCCCTCTCATTCTCTCTCTGTTCTGTCTATCTATCTATCTATCTATCTATCTATCTATCTATCTATCTATGTCTTCGGCGCCTTGGTTTTGTCACAGTTCTTGATTAATTAAACCATTGACCCTGGGGGCAACAGCAAATTGAGAGACTGTATGATCAGTGGCTTTCTTTCCCACTCATGGAATTTCACTTCACAGTTTAGTCTTTAGTGATCGACTGTGACTCTCTGACTAGGAGGCTTGACTTGCACAGTCCATATGTGGTGCAGTCCCGGCGGCTAGTTGACCTTTGGAGAACATCTCCAACGCTGACTGTTCTTATGCCCTCTTGGCCGAGAGAGTGGGGATGTGCTGTGGGCAAAGCATCTCCACAATAATCAATTTTCTCCCCTGTTTCCGAAACAGCAGTTGCCTCCTCTGCTGTTTTGGAGATCATCATCGGACACAACGGACAAAAAAACAACAATCTTTTTCTCTCTATTCGTCTGTCCGTTCCTTTACGAGGGCTGTAAAAAAGGAATTGCTGCTTGCTCTATTACCTTGTTTGAATATAAAATGTGTTCAATGTTTATTCAAGTTGTCTTTCTACCTCTCTACCGATGTATCTGTGAAGCAAATACAGTCCGACACCTCTACAGAAAGAAGACAGAAGACACAACAGAGGAATTATCTACGGGACAAAGTCACGAACATCACAGAACCTCAGACATTACTCATCCTTCTATGCTGACCCAGAAAATGGCAGGCATGATAAAGATAGTATTGAGGAAGGAGGAGACAACGCGTGAGTTACATCGCTGGGGTTTTCTTTTACCTCATAGCCTGGTGTCCACCAGCCTCGAGAGACGTAGGCCCTTGGCAGTGTTAAGAAGATCTCTGAACAAAAAAAGAACACTTACACGTGGGCGGGGAAAAAAACAACCGGTGGGAGTCTGCCCTACCCACAGTGAGAAGACAGCAGTGATAGGGTTCCAAGCCACCACCTTTCATCTCCACTTTATGACGCTAACTACAGCACCAGAATGACGACATAGCTGCCACTTTTAGCTCACTACCTAGACCATCAAAGCCATACGAATTTTCTTCTTTTTGTACCCTAAACCCACTAAATGTTTTTCACGCAAGATATAATGAGAATTCCCAGAAAAAGAAGTCGATAGATTACAACATAGTGCGCTAGCGCTCAAACTTTTTTTTTGGGGGGAGGGGGCTGTCTCATTTTCTATGATATTCCTATCCTGCTGTTCCAACTCCGCTTATTTGAATCTCTCTACCCCAGCCATAACCAGATTCGTCATGTTGTAACCGTAGTGCCAGAAAACCACACAAAGCTAAGGATGATGAAAATAAAGAAGAGGAGGAGAATGCTAATGATGAAAAATAATAAATGGTTCATTTTTTGAATGGCAAGTGACAGCAAAAGTCTTTCCATAAAAATTTTTTTTTAATTTTTCATCCCACCCGCCCCATCTAACTTTACAAACAACATCTATTACCTCCCACGCACCCCCAAATAAAAACAGTAATAAAAGACAGTAACGGAATCTGCTATTCTTTCACCCAACCTTGAAACTAAAGCCGTCAACATAATACGTTTTCTTGAGCAGAAGAGAAGAACGGGAGAACAAAGGAAGACTCCCCCAGAAAACCCCAGTGTGTGTGTGGTGCCGGGTGTTCCCTCATTACCGTGCTGCTGCCTGCAGCCTCCCTGGCGGAGGTGAGACAGGGTCAGGTTTCCTCACCGCTCCTGGAGGAGGAGGTGACACCCAGGTAACCCGACACTAACCGGGTTTGCTTGTTTGTTTCCAGCAGCTATTTTTGTCCTTCTGATACAATGGGATGTAGGGTAATGAAAGGGCAGTTCACGTCACGTCACTCCACTTCACTTCAGTGTGGTGACGGTTTAGAAATGGAAAGCAAAACCAAACACAGCTCGCTGAGAGGTTAAGCGTGTCGAACTCGTCACATGAAATCATCTTAGGGACTGGGTTCCAGTCCCAGGTGAGGTTTCTATTTCAGGGATTTGGTTTTTTTTTCACCGTGGAGTTGGTATTGGATCCGATTCTATATCCATACCAGTTCTTTAGAAGAGACTATGCTCTGTCGGTATGTGTTCAAAAACATCCCACGACGGAGAGGCCGTCCTGGGCTGACCCTTATGGTTGGCCAGGGCGTCGATGCAAGCAAGGACAGTTGAGTTGGTTTCATACCCCGTTTTAAACTGTACATAGTCGCACACTTTTGATACGAGTTTTACAATATGACGAGGTGACAGCCCCGATATGGCCTATGTGGTCGGCGGAGCTATAAGCAACATAATTGGATTGGATTGGTTCAAAAACATGCATGATATTGCGCATACATTTTAATTTCATGTACATTTTAGGAGGGTGGACTGGTTGCAACGTGAGTTCTGACTGATACCAGCATACCCCGTGTGTGTTTTTTTACTTGGGAAGAGAGGAATTTCAGCTAGTCCCAGACACACTGCAAAGAACATCGGAGAGTGTCCCAATGACTCGGTACAAACTCATGAAAAGACATGTCTCATTCTGTTGTAATACTGATATAAGAAAGCACGAGGTAATAACACAGCCTACACTATCATGCAATATGCACGAGAAGACTGTTTTATCAATGGTATAGCTATTGTGCTCTTGATTTATATGTGAAAGGAATACTCTGGGTTTAGAATTTCATCTGACGCCGGACTGTGTTCCCGCCATCAAGGCTGAAGTGTTTCCTGAGCGCTAACCTTTTAGATGAAACCATAAACCCAAGATGTGTATGCCACACGCTTTTACCGCTTGGGGCAACAAGATCTGTCACCCGTTAAACCGGCGGGGAAAAATGCTTACATAATAGTTATATTCGCAAAATGCAAAATAAACCAGTAGATGCCAATTAAATGGGTGGGGTTGTATAATGAAGGCATGCTATTACCAGAGTGCTACCCAAATTTTATATGAAAAAGACGTAGCTGCGACTGTAAAACCTGTCTAACGTAACAGGATATATCTGGCATGATGCAGTAGGGTATAGGAGTTTGGCTGTTGATAAAGATGGCACGTGATTGTACAAGATCGTTGCCATTATGCTGCATGACAGTCACCAAAAACGTAGCGTGTATTGTAAGAGCAATCGTTCCACTTCTGCTGTGACAATCAGTCTCAGTAAGATTATGGAGACAACTACAAGAGCTCCATCAAAATAGACCCAGTTTCTCCCTATTGCTGATAGCTGTGAGTCTAATGCCAGCTGAAGTCTGACTTAGGATTCAGCAGGAACAAGATCCCCACCATCCACACATATTCTCTATGTAACGAATCAAAACACTTCACGCATCAGCGCTTCGGAAATCATCCATTCTGCCCAGCACCATCCTCTGAGAACAGAAGACGTTCCTAGGTCTGGACACTAACATGTGCCAAGTTTGACCAAGAATAGTCAAATTCATGTTAAAGGAGACGCAATGTTTGTCGAACAGATTTCAACATCTGAAACACTTTGGAGCCTTCTGAACATCAGAACCTTTTAAAAAAAAAAGAACTTTTACAAAGCTGTGATACACCTATGAGAAAACAGCATCAGAGAGTGGACTGGCCTTGAGAGGAAGACTTGCTCAGGAAAGCTGAAAACCGTGAGGGGTGAAGGAATCTGGATGCCAAATCTTCAGTGGTGACTCAACGGTGTACAGGACTATAGGATAAGTAAGGTGAGGTGAGCTCTAGATTGTGTCCCAATACCAGATCAGCCATTTGAAAAGCTTCTACACCAACTGCCTCTGTCATCATGAGTAACATGGCAGGATTTCACACAAAGGATGTAACCCAAAATGGGTTCTCTACTATCTTCCTCACTTGATGAAGTCCAGATTTACTGAGCAGTATAAGAAAGCGAAAGAAAGCACACAACAACAATCATCAAACCCATGGCTCGAGTGAGAGCAAAGAAGGACGATCATCCCCATCTCAGAAGAGAACAGGTCACCATTCTAAGACTGCGCACAGGGTACAACAGGCTAAATCACCACATGTCTGCATAGCTGAAGCTCGTTCCTTTTCCCCTATGTGCATGTGGTAAAGAAAACCCAACCGGCGAACACATCCTTCAAAGATTCACGCTATACAGCGACCCGAGGAAGATTGTGTGACCGACAAAGATAACCCTGCAAACCAACCTGCACTGTCCATGAGTGGAGCTGGAAAGGACAAGCCATTACTTTGGCAAGACATATCTGACGGTGTAAAGCTAACGGGAGAAGACGACTGAGCAGAGCATTTATCTTGCATACCATACCAGCAGCTGCCAAAAGTCTCCACACCAAAGTGCATCAAAGC
>CM060317.1:2698405-2725905 GCA_030674155.1 Stramonita haemastoma
GCAATGTCATCCATTTGCATTTTATAAATGTTTTTTTAAATGTATTTATTTCCGTATGGGAGTGTGGGTTTTTTTCTACAGAATTTTGCCAGGGGCAACTCTCTTGTTGCTAAGGGTTCTTTTACGCCCAACACAGTGTGTTACCCACAGAACCACGGTTTATCGTCTTGTCCCAAAGACTAGTACTGAGACAACTCCCATGGTCTGGTGGATGTAGAGGGAAAAGGTCGGGCACAAATGGTATTGGGACTCACACCTCTCGCTTTCTACATGTGCATTACCTGTAGACTAGATCCCTGATCCCCCTGCATTCAACCTGTCTTGTCACGGTCAGATCACAAAAGTCCTTCTTACCACTGAGCTATCTCTCCCTCTTCCCTCCTCTCACAATGATGTGTTGATTTTAAGACACAGCCCTGAAGTCTGTACGCAGCTTCCTTCATGGTGAACAAAAACTGCACACGCAAAATCCTTCTTTAGCTAGACAAAGAGCAGGGGAAAGAATCAAGAAATAGGCGTGGCCGAAGATGGCGTAACGATGCATTAGTGCACTAAAAACGACAACAAATAAACTGGTTTATAATTCCTAGTTTCTGGTAACAAAGCCAAACAAACAAAACCAAACAAAAAAAAGCAAAAGATGGCTTCAAATTTACAATGCTAACCACGCGCTCCACGTATAGAAATAGTCATTTCTTATTTCGTACCCTAAAGTGTATCAGCTAAGGGCAAGGTTGTGTATATTATAGTAGAGAGGAAATGAAATATCACCGAGTTCAGTTTCTTTAATTTTTAGCTTTGTCTTTCTATTTGTTTTATGTGGTTCGTTTCAAAATGCAATCTGAATATTGATTTTGAACTTTCATGAAAAAATACATATAATTTCATTCTGAGTGAAAGCATCAAAATGTATTTTGGAGAAAAAAACAACTGAGGCTAGGGACAAATGATAAAAAATGAAACAAAGATCAGCTTTTAATTTTCTCTTTCAAAAACGGTGTCCAATTATAATCCTGCCGTCTCATTTGTCACCTGACAATGGCATTAAAGAAAATATTCAATTCAGTTTTGGTTTTGTTTGTTTTGGTTTTGGTTTGCTTTTTGTGAACCTTCATGTACTGTTGGTTTCTTCCATCGATTGCATAGTGTTTGGGTTTGTTTGCTTGTTAACTGGTCTCGGTTTATTTGTTTGTTTTGTCAGTTTGCTTCCACTGATGTATCCTTGTGTGATTTTCCATTTCAGTTGAAAACAAGGTTGTGTTTTAACATTGGTTTTCTCTATGCACTTTAGCGGAAATGAAATGACACCTACCACGTTGACCCTGTGGCTGATGCAGGACACTCCTGGCGGGGAGGTCTTCAGGACTGGTTAGTCTGTGGGATATGGCGGGATTTGGCGGGATGACCTTGTCCTTCTCCAGGTTGATGCTGAAATAATCTTTCCAGATAGGCTCCAACCATGCAGATGACGGGACAGGATAGCTCAGTTGTCAGAGCTCTTGCATTGCCAAAGCGAAGTTTAAGCAGCATCGAGCATGGTTACCAATGGGATGGGTGATCGTTTGCACGCCTTAGCTTTAGTGCAGTCCCCCAGTTCACCCAGCTGTAAATGGGTACCTGTCCTCTTTAGGGTCAGGGAAAGTAAAGCAGCAAGGGAGAGGAGATGGGCGCCGCCTTCAAGATGCTGGCCCCTGGAGAAGCTGAAGTCCCTGACTTCTCGCTCCCCAAGGACGGCACAGGTTATTAGAACACTTTTACTTTTACCGCCTTTTATGAAGAAAACAATCGTGCACCTAACGGAGTGGGGCTGAAAGTATTGTTAGAGGAAAGAAACACAAGAAAATAGGAACAAAACGGCATATTTTGAAATTAACCACAGCTGTGTATGCACATTAAAATAACAGTGGTATTTCTTTTAGTAAGCAGCGTAACAGCAAAATAATGTATAGCTGTAGTATTACTTTTGTAAAGCAGGGATTTTTTAAAATATATTTTAAAAGATATAAACTACATTTCTGGTTCAGTAGAAACGACATTTTGATCACTATAAATCAAATTGTCTCAACTGTAAATGAAAATCAGGTCTTCATACATGTTTAATATACTGATACATATATGTACTTTGTTGCTAAGTTTCATCCTCTCTTTTGTAGCCAAATGAACACAGCTTTGTTAGGACTCAAGGGGACTTTTTCAGTGAACAGCACGATAGAATGAACACAAACAGATTTTATATAGAAGGCAGGAAAAATTCGTCACGCTTCAATCTTTTTCCGGCATTAACATTAGCATTGCTTGGTTATATGCTGTCTATAGTGCCTTATCTGCCCCTCTATATCTCTACTTCTGGCTGTCTCTTCTCTGTCTCTGTGTGTCCTTGTCTCTGGATCTCCCTCCGATTCTCTTTATCTCTTTGTCTGTCTATCTTTGTCTGTGCCAGTCTGTCTACCAGTCTGTCTACCAGACTCTGCCAGTCTGTCTGCCTGTTTGTGTGACTGTGTGTGCGTCTGTGTGTCTGTGTGTCTGTGTGTCTGTCTCTCTGTCTGTCTGTCTCTCTGTCTCTCTGTCTCTGTCTGTCGGTGTGTCTGTCTGTCTCTCTCTCTGTCTCTGTCTCTGTCTCTCTGTCTCTGTCTCTCTCTGTCTCTCTGTCTCTCTGTCTCTCTGTCTCTGTCTCTCTCTCTCTCTCTCTCTCTCTCTGTCTCTGTCTGTCTGTCTGTCTGTCTGTCTCTCTCTCTCTCTCTCTCTCTCTCTCTCTCTCTCTCTCTCTCTCTCTCTCTCTCTCTCTCTCTCTCTCTCTCTCTCTCTCTCTCTCTCTCTCTCTCTCTCTCCCTGAAAGCGCTGTATTATAATCCCTTTTCTCTCATTTCTATATATGCATATTACTCTACTTTCAACGATCACCATTTCTTACCACCACCATACTCTCTTCTGCACAGTTGTCACACCTGTCTACACACACCTCTTTACATTGTTCGTCACCACAGCAGTGACTGATAAACCATCGCACAGGGACTGGACTCCAGCCAGTGACAGAAGACTGGAAGATGAACCAGAGATTTCATGACCGTCAACACCCCCACACCATCACCTGAGCCATCACCATCACCAGCTGCAGCATCCTCCGTCACCAACTTTTCGTCACAGCAGCAGCACAGGGCAGAGAGGTATTGTCAGGGGATGAGTGAGTCGGTCACGAACAGAACAAACAGTCCTTTGTCAGGTAACTACCCACCTGTGGGACACCTTCGTCTCTGTGTTAATATTGTAGTCACATACACACACACGCATACATACGCAAACACACACACACACACACACACACACACACACACACACACACACACACACACACACACACACACACACACACACACACATCTACTGCTTTTCTCCTTCATTTCTCTTTGTATGCATCCTTCGATCTAATATGCCTAATAGCGGAAAAGTGTAAAATGAAAAAGAAATCCTTATCTTAGGGGTATGACAGTGCCTCTTAACTTCTCTTGTCAGTATGTCTATACAAGGCAATGGTGGAAAAAACATGGCTATGCTCTTCAGAATTGTATTGTGTTCATTTTAGATATATAGGATTTTTTTTTTACTTATGATATTGTACAAAGAAGTGTTTGAATGATGAATGATACTTGTTTCTTGCCTTTTTATCATAATTATCTGTGTCTGTTTAGGTATCATGATATATCAGTAAGAGCGGGGCTGAATGTAAACCAGCCACATCGATGCCTTTGAATAATTCTCAAAATAAAGAATTTTGTCTTCCTATGACATCTCTCTCTCTCTAAGGACATAGGCCTTGTCTGTTGTGTATCTGCAGGCTTCTATATCTTCAACGTGATCGTTTTCAGCATCCCTCATGTTGTCACCTGTAGAGGCTACACCTGTCCTCAGTGTATAACAGTGTACAGTGTACAACTGAGGAAAGCTGCACTCGGACTTACATGGGCCAGAGATTATTAAAGATGATCTCTAAAAGTCCATTCCCATCAACTTTCCCATCAACAGCTGACCAGCCAGTCACCAGAGTGATTTTTTATTAAATTAAATTTATTTATATCGAGGATAATGGAATAAGCACTAATGTGTGTTTTTTTATCCAGTCTCCGTGTGTATGCAGTTTTGTAAATATTGTCATCTGTTCCCACCGGCACACGATGGCCTACTCTTACGAAAAGCGGAACAGGATTTAATGTGTGCACTAGATGTATTGCGTGCGTTCGCACACGAGGCCTCGGTTTACAGTCTGAGTTAGCGCAGCCAGCAGCTGCAGTATCTCCGGTCACGACTGACACAGCAGCGTGGTGTTCCCCGAGGAGGAGCAGGGGAAGGAAGGTGGAGTCAGTCACGCACAGCACAGCCAGCCCCTGTCAGGTAATCAGCCCCTGTCAGGTAACACAGCCCCTGTCAGGTAATCAGCCCTTGTCAGGTAACACAGCCCCTATCAGGTAACACAGCCCCTGTCAGGTAACACAGGTAACACAGCCCCTGTCAGGTAACACAGGTAACACAGCCCCTGTCAGGTAACACAGGTAACACAGCCCCTGTCAGGTAACACAGGTAACACAGCCCCTGTCAGGTAGCACAGCCCCTGTCAGGTAACACAGGTAACACAGCCCCTGTCAGGTAACACAGGTAACACAGCCCCTGTCAGGTAACACAGCCCCTGTCAGGTAACACAGTAACACAGCCCCTGTCAGGTAACACAGCCCCTGTCAGGTAACACAGCCCCTGTCAGGTAACACAGCCCCTGTCAGGTAACACAGTAACACAGCCCCTGTCAGGTAACACAGCCCCTGTCAGGTAACACAGTAACACAGCCCCTGTCAGGTAACACAGCCCCTGTCAGGTAACACAGTAACACAGCCCCTGTCAGGTAACACAGCCCCTGTCAGGTAACACAGCCCCTGTCAGGTAACACAGGTAACACAGCCCCTGTCAGGTAACACAGCCCCTGTCAGGTAACACAGCCCCTGTCAGGTAACACAGCCCCTGAGGGACCCTCCTCTCTGGAGTGGAGCTAGGTCACTCCTCCTGCAGTCCTCAAAGCAATAATTGAACAGGAGGATTACGTGTGTTTTGTGGTATAGGTGGTAGTTACCTGTGGACATTGGCATTTTGTTTGCAGGGAAGTCTATCATGAGTATTTTTCCACGGGTTGAACGAAGTCATTGTGATAGATCCACATTTGTTAAAAGATTACTTTCAAATGGCTTGAAGCTTTCCTTAGCTTTAACCATTTGAGATTTGAAGCAAGATTTGGTAATAATAATTTTTTTTTATAATTTAAAGTTAGAATTTTTTTTATTTGTTTGAGGGTCGGAGATGCTTTGGGGGATTTTTGTTTGTTTGTTTCTGCAACGCTCAAATGTAAGGGACGGCTTTTACGATTTTTTACGTGTAGTAAACAGACGTCGATGTGCATTCAGGTTCATGGTTTGTCATCTGACACAAAAGACTGCCATCCATTCTAGCACAACCAGGCGGACAGGTCTGATGGGAAGTTAAGACAGTCTCATTTATGAAGAATTTGAACACTATGTATTTTGCTTTGTAAGACAAGCAATTTACTCCGAGACCGTTCAACCACCAGCAGTGCCATCAGCTGTAAACTGTAGCCTCCCAGACGGCAGTACAGACCACTCTCTGGAACTCTCAGCCTCAGTGCACTGAGTCACCCAAAAGACTGGCACCAAGATTAGTAGTCACTGTTTACAGTACGGGAAAAAATTAAAGAAAAGAACATTTCACTAATTGCTTTAGATGTCCGGAAGGGCTTGTCAATATTTGGCTGACCTCTTCTCTACATTTCTTTCAGAAAGGCCTTCAAGTTTTTGAAGATGCCCACTGCGTGTTTAAGGTAGGGAGGGGGGTACTTTCAATGCTTTCAAGCTCAGCTTCGGGAAGCTCATAATGGTCATATGTATGGACAAAGCCTCTTTATCAAGTCTACATTTAACACTGGATGAAACCTGGTCTATCCCGCCAAATCCTATAAGCAAATACTTTGGATGGGGTTTGACCCTAAGATATCATCACCAAGAGTTTCATGCATTAACCACAGGGCCAAAGTGGTAGGTGTGATTTCATTTCTGTAAAAGTGCATAAAGGAAATCTACGTTAAAACACATGTTCTAAAATGGAATGGCAAATCTCCAAGGATGTATCAGTGGATAGAAGCCAGCGAAACAAACACAAACGGCAAGACACATTAACAAGCAAACAAACAAAACAGATATAATCGATGAAAGAAACCAAAAGTGCGTACGTTTCTTGAAAAAGAACTGAATCTGCTTTTTTATGTCATTGTCAGATGACAAATGAGACGGCAGCAATATAATTTGGCGCCATTTTTTGGGTGAACAAAATTAAAAGCCAATATCTGTTGTACTGTTTTGTTTCTTTACATTTCAGTTTTCATTTGCATCTGCTGTTTTTCTCCAAAGTACATTTTGATGCTCTATCTCAGTAATCGTAAACATTTTTATGGAAATAAATATTCAGATTATATTTTGAAACAACCTACATCAAAATCAATAAAAGACAGAGCTAAGAAAAACAAAGAAACAAAATGCGGTGGCGTTTCATTACCATTAACAGGGTAGGCAGTAAACCACAAACAATAAAGAACAGTGAGTGGCCTGGCCCTTGCCGTGTAAACTGTACTGTAAAAGTCTCTTTCTAGAAGTGGTGGGCTTGTTTTTATTGTTGTTGTTTTTATTGTTGATGTTGTTGTCGTTTAACAGAAGTTAGTAATTCTTCAGCCATTTTCTTTGCAACTTCATCATGTAGTTATGCTTTTGAATCTTATGCTAAATCACTCACAGCCTGTTTCTTAACACTGAATTATCAGTTTGAGAGGAGGGCAGGGAGAAACAATTAGCCCAACGGTTAAAAACCGTAATGATGGCCTACTCTTACGAAAAGTCGAACATGATTTAACGTGTGCGCAAGATGTTTTGCGTGCGTTCACACACGGGGCCTCGGTTTATAGTCTCACCCGAAGGACTTTGGGGAGATTGGAGTCAGCACTGATGTTAACTCCAAGAAAAAAAATCTCCTCGAACAGGAATCGAACCCGGGTCGTCAAATTGCGAGCGCAATGTTCTGACCACTAGGCTATCTCATTCCCCTCATGGTAAAGATAGTAGGTTTGCAAACGAGAGAAGAACTTACCATTTTTTACCCCGAATTTGAAAAGGGTCTACCCTAGTGGTAAGTAAACATGGTCGCATAAGCAAATACGCACCATTGGTGAACCTCCGAGCCCCAGTCGAGGAATGAAAATCAAAACAAAACAAAACACAGCAAACTCAAAACCTTAACTTGAAAATTTTCTAATTTCTGAAAATCCAGCCACTCAGAGTTTAATTTGAGAGCCAAAGCATTGACAGATGTCTGGTTAATAAAAAGAATACTTCCAAGTTTCAATGAAGAATAAAACGGAAATCGAATTTTCACTATGTTGTAGAAACATTTTTAAAGCTATTCACAATGATCTTAAAGAAAACAAAATCAGTTTTCTTCGCCCAAGAAGCCATAAACACGCCCCAACTATTCGTATCTTTGTTTATTTGCTTCTTTTGATTATTTCATTTTAGTTTGTTAGTTTTTTGTGTAATTTATCTATTCGACATATTCTGTGTTTACTTAGTTATTTATTTACATCTTTATTTGAGAGATGAATTCTTTTTTGTGCATGGCTAGATATTTAGGTCTCTGAGTTTTAAGTCCTGTACTCTACAAAGATGATGTCTTCTATGCGTAAACTGACGGAAATAATAATATGATAAGCAACACGTTGCACATTCCCCGAGTGGTTCTCGGCCTGAATCCTATCAAACACGATGCCTTTGGAATGTTTTCAGTTCGGTCCTGTTGTCATTTTCCTACCGCCCAGTTTGATGCATTAAGCTCAACGGAAAGACATACTGGTCAGTCATACATGTGTCATAAGTATGCGATACAGAATTTGAACAGTTATACGGGAATCGTTGCTTGTTTTCCATTAGCGAAGGTTCAGCAGCATCGAGCATGGTTATCAGTTGGACGGGTGGCCGTTTGCGCGCCTTGGTTTCAATACGGTCCCCCAGTTCACCCAGCTGCAAATGGGTACCTGCCCTGTTGAGGGTCAGGGAAGGTAAAGCAGCGAGGGAGAGGAGATGGGCGCCACCCTCAACATACTGACCTCTAGAGAAGCTGAGGTCTCTGATGCCTTGCTCCCCTAGACCGCCTAGGTTACGGGACACCTTTACCTTACCTTTTTACGGTAATCATTACCGGTTTTTCTCTTGCGTCTCCTTCAAAAACTGACTAAAATTTAATATGATACTCAATCAATTTGGTCAAGCGCGAAATCATGTCTCTGCCTCTCATTGCATTATGTTCACCTACTTCATTCCTGTATATGAAATAATAATAATAATAATAATAATAATAATAATCATAATAATCATAATAATCATAATCATCATAATCATAATCATAATGATAATAAATAATAATAATAATAATAATAATAATAATAATAATAATAATAATAATAATAATAATAATAATAATAATAATAATAATAATAATACATGGAACTTATATAGCGCTATATCTTGTAAAAACAAATCAAATTACCCCATAGCAACAGGGCAACATGCATACGCACCCATGCACACAATCACGCTCGCGCACGCACGCACGCACACACACACACACACAAACACACACACACTTACACTCACACATACACACACGCAGGTGCAGGCACGCATACACGCTCACGCAAACGCACACACATATGTATACACACATGCACGCACGTAGATGCGCATGCACGCACACATACATACAGACTTACGTACGCGCGCGCGCGTGTCATGCACAGGTCTCCAACATTTTCAACTACATTGCATTGGACCACTGTACACTACACTACATTACACTATGCTACACTACTCTACTATACACTACACTTTACTGTAATATCTTACACTACACTACACTACCATATCCGTCACTACACTACCCCGCACTACAGTACACCATACTACATAATTATGCACTACTCTGCACCACATTACTCTACATTGCACAACCCTACACTAAAATGCAATGCACTATACTGCACTATACTACAGTACACTACACTGCACTTAAATACGCTATACTACACTATACTACACAACACTACACTACACTACACTTCAGTACACTACACTACACTATACTACACTACACTGCACTGCACTACACTACACTACAGTACACTACACTACATTACACTACACTACACTACACTACACTACACTACACTACACTACACTACACTACACTACACATACACTACACTACACTACACTACACTACGTTACACAGCATTACACTATACTACACTTCACTAAACCACACCACACCACACCACATCACACCACACCACACCACACCACACCACACCACACAACTCCACACCACACCACACCAAAACACACCAAAACACACTACACTAAATCAAACCATACTACACTACACTGCACTGCACTACAACACACCACACAACACCACACCACACCACACCACACCAAACCGCTCTACACTACACTACATTACACTACACCACACTCCACCACACTACACTACACTGCAATTACAAAAAAGGAAACGAAAGTCTCTCTTTAAAAACAGGAAAAAAAGGAAAACCCAGAAAGAAACAGAAAAAGCAAGAGGACTGATTGCCAGTTACACAACAGAGGCAGGGCAGTCACTGATGGCTGCCTACCATCAGCGACACTACAGACTTGGCTGGGACAAAAGCCACAGTGCACGGGTAAGAGAGTCCCAGTGGTACCTGTTACCGGGCACAACCTTCCCTGTGTCCTTATTATTGTATTGCCAGATACATTTCCCTGTGTCCTTATTATTGTATTGCCAGATACATTTCCCTGTGTCCTTATTATTGTATTGCCAGATACATTTCCCTGTGTCCTGTGTATGACTGACCACGTGACCTCTCCATCACCCCATCCTCTCACAGAGGATTCCTGGCTGGTGTGTCTGCTGCTACTGGGAAGAATGGAGGTTTGTGGCAGGTGCAATTGTGGAAGTTTTTGGTCCATAAGGAATGACACAACTTGCAGGAACTAAAAGAAACGTAGGTGGCTCTGGTCCCACTCCTAGCTAGACTCTGACACTACACCCATCAAGCCATGACAGGTGGTTTGCATAGTGCCTGTCTTTTGTCCATGAATCAGTAAGTGTTTAGTTCTTTCTTTCAGTTAAAGTTTAGTACACATTCTTCCTAAACAAAATGGACTCTGCAAACTATTTCGTGGTAAAATCTCATTCCACAGACCTAACTGTAGTTTTGAAACAGCTGTTCATCATACGTATCTACAAAAATTAAACCCAAAACAACCAAAGACCTGCCTTCTGCATTTGATTCCATGCATTGTGCAGGAAATGCTGTGGACACTTTTCCCTATCATCGGTCACGCTCCAGATAGAGCGAGCACTTAAGGGCAAGAACTGTATACCTTGTTTCTTTTTTCTTCCGCAGACTGACAATAGAAGAGGTATCGTCACACATCACAGGTAAAGCGTCACTTTTGTAGTGAGAAACGAATTAAAGGGAATGGGTAAAAGAACTTAAGTCTGTGCGTGACTTTTACGAAATCATTTTTCACTGTAGATTTCCCTTGACAATACTCTGCTCGTCTGTTCTGTTTGGGATGCTGGAGTTGATGATGAATAATACCGTTGTTGATGATGGTGAGGGTTCAGGTGATGATACCAGGGAATTGATAGCGATGTTGGAGACGATAGACTCGTTTTCCTTGTGTGCGTGTCTACACCACATTCATCAGTGTCAGAGTGACACGGTGTGGAAACTATGCAGACAGCAGCCTGGCGTACAGGAGAAATTGTTGTCACACATGTTTTGCCTCCTGCACGAGAACACGGCATAAGAGAGAGAGGGACAGAGAAAGAAACAGACACAGAGATAGAGAGACAGACAGAGGCATGGGCACATAAGCACAGCCACATACACAGACAGAAAAGGGCAGACACACAGTCAGACATGGTGCCAAAGCACTGGCTATGATGTGTGATCTAGTGGTATAGTATCAAACGTTTTTCTTTTTTTGTTTTTCTTTGACAATATTTTTTATCTTTGGTATATTAATTTAAACACCGGGGACGGTATAGCTCACAGGTCAGAGCATTCGCTTTCCCCCAGACAAGTTCAGCAGCATCGAGTGTGATTACCAATTGGATGGATGATCCTTTGCGCACCTTAGCTTCAGTACAATCCCCCAGTTCACCCAGCTGTAAATGGGTACTTGTCCTCTTTAGGGTCAGGGAAGGTAAAGCAGCGAGAGAGAGGAGATGGGCACCGCCCTTAACATGCTGGCCCCTAGAGAAGCTGAGGTCTCTAACGCCTCTCTCCCCCACGACCACACAGGTTATGGGACACCTTTACCTTTTTATATGAAACGCCATCAACACCGAGGGATCTTTTCAAAAAGATTTTTTTTCTGGAATTGACATCAGGATTGACCCCACTCCTCTCGGAAATACTTTGCATAAGACTATAAACCAAGATGTTGTGTGCAAACACACACAACAGACCTTGCACACTCGTTAAAACCAGTTTCATCTTCTGGAAGAGTAGACGATTGTGTTCCTGATGGAATAAATGACAAAAAGTATATTAAAAAACAAACAAACATGCACATTGATGTCGTGTTTAAACCCACCCCCATCGTCAGAAAACAGCTAATTTAATGATGGGCTAAAAATGTTGCACGTATAAAAATCTAACATTTGGTAAGCCTTGCACCTCTAGTCAGTCAACGAAAAAAGCCGGAAAAAACAAAGAAAAAAAACCCCAGAAAAGCACCACCACCTCCGCACGGTACGTTTTACCTAGCATATATAGCAGATACAGTCTACTTAAACAGATATCAAACCAAAAAAAAAAGACATTTACGAACCACCTTGTCTTCTCAAAGAGTCCTCTTCCACTTTCTACCAGCTTCCAATGAATAATGCTTTTAAAAAAAAAATCCACACATAACAAAACTGTTTCTGAAATAAACTCCACAGATTAAAATGTGAACACGCACACAAGACGTAAAAACATTTGCGTAGGAAATATCAAGCTGAGAAATAAAACTCTGAGAGGATTGTAAACCGGAGTTTAAACAAGGGGTGTCAGATGTCATGCTTAGGCGTTGCATCTTTCGTTAGGTGATGTATCAGTTTCACGGCAACGATGTGCTGAAGATAAACAACGATGGGGATTGTGGCCGTGGCTGTGTGCTTGTGGAGAAACAAGAGTGTTGGTTCTTTTCAGTCTTTTATGTGGTTTTCTTTCTCTAGCTTAGTTCATGCTTGATTTTCTTGTTTTTCCTTTACCAATTTGTTTTGTATTCTGTCATCTATCTATCTATCTATCTATCTATCTATCTATCTATCTATCTATCTATCTATCTATCTATCTATCTATCTATCTATCTATCTATCTATCTATCTATCTATCTATCTATCCCTTAGTCTGGCGACCGTGGGGGCACGCCTGAAGACATGACAACCAGTTCCCTCCATTCCTCTCTCTGTTCTACCTTTCTCAAAATTTTGTTGAGTTCTAGGCCTGTCCATTCGCTGGTGTTGTCCTCCCATCTCTTCCATGGTCTATCTCTTTTTCTTCCTTCTTGGACAGTGCCTTGCAATATTGTTTTTGCAAGTCCTTTTAATCTTGTGACATGCCCGTACCATTTAAGTTTACGCTTCATTATGATTGATGGAAGATTTTCGTAGGGACCAATAGTTTGCTGGATTCTGTTATGCTCACCTTCGTTGCTTATGTGGTCTCTGTTGGAGATGCCAAGGAGTCTCTGGAAGCATCTCATCTCTACCGCCTGTACTCTTCTCTCCAAATCTGCAGTCAGGGTCCACGATTCACAGGCATACAGAAATATGGATATGACAAGGGAGCCTATTGACTAATGCTTGAAGTTGAGTGAGATATTTTTATCTTTCCAGATGATATCCTGGTCATCAGAGAGGCACTTCCCATTCTTGTCTTGGATTGTTGAGCTTCTTCCCTGTTTTGTGTCAGTCAGGTCTTTCACCAGCTGATATGCTTTCTTGCTGTTGTGTTTCTTGATGTTTTCTTCAATGTCATGGCACTGCTCACCAATCCATTTCTCCTTTGCTTCTTTTATAACCTTCCTGATTCTTTTGTTGATTATTCTGTCAATAATTAGATAATTAACATATATATTCACATATTAATTTATGTAGTCATTAGATAAGTGGAATATAATGTTTATCTAACCAAAAACAAACTTGAAGAAGAATACAATTGGAGATTGCTTACATATAATGTAACATTATTATTGTTTGCATGCATGCACTGTTGTGTTTACTTTCTGAATAATTCTGTTCTGATTTTTATGTGTTATTTATTTAATTGCTTTAACTAAATTAGATCCCGAGATTATCTGGAATGTATCGTTTTTAAAGCAACAAGGTCAGTCATTCGGAATCTTATGCTGACAGTCAAAGCTTTGACAGATACTTTAATGGAAAAAAGTGAAGAAATGTTTTGTTTTTTTTTAAATGAGACGGAAACTGGACTTAACTATGTTACTAAAAAAATGGTTTTTATATTTTTTAATTCACAACAATGTGGAATAAAATATTTCAGTTCGTTCTACGAAAGAAGCTACAAACAAGTCACAATTATTTTAATGTCTGTCTACTTGTACAGCATTTTACTTTCTGGGTGTTTTTTTCTTGTTTTAATATTGTTGTTTTTTTCGCGTGATTTCTTTTTTGTTTATTTATCTATGTATGCATTCCATGCTGCTTGTGGTGAGATAACAGAATAATGGAGTTTGCTGATTTTTTCCTCTTTGTATAACTGAATATGCCACTCCTCTGTTTCAGCAGCTATAACTCATAGGTAACGACTTTGCAATGTCAGTACAAGTAAAAATATTATGGTTGCACTAGGTGTACCGTTATCTCTGATAATGTCATTTAGTTGTGTGAAATGATTAATTTGCATAGGGGTTCCATATTTATGGAGACTTTCAGCTGTCCAGTTCCTCACTCTTTCTAGATAACCAGTTAGTTATCTATGAAAGGCGAGCTGTTACCCATGCAGCAGACCCCCCCCCTCTCCACATCACTGGAATGGTCCATAGGAAAGGTAATCGCGAAGAAAGAAAGAAAGAAAGAAAGAAAGAAAGAAAGAAAGAAAGACAGAAAGAAAGAATGGAAGAAAGAAAGAAAGAAAGAAAGAATGGAAGAAAGAAAGAAAGACAGAAAGAAAGAAAGAAAGAAAAAAGAATGAATGAGAGAGAGAGAAGAAAGAAAGAAAGAAAGAAAGAAAGAAAGAAAGAAAGAAAGAAAGAAAGAAAGAAAGAAAAAAGAAAGAAAGAAAGAAAGAAAGAAAGAAAGAAAGAAAGAAAGAAAGAAAGAAAGAAAGAAAGAAAGAAAGAGAGAAAGAAAGAAAGAAAGAAAGAAAAAAAGAAAAGAAAAGAAAGAAAGGAAAGAAATATGGAAGGAAAGAATAATAACATACGAACGAAGGAAAAATAATTGCAGATTATACAACATCAGCACAACAGTGATGAGCATCCACTTATATCAGCAAACGAGTCTACAGAGAACAGAGACCAGGGACTTTTTCTATGACAAAACCACACTGCACAGGAAAGAGGGTCCCAAAGGTAGCCAATTAAATGTTGAAAAAAAGGTAAAGGTGTCCCATAACCTATATGATTGTAGGGGAGCGAGGATTCAGAGACCTCAGCTTCTCTAGGGGCCAGGATGTTGAGGGCAGTGCCCATCTCTCCCTCGCTGCTTTACCTTCCCTGACCCTAAAGAGGGCAGGTAGCAATTTTCAACTGGGTGAACTGGGGGACTGAACTGAAGCCAGGCCGCGCAAACAGTCTCCCATCCAGCTGGTAACCACGCTCGATGCTGCTTAACCTTAGCTTGGTGAAAGCGAGTGTTCTGACCACTGAGCTATCCCACCCCCTGGCAGCCTCTTACCAGAGCAAACCCTTCTCTGTGTGCTGTTCAGGAGTGGCGTGGCCTCTCCAGCACCCAGCCTCTCTCCCAGGATGCCACGCTGGTCTGTCTGCTGCTGCTGTTGGGAAGGATGGGCTTGATATGGCAGATGCTGTTGTTGTTGTTGTGCGTTCTCCAGCTTAACACTCGGGGGTCACCCAGAATGTGCACTCTGACTCACTCATCCCACCAGTGAGATTAAAATTGCACACTGAATGAGAAGTTTGCGTGTATGACTGTTTTCAAGTACTTCGCCATATAGGCAACCATACTCCAGGTTCAGATGGTTCTTTCTCTTTTAAAGGAGAGTGCAGGTCGTTGAGTTAAGAGCTTGTCATAGCTGAAGGCAACATCAACACAACATTTCACAACATAACATTTTAGTGTAGGCCTTAGCAATCAGTTGACATCAATAACTGACACAGCTTTTGGCCTGGGACAATATGGTAGATGATATTGTTAAAATGGTGGTACTGAAGAGGTAACACAGCATCCATAAACCAAGAGCTTTTGGCCGCACTTAAAGTTTAACTTCCATACCTTACCGCTATGTTGTGAATGATGGTCTGCGAACTGCCTGTCTTTTGGAGGCTTAGGTAGATGTCAGTTTCTGTATTAACACAAAATGTATCGCAATAACTCCCCTAAAAGGTAGTTTTTACAATGTTCTAGCAGTGAAATCTCAGTCTCTATAATTCTTCACTGTGTTAGTAAGCCAAAAGGGATCATCTCGTAGACTAGTTGCCAGCTGTCTTTGCAGGAAATGACGTTGCGGATTTTCCCGCTACAATCGGTCACACTCCACATATCACTACCAGATGTTCGACGCCATCGCTGAGTGGTTAAGACTGCTCGACTTCAATCCTATAGGTACATGAAGTCGTGGGTTTGAATCTTGGCGGGGTTTGGTGAATTAAGTCCAGGGATTTTTACGATCTCTCAAGTCAACTCCAAGTGCAGACCTGCCAGTTCCTTAGTTTCCATCGGGTATGTACACAGGCAGAAGATGAAATATGCACGCTAGACATCCCGTATTTCACGTCAGCGTTCGATGGATTATGGAAACATGAACATACCGAGCATACGTCCCCGAAATCAGACTGCAGGTACCTTCATGGTGGACAAAAAACGATTGCAGTAGTAACACCTCACCACTGCTGAACCTTGGAGCTCTGGCCGAGGATCGGAAACAAAAAATAAAACACAGAACCATACCAACAGATTCTGACAAACAGAGTTAGAAACAGAGGCACAGATAGATAGAGAGAGAGAGAGAGAGAGAGAGAGAGAGAGAGAGAGAGAGAGAGAGAGAGAGAGAGGAGAGAGAGAGAGAGAGAGAGAGAGAGAGAGAGAGAGAGAGAGACAGACAGACAGACGACAGACAGACAGACAGAAAACAGACAGACAGACAGACAGACAGACAGACAGACAGGACAGACCGACAGACAGACAGAGACAGACAGACAGACAGACAGACAGACAGACAGATACAGAGAAAAGGGCAAAAGCAATACACATAACAGACGTACAGAGACAGATACATGCATATCAGACAGACAGATATACAGAGCACAGTCAGAGACAGAGAGAGAGACACATACACACATACACATACAACTACACATAGATAGAGACATCGGTATACACACATGAAGACAAATATAAAATCATCGGGGACTTTTGTAATACATATATGGTCCAGTTGATAATTTATATGCATAAAATTTCACATTTTTATCTTCAAATTCTGGTTTGTCTTCTGCGCAGTGAACAAATACTTTGGATATTAAAACTATCGACATCATCCCACACAATTCAATTTTCTTTTGATCCATATCAGATAATAGTCTTCCCCTATAAATAACCAAATCAACAGAAAATCCAAAAATACAAAAGCTTTTTGTCTATACAGAGATTCCTCCTTCTCTTCATATGAATGTTCACAGAATAATGCCAGTTTTCTCTATGACTATAAACGAAATTGCTAGTGATGTATGTTTTGTATGAGCAAAAATGTGAATATGTACATCAAATGCCATAAAACCATATGTGTGTATGTGGAGGGGGGGGGGGGTGGCAGAATTATAAAGCTAAGAAACAAACCTCTTAAAAGAGAGTAGAATTTGATTTAAATCAAAAGGTGTCAAATTCCAATTAAGGCGTTGCATCTCTTACCAATTCCTGTGTCAGTTTCAAGGTAACAATATAATGAAAACCAACAAGAACATCGTCTGCGGATTTTTTGCTATGTTTTATTCAAAAGAAAAGCTTCCGGTAATTTTGTGTGCTTGTTTTCTGGCTTGATTTCTGCTGAATTTTTGTTTTGTCCTAATTCCAAAACATCCAATGCCAATCTGTCTTGCACTCTGTCATGTCTCAACTTGTTCATTTATTTCATTCTTTTATTTTTGTTCTACTGTTTTTTTCCTTTTCCTTTTCCTTTCCTGGCGCCATCTTCCAAGTGTCAGTTCTATTGCTGTTCGCTTTATTATTTTCTTTTTATTACAGGAAAGTATAGTAAGTACAATCCAATAAACATTCAGCTAAAATGTCCAACTTCAAGCTATATGAAAAACATAATATCTAAAAGATAGGGCGGGGACCTTGATGTTCATCAAATATTTTAGGAGTTTGTTGTGGAAAAGGTCTGATGGCCTTGACTACGTGTTATGGTAAAACTGAAGAACTGAGCTTGAATGTCATCATTGTTCGATCTAAGACCTACCTGACAAACGTTGCAGGTGTCTTTAATAAACCTTTATGGCTTGACTGAAACTGGCTGTGGCCTCATGTTGTAGCGCATTTCCTTGTGTTGTATTGATTTTTTGTATAGATTCTTTTAATTTTCTTGTATTTACCTGCTGACTGTACTCCATCAAAAGTCCTTCGGATGAGCCTATAAACCAAAGCCTCGAGTGCAAACACACGCAGAACACATTGCACACACGTGAAACGTTATCCTAGCCTTGAGAAGAGCAGGTATAGGCTATCAGTGCCGATAGCAATGGATGAAAGAAGGGTAACAAACAAAAACCTGAATGTATACTGGTGTCATTTTTAGACATTACTCCCAACGTTGGAATGCGGCTACCTTACTGGCGGATAAATGCAGTCACATACGCAAATATCTTTCGTTTGTAAGCCTAAGAGGTCTTGACGAGAAACAGGACACGTAACTTTAGCACCAAATCCATCAGACCGTGAGAGCTAGTCTGCATGATGCTTGTCTTTTGGGTGAATCATCAGACCTAAGTGGCCATTTTCCACATAGATTTACCACTCGCATTTCATCAGTTAGTATCTACACAGTTCTTAAGATTAGACCTATTTTCAAGACCCCACAAACATTTTAGAGTACTTTATCTCTATACCCACTAAAACCAACTCAAACAAACAAATGCTTAACCAAACTAAAAAAAACTTTGCCATAAACATTCACTTTTGTCTTAAAGGAAATGACGAGACAAATTTCCCCATAACAATTGGTCACACTCCAATAATACAACTACCACCAAACAAGATAGGTTATGTTATTTGGTTTTGTCCTGTTTTGCTTTTTTCCGTTATCCCTTTCAGACTTACACCAGAAAAGGAACTATCACACGCCCTAGGTAAAAGTTCCACGATGATAAAGATCGACCAGATGGAAAATAAAGAGCTGGAGGGGTAGACAACACTTCCTTCTGTATGTGATGAGTTCCGCCCCTTGTTCACCATAGTTTTCCCCAAAACTATACACCACTTATCTCTTTGCTGCTCTCTGGGAGGCTGAGGTCGATGATGAATGATGCTGTTGTTGATCATCGTGGTGGTTCAGGTGATGGTGCCCGGAATGGATTAATTAATAGTGAGGCCAGAGATGATAAACTCTCTTACCGGTGTGCGTGTCTGTGCAGTGTTCGTTAGCGCTAACGTGACACCGGGTGTAAATTGTGCAGACAAGAGCGTGACGAACAGAAGGGAGAGTTGTCACGAATGCGTAGACTCATGCAAGTGTTCGTGACGTGAGAGAGAAAGAGAGAGGGGGAGGGGAGAGAAAGAGATATGGGGGATGCGAGAGAGAGGTAAATTCTTTTTTGGCAATGCAAATTCTTTTATTTCGAGGATAACGAATACGCACTCGTAAGCTTTGTTACATCCATTCCCCTGAGAAAGAGAGAAAGAGAGAGAGAAAGAAAGATAGATAGATAGATAGATAGATAGATAGATAGATAGATAGATAGATAGATAGATAGATAGATAGATAGATAGATAGATAGATAGATAGATAGACAGACAGACAGACACACAGACAGACAAACAGACAAACAGACAAACAAACAGACAAAGACAGAGACAAAAACAGACAGACCATCAAAGACAAGGATTGACCGACTGTTCAGCAGACAGACAGAAATACACACACGCGCGCGTGCGCGCGCGCGCGTTCGTGCACATGCACACATATATACCTTTACACACAGATAAAAGATGAAGGCAGATGAATCGGAAGAGAGACAGAGAAAATGAAAAAGAAGATGCTTTACTCGAACAGTTTAAATCCTTGGTTCTAAAGTTTTCCTCTCTGTAGCCAATAGTTCTTTTATTTTTACATTTCATTGGTATTTTAAATACCAAAAATATTCTATGTGGATAAGTTTACTTGTAATGATATACAGCAGATCAATTCTCCTTAAAATTCGATTAAAATACTACAAAAAATATTTACAAGCACTTTGTCGGATTCAAAGAGTCAATTTTCAATTTTAAACGAATTTCTTAGAACAATGCTTATTTTATTTGTTACCAGAAGCAAAACTGCTCCATTCTATCCTATAAACTGAGAACGTAAACCCGTGTACTGGTAACAGTAAAACCGTTTGCAAAGCTAAGATGAAAATAAGAACTAACACAATGAGAAGATTTTCTACAAGTTATTGCAAACAAAAGAGCGTCAGATTTCTCTTTCGGTATTGTGTCTATCATCAAGAGTTGTATCTGTTTCACAGCAACAACATGACTACAGAAATTTGGTTGTTTTTACTGTTTGTTTTTAGCTTTGTTGCTAGACACAAACAAAACTCTTGGTCCAGTGGCTTATGACACAGTTGCCAGCACGTTGGGTTACGGGTTGGAAGGTTGCCGGTTCAAATCCTGTTTGAGTCAAAGTCTTTTTGATTTTACTCCAACAAGGCTCATTTCTAGAGTGAGTTTGCTATGGGCTCCTCTGTAAAGACTCGGAAAATATAGTCGAGCTTAATTTGGTTCATAACTACAATTTTGAGAGTGTTTCTTAAAACATTTGACTAATACTGTAGGTGTATGAATCACTCGGGCCGGGATGACTCTGAGATAGGAAATTTACAGTCTAGTTTCATCAAGTAGTCTGGAAGCACAAACACTTTCTTTGCATCATTCATGCATTACTACATTATCTCCATCAAAAAGATTATCCTGCATTCAAGGAACACTGTCTCTGATATGGCCTAGGCTGCTTTGGTCTCGTGGTGACCTCAGGTCTGCTTTTCCAGAAAACTTCTGTGCCCCTAGTGAGAGTTTGCCGAAGTCTGTTCAGTTGGATGTCCAGGAGAAGATCGTTGGCAGAACACGGTTGTCACCACCCCTAGTGGGTGACTCAATGCGGGTGTGCAGCTAAGCCACTATTGTCGTTAGTAAAAAGACTGAGTAGTGCTGTCCTACGTGTGTTAGCTCAGACCAGGCACCACTGAACACTACCAAAGTGACCCAGCAGTCATGAGGGCTCTCTAGAGCTACTTGCCAGTGCCACATGCACATGGCAGCCTATCATTAATGTTGGCTTGTCTTTAAATATCGCTATTTAGCTCTCTTTTTCCTGTCTTTATCTTTTTTCTTTATTGATTTTTTTCTCTTTGCTTCTCTTTTTCTCTTTTCTTTTTTCTTTACATTTTGTTTTTCTGTCTATCCTTCTTTTTGTTTTTTCCCATTCTTTCTTTCTTTCAAGTTTTTTTTAGTTTTTTTTTTATTGTTTTTATCGAGTAATGTTTTCCCTTTTCTTCCTGTGTATATACTTTCTTTATTTATGTTTATGCATTCTACTATATGAACACCTTCAGATTTTCCTCTTTTTCTGTTTTTTTTCCTGTTATTTTCCCCCTTTCCCTCAGCTTATTGTTTCTTTCTTCCCCTGATCCGTTAGAGTGATCTTTCAATTTGTATTGCCTATCTAAAAAGCCAGCCCATTTCCATTGACCTCAAATCAAACAACAAAGCAATAAAAACAACTGCTTTGCATATAGAAAATGAACATGAACAAAATAGTATAAAACAAATTGCTGTTATATCATGAAAACACAAACGTGCTCCATTTTCGGCATAATAAAGTGCTCCTATTTGTTCCAGCTCTCATAAAAGTGCATGCGGGGTAGCGCTCTCTCTCTCTCTCTCTCTCTCTCTCTCTCTCTCCTCCTCTCTCTCTCTCTCTCTCTCTCTCTCTCTCTCTCTCTCTCTCTGTCTCTCTGTCTCTCTCTCTCTCTCCTCTCTCTCTCTCTCTCTCTCTCTCTCTCTCTCTCTCTCTCTCTCTCTCTGTCTCTCTGTCTCTCTGTCTCTGTCTCTGTCTCTGTCTCTGTCTCTCTCTCTCTCCTCTCTCTCCTCTCTCTCTCTCTCTCTCTCTCTCTCTCTCTCTCTCTGTCTCTCTGTCTCTCTGTCTCTCTGTCTCTCTGTCTCTGTCTCTGTCTCTGTCTCTCTTCTCTCTCTCTCTCTCTCTCTCTCTCTCTCTCTCTCTCTCTCTCTCTCTCTCTCTCTCTCTCTCTCTCTCTTCTCTCTCTCTCTCTCTCTCACACACACACATGCACGAACACTACCACTACCACTAACACACAGACATACTCTCTCTCTGTGTCTATCTGTCTCTGTCTCTGTCTCTCTCACACACACACACACACACACACACACACACACACACACACACACACACACACACACACACACACACACAGAGAGAGATTTAGTCTAGTTTTCTGGTGCTAAAACGTAACAGTTGATCGCAGTTATCACGTATATTATATCTACACGTTTTTTCGTTTCTTCACAAAATGCTACGCAAACTGTGATCCTTGCACTATAAGAAGAAAATTGCCAGCCCATATCCAATATTTATTGTTAATTAAGTTAAGCGTCTTACTTCATTTTTGCTGATTTATTGGCTTGTTTGTGTGCTGTGTTAGTTATGTGTGTTTTCGCATTAGCTTTCTAAACGCAGCGTATTGTTTAGCTTTTATCAAAGCATTCTGCTTGTTTTTTTTGTCTGTTTAGCTATGTCCTTTTGTGCGCAAATTAAAATGTTAGAGGTGATTACAATTTTTTACCCACGGCTAAAGGTGCTCTCAGCTATTGATTTGTGCTAAGTGGCAGGGGCTATAGGAAAATGTTGCTATGTTTGAAACATGTTGTGTTCGAATTGTCGTCAGTCCCGAAAAGCTCTTTGCATAACATTATGAACTCATTTTTGTACAGTGAAAGAGAAAACGAACCCTCTGAAGTTGAAGCATGGCAGACTGTATGGTACCTTCTCGTTTTCGCGTGTATTAAGGTATTGCAGTCACTGATTTAAGGTACGGTGTGAATTAAGTCTTTACATTAATTCTAGGTACGGTGTGTATTAAAATATTACATTGATTCTAGGTACAGTGTGTATTAAGTCCTTCGATTGATTCTAAACGATGTGCATTAAGAAATTACATTGATTCCACGCACCATGTGCATTAAAATATTACATCGATTGTACGCACCATGTGCATTAAAATATTACATTGATTCTACAATTATGTGCATTTAAACATTACACTGATTCTACAATCATGTGCATTAAAACATTACACTGATTCTACAATCATGTGCATTAAAACATTACATTGATTCTACAATCATGTGCATTAAAACATTACATTGATTTTACAATCATGTGCATTAAAACATTACATTGATTCTACAATCATGTGCATTAAAACATTACATTGATTCTAGGTACGCTCAGTCCTTCAAATGGCTCTAAAGGGTATACATTAAAACATTACATTGATTCTAGGTACGCTCAGTCCTTCAAATGACTCTAAAGGGTATACATTAAAACATTACATTGATTCTAGGTACGCTCAGTCCTTCAAATGACTCTAAAGGGTTATACATTAAAACATTACATTGATTCTAGGTACGCTCAGTCCTTCAAATGACTCTAAAGGGTATACATTAAAACATTACATTGATTCTAGGTACGCTCAGTCCTTCAAATGGCTCTAAAGGGTATACATTAAAACATTACATTGATTCTACAATCATGTGCATGAAAACATTACATTGATTCTAGGTACGCTCAGTCCTTCAAATGGCTCTAAAGGGTATACATTAAAACATTACATTGATTCTAGGTACGCTCAGTCCTTCAAATGACTCTAAAGGGTATACATTAAAACATTACATTGATTCTAGGTACGAAGTGTAATCAGACATCACATTGATTCTTAGGTATGAAGCCATAATTATTATAATGTGGTAGATCACCAGGCTGTTGAGCTTGGGAACGCTCACTAACAATATAATAACAACATCAGATACAAATAGACGCCACTGTGTTTGCTTCAACCAGCTATCTGCCTGTTAGTGGCTACTGACGACAAGACAGAGCATAAGCTGCGTAGGGGGACGGGATAGCCTAGTGGTCAGAACACTGCGCTCGTTATGTGACAACCCAGGTTCGATTCCCGTTCGAGGGGTTTTTTCTCCAGGAGTTAACAACAGTGCTGACTCCATTCTCACCAAAAGTCCTTCGGATGAGAATATAAACCGAGACCCGGTGTGCGAATGCACGCAGAACATCTTGCGCACACATTAAATCCTGTTCCGCTTTTCGTAAGTGTAGGCCATTGTGTACCGGTTGGAACAGATGACAAGATTGACAAAACTGCAATCATATGGGGGATGGATGTAAAAAAGCACATGAGTTCTTATTCCATTATCCTCGATATAAAAGAAAGAATCAATAAATAAGATAAATAGGGCAATGCTGTCTTCTTTATTTCTTGGTTGTTGCTTTTTAGTTGTTTAGTTTTTTTCTGTTTTTAACTGCTTATGTGTGCTTATAAGTATATCGGTGTGTGTGTATGTGTGTATATATGTGTGTGTGCGTGCACGCGTGTTTATGTGCATGCATGCATGTGCGTGTGTATGTACATGATTTGGCACGCGAGTGTGTATTTGTGTGTGCGTTTGTGCGCGCGCTCACGTGTGTGTGTGTGTATGTGTGTGTGTGTGTGGGGGGGGGGGGGGGGGGCCGGGATGTGAGTGAGTGTGCGTGTGAGTGGGTATGCATGTGTGTGTATGTGTGTGTGTGTGCGTGTGTGTGTGACATTAATGTATAAAAACAACAGCGCAGACAAACAGAGCATTAAACAGCACGTACACTGCAGACCAATATCAGCAACAACCAGGAAATTAAGCATTTAAAAACTTTGAAATTCAGATCCGTCTCAGAAACAAAACTAACTTTGTTCAAACTTTTTACAGTCTCACAACTAAACTTTGTGTCATTCTAAGTCATAACGTTCTCTCATTTTTTACATTCCTATTTCAATCCTTACAATCAGGTTTAAACAAGGCAAACAAGGAAGTATCCGCCACAACGGCTGCTGGTAATGAGAGCGTCTGCAGCACTGCGATAAAGAGGAGTCTGTCTGTTCTACAAGAGCAATTTCAACAGACACCAGCATTTCCAGGAAACAGGTTTCTTTAGCTCCGACTGGGCTGATTTCTTTCATTTATTCAATATCTATCTTACTTAATTCTTTATTTTATTTCGCGGATGATGAAGAAACGATCATGTTGGGTTGTTTTTTGTGGGGGGTTTTAATCCGGTGTGTATGTGCATTTGTAAATTGTGTGCGTGTTCTTCAATTTAACGTCGAAATTGTGTAATGTCTTTTCACTGACACGCAATGGCCTACCCTTTTGAAAGGTGGAACATGCTGTAACGTGTGTGCAAGGGGTGTTCACACAGGTTAACTGGGTTGATAGTATCATTCAAAGGATTTACGAGTGAGTGGAGTCGATACTGATGTTAAACCCAGGAAGGATATCCTCTATGATTTGTTTTTATTGTGTACTTTATATTATGTGGATGTTTATCAGAGCACTCGATTTCCCCCAGCCAAAATTAAGCAGCATTGACCGTGGTTGCCAGTTGGATGGGTGACCGTTTGCGCGCCTTGGCTTCAGTACAGTCCCCCTCTTCACCCAGCTGTAGATGTGTACCTGCCCTCTTTAGGGTCAGGGAAGATAAAGCAGCGAGGTAGAGGAGATGGGCGCCGCCCTAAATATGCTGGCTCCTAGAGAAGCTGAGGTCTCTGATGCCTTGTTCCCCTACGACTACATAGGCTATGGGACATCTTTACCTTTTTCATAGGCTATACTTTTCTGGCTTTATTGTTGTCATTTGATGTATTTGGTTGTATGCTTCATATCTTTCTTCTAATAAACTTTCATCTTTTAAGACTTTCTCCTGTTGGCTAAGCTTTCACTTTATTTTTCGTTCGTTCCTGATTGGGTTTGTTTGTGTATGTATTTGCTTTTGGAAAATGGTAGATTTTCTTTTTGCTGTTTTTTTTTAACAGTTGTTGAACAAAACATATTAGTTGTTCTTTTGATATTTGGTTCTTTTTTTCTTAGTTTATTTTACTGATTTTGTTTATATTGTCAAGTGTTTTAGTTTAAATTTTCATTTTCAATTGTGTACCCTAATTTTCATAGTCACAAACGTGTTTCGCACCAAGAAAATTACAACAGATTATTGTGGCTCTGGAGGTATTTCTTGGTTTTTTGTTGCTGCTGTTTTTTTTTCAGTCATAACATTTCATTTGCCGATCTTTTCCATTAAAGGTTAAAGTTTCGTAAGTTACATCATTACTGCAACTTGTTTGATTACATTGGTAGTTTGACCTTCTTGTGCGTTTCGCTCTTTACCATATCGTACATTTTATCTTCGTTTTTTACCTGTTCCTCTTCCTCTGTCCCTGTCTATATGTCTGTCTGTGTGTCTGTGTGTCTGTGTGTCAGTGTGTCTGTCTGTCTGTCTGTCTCTCTGTCTGTCTGTCTGTCTGTCTCTCTGTCTGTCTGTTTGTCTGTCTTTCCGTCTCTCTCTCTCTCTCTCTCTCTCTCTCTCTCTCTCTCTCTCTCTCTCTCTCTCTCTCTCTCTCTCTCTCTCTCTCTCTCTCTCTCTCTCTCTCTCTCTCTCTCTCTCTCTCTCTCTCTCTCCTCTCTCGCTCTCTCTCTCAATCTCTCAATCTCTCAATCTCTCAATCTCTTAATCTCTCTCTCGTGTGTGTGTATGTGTTAGTTCTTCAGTTTAAGTCTTTCCACAAAACAGTGATATCAGACGTGAAGTGTGTGTGTGTATGTGTGTGTGTGTTTTTTTTATTTTATTTATTCCTTTATATCAAGGATAATGCAATAAGCACTTTTGTGCTTTTTTACATCCAGTTCCCATGTGTCTGCAATTTTGTAAATGTCATCTGTTCCCACCTGCACACGATGGCCTACTCTTACGAAAAGCGGAACAGGATTTAACGTGTGCGCAAGATGTTCTGCACCGGACTCGAATCTGGGTCGTCAGATTGTCAGCGCAATGTTCTGACCACTAGGCTATCCGTCCCCTTGTTGTGTGTGTGTGTGTGTGTGTGTGTGTGTGTGTGTGTGTGTGTGTGTGTGTGTGTGTGTGTGTGTGTGTGTGTGTGTGTGTGTGTGTGTGTGTGTGTGTTTCATTTTCATTTTATTCTTTTGTATCGAGGATAATGGGATAAGCACTCATGTGCTTTTTTTCATCCAGTCCCCGCAGTTGTGTAAGTATTATCATCTGTTCCCACCTGCGCACAATGGCCTACTCTTACGAAAAGCGGAACAGGATTTAACGTGTGCACAAGATGTTCTGCGTGCGTTCGCACACAGGGCCCAAGGCCTCGGTTTACAGTCTCATCCGAAAGACATTTGGGAAGAGTGGAGTCAGCTTTGATGTTAACTCTAGGGGAAAAATCCTCTCCAACGGAAATCGAACTCGGGTCGTCAAATTACCAGCGCAATGTTCTGACCACTAGGCTATCCCGTGTGTGTGTGTGTGTGTGTTTTGTGTGTGTGTGTGTGTGTGTGTGTGTGTGTGTGTGTGTGTGCGTGCGTGCGTGCGTGCGTGTGTGTGTGCGTGCGTGCGTGTGTGTGTGCGTACGTGCGTGCGTGCGTGCGTGTGTGTGTGTTTGTGTGTGTATGTGTGTGTGTGTGTGTGTGTGTGTGTGTGTGTGTGTGTGTGTGTGTGTGTGTGTGTGTAAGTTGGTGTTGTACACGTACAATGTTTCTGTCTTTTCTTCTTTTTAACTGTCATCATTATCATCGTCGTCCATGTCATCACTATCAGCAGC
>CM060317.1:2730905-2735905 GCA_030674155.1 Stramonita haemastoma
AGAGAGAGAGAGAGAGAGAGATAGAGAGAGAGAGAAAGAGAGAGAGAGAAGAGAGAGAAGAAATGAGAAGAAGAAGAAGAAGAAGAAGAAGAAGAAGAAGAAGAAGAAGAAGAAGAAGAAGAAGGAAGAACAACAACAACAACAACAACAACAACAACAAAACAATAACAACAACAACAGCAACAACAAAGAGAAGAAAAAGAAGTAGAAGAGTTGAAGAAGACAGAGTATGTGTGATTCAGGTTCATATTTAAAATACCTAGAAATTGCCTGAATAGTCATGCATACTTATTTGACAAAAAGAGAAACATTCTTTTTTAAACATAATTTTCAAAATATTTTAATTGAGTCAAAGGGGAGGAGATACACGGTTTATTCTCCTTTATTCCCCCTTTCTCTCATTTTTTTCCGAAGTGGTTATTGTTATTTCATGGTCATCTGTTTGATAGTAAACAACTACAGTGGTGACGTTTAAAATGTGTCCCCACTTGTTGACCTCTCTGGCTCTGGTTTTCGTCTGTTTTCCATTCCAGTTTTTTCAGTTCGTCATGTAGGACACACTCATCAAGTAAAATCAATGAGATTCAGTCTCCTCAATCCATAGTGATTCCCCCATGAGTGAATCAGAGTGCATGTTCTGGGTGACCACCAAAGAATGTGTAACAACAACATCAGCAACAACGACATTATGTTACTACATTCTACAACAACGATAAAATGGGATTCAACTCAGAACTAACATGCAAAACCTGCACTAGAACACTTAGAAAGGAAAATGAAACTACAGACCAAAACAACAAAAATCACACGAACATCCATCAGCAAATGTGTGTTTCAAAACTTTATATGTATCAATCTTTCCTTTCTAAGGAATAATGGCTATTACACCTTTTCGGTTTTTTTCAAAAACCATGGAATTCCTATGTGACAATATTGTCGTTATTCTGAACATTGTGTATTCAGCCCCCTCCCCTCCCCTTCTTTCCCGTTGTGTTTGTACAAGCAGTTGATGCCTTCCTGCAAGTCCATGCATGTCTATGGTGTTTTCCACTTTCCCTCCTGTTTAAAATGCAGATTGCCAGAGAAGCACTACAGATGCAAATAAGCAGAGTGCAGTACAGCGCTAGCGGTCACAGACCCGGAGTTCAGCGCACTTGCCCTACACATTATCCTGGACAGCTCTGACTAATCTACAACGAGCCATGTTTTTTTCCATTTTTTTTTCATTTTTCGTGGGCGGGATGGGGCAGTGTGGGGATGGGGAGGCTGGTCATTAAGTACAGGTATCCTCAACTCATCACTTCAAGCTATTGATTCGAAGGATTGTGGATGAATCGTTAAAGACATTTTTTTTAATTTCTCGGCTAGAGCTGTTCAACCGACAGTGGGATATTTCTTATGCATTCCTGTGTTTTTTGTTGCCCACCATCCACGCAAGTAGCGGCATTCACACCCCCAGGGTGCTGCAGATGTCCTCAGATAGGAGAAGCATGTTCTGTGCAGTGTGGTGGTGACTGCAGTGCATCTACCCCGGCTAACTGTGGACGGTGTGCCTGGTGGTGATAAGGAGTGCAGGTCAGGGCTCTGTACAGAGTGGAGATGTTTACTGCCTTGTTTTTCCCCTGCCTTTGGGAGGTGTGAGGGCTATTTGGACCTTGCTCGTGTAGGTGGAGTCTTTCTTTCTGCCGTTTCATGGAAGGTTAAGGAGTGTGTTGTTAGTTTAAAGCTTACACACACACAGACACACAAGCACGCAGGCACATACATACTAGCGTGCGCACGCAGGCACACGGAAGCACATACACATACATGAACGCATGCACGCATACATGAACACACGCAAACATGCTGGAACACAAGTATTTACATCCCCCTCTCAGTCACACACACACATACACACACGCGCGCGCGCGTGCGCGCATGCTCACACGCGCGCACGCTTACACACACGCTTGCGCACGCACACAAACACGCAAACACACAGACACTGACCTCTCTCTCTCTCTCTCTCTCTCTCTCTCTCTCTCTCTCTCTCTCTCTCTCTCTCTCTCTCTCTCTCTCTCTCTCTCTCTCTCTCTCTCTCTCTCTTGTTATTGGTTTGAAATTACATACCTGCAATGTTGTTTGGAAAGGAAGTAAGATTGGTATTCATGATGCAGTTTACCTTATACACTTCCATTAAGCCTATTCCTTGCTAATCTTACCCATGTTTTCATTTTGCATTGCTGTAGTATGTGTAAAACTTATCAATACTTTAAATTTGCATTGCTACAGTATGTGTGCAATTTATCAAAACCTTCATTTGCATTGCTATAGTAGGTGTCAAATTTATCCATGCTTTGATTTTTCATTGCTATAGAATGTGTAAAATATATACATGCTTACATTTTTCATTGCTATAGTGTGTGTGGAATATATCCATGCTTTCAGTTTTTATAGCTATAGCGGGTGTAAAATTTATCAATGATTTCATTTTGCATTGGTGCAGTGTGTGTAAAATGTATCAATGGTCTCTTTTTTAATTGTGATAGCAGGCGTGAAATTTATCCATGCTTTCGTTTTTTCATTGCCACAGAGTGTGTAAAACTTTTTATGCTTCCATTTTCCATTACTATAGTGTGTGTGGAATGTAACCATGCCTTTAGTTTTCATTGATATAGTACATTTAAAATTTATCAGTGAGTTCATTTAGCATTGCTATAGTGGGTGTGAAATGTGTATTGCGAGTTCATTTTTCATTGCTATAGCAGGCGTGAAATTTATCCATGCTTTCATTTTTTCAATGCCATGGTATGGGTAGTTTAAGTGAAATTTAACAATGCTTTCACTTTTCTTTACTATAGTATGTATGAAGTGTTTCCATGCTTTGATTTTTCATTGTATAGTATGTGTGAAATGTATCCATGCTGCCAATCTTTCACTGACATAGTATATGTAAAATTTATTCATGTTTTCATTTTGCATTACACTCACACCCCTGCCCCCCTCACCTGGTGTATTGTGGTCCAAGGCCAAGGTACCATTAAACCATTTCAGTGTTTCAGTGTTTCTCTCTCTCTCTGTCACACTCACAAGCGCGCGCGCGCGCGCGTGCACGCGCGCACACATACACACATGCACAAACAAACACACGCATGCACATGCACAAGAACAAGAACAAAAAAAAACCGAAAAATAAATGTAAATGATATGTCAATGTTTGCACATCAACGCATTTGATTATTTCCTTTGCTCAAACAATGCAGGCTATTATGAGTTAAAGCTGTAGCACCCCCTTCATTTCTATAACAAGTTTAACACTATACATCATAACAACTAATACGTCAAATCTTAAGAAGCGTCTGTTGACAGTCTAATCTTCTTAAAGCCTTTGTTTGTCTCTTTTCGGAACAAACATTACCAAGCTATTGATCAGCATTTGAAAATACACTCACCCATCTTTCCTGAGGAGTTGAGATTGTCGCGAGCCTGATACATGCACGTGTTACCCAACAGCACTACAGTCAAAAAGCGACATGCTGCTCATTGTTCCACCGTGGACATCTGACACAAGCCAGTCTTCATCATTGTCCACCTCTCATTGCACATAGTATAGATAGGCCTTCCAGCTTTCTCCTATTTCTGGGATATAGGCATGGTTACAAAGAAAGATGAAATTCTCATTGCACCTTTAGCGGTGTGTGTGTGTGTGTGTGTGTGTGTATTTGTGTGTGTGTGTTTGTGTGCGTGTGAGTGTGTGTGTGTGTGTGTTTGTGTGCGTGCGTGTGTGTGTGTGTGTATGTGTGTGTGTGCTCTCACCAATGCTGGACAACACGGCTGATAGAAAAAAAAACCAAATGAATATTGCAGATGTATCGAAGAGAGTGGTGACGATCATGACCTATCACTTTGCTATAGAGGAAATTAAAGTGTCAGTGTAAGCATACCGCCTGTGCCTGGGGCTTCTCTCTTTTGTTTCAGTTTCTAGTCCTGGAAGAAAAAAGAACATAATTTTTATAGCGTATCATGGATCGCGTGAACATATACTGGGATTGTGTGTTAGGGTATACTGGGCGGGAGGGGGTCACGTTTCTATGTGTTTGGCATTTGAAACGTAGAGTCGGTTGTTTACTGTACATGTGTTTTTAACCAACCTCGTGTTTGGCGGATGCCTTTTCAGTATTGGACATTTGTGTCTCTTTGCGTTCAAACCATCCCTACAAATGCAGGAATCCTGTCAGTATTTGTAGTTATTTACAGTACTTTATTGTTCTTTGATAATTGACATTTGCAAGCAAACTGTCTCAGGATACACGACCTTCCCCCGATGGCAGTTGATTTAACCCATTCCTGGCGAGCACGCTCATTGCATTATCGTGATCAGCGGTGACAGACTTGTGGCGGCTGCTCTTCACGTTGTGTTGTGTATAGCTCCCAAGGGGAGGATCAGTCCCGTTATTGCCTGCTGAGTCTGTCTTGAGGAGTAGCAGAGAGATGCCTTGCCCATAAGTTAGCGTGTGCTGTGCGTGCTTTTGAGACTGTGCACACTTTATATAAGCTTTAACCAACTTTCACTTTGGTAAAATGAAAATAAAAAACGTTAACATGAAATATATAGATGTTCCGAAAAAAATGTTTGAATTCAACGTTTACGTTTAGTGTATAGATGTTTCGGGAAAATTGTGTGAATTAAACGTTTACGTTAAGTGTATAGATGTTTTCCAAAAAAAAAGCTTTTTGTTACAGATTGGATGACAAGTTGCATTTATCGATAGCTTGCCCAGTGTTTACTGTTTCAAAACAAAAATGTTTGCGTAAGCATAAGCAAAAAAGGGAAACGATTTTCATAATCTTTATTATAAAAAGATTGTTGTATGATTACTATGGATGTTGCTATGTTTAATGTCTACGCTGTAAGATAGATAGAACAAGATAGAACAAGAACAGTTTTAACAAATAAACAAAAAAAAATTCATATTATCCTGTAGGATCGTTTTATGTTTTCCTATAATCATGAAAGG
>CM060317.1:2745905-2748405 GCA_030674155.1 Stramonita haemastoma
CACGGGAACTGGACGTAAAGAAGCATATGGGTGCTTATTCCATTATTCTCGAAATAAAAGACTAAAAAAAATAGGATGAGCCAAACAAAATCAATAAGAGACAGACAGACCGACACACCGACAGACAGACCAGCAGACAGACAGACAGGGAGTGACAAGTCAGGTGTGCTGTTTTCCATCTGTCAGCGGAGATTAGCGGCATTGTTGTCCTGCCACTCCACTTCAACTTGACTGCTTGACATGCATGTCTGACAGCTTCTGCCAGCTTCAAACAGCAGGTAAATGAAGTGGGAATGGGGGGAGGGGAGGGGGGGGGAGGAGAAAGAGGGATGGCCTAGTGGTTATATCGTTGAGCTTGTGACCTGATGTGCCGGTCCAAGACCGGTTCGAGGTGACATTTTCCCATCTTTTTTTTTAGGATAATGGAATAGGCACTCATGTGCTTTTTTAATCTAGTCCTCGTGTGCATGCAGTTTTATAAATTTTGTCATCTGTTCCCACTGGCATACAATGGTCTATTCTTCCAAGAAGCGGAACGGGTTTTAACGTATCTACAAGATGTTCTGCTTGCGTTCGCATGGGGATCTTGATTCAAAGTCTCACCCGAAGGACTTTTGGGGGAGTAGTGTTGGCACTGACGTTAACTCCAGAGGAAAATCCTCTTGAACGAGATAAGAAACCCGGGTCAGCAGATCACCAGCGCATCACTCTAGCCACCAGGTCTTCCCGTCCCCCCAATATTAGTATTAGTTCTGATACTACGCTCTCCCTACCCCCCCCCCCCTCCAAGTCCTTCGGATGAGACTCTAAACCAACGTTTCCAGTCTGAACGCACGCAGCATACCATGTGCACACGTTAAAACCCGTTCCGTATTTTTGGAGAGTAGGGTATTGGCAAGCGGTAGGAACTGATGATAAGATCCATGTAAAAAAGAAGTCTCCACACTAGCGGTGTGTGAAGCCATCATCCCCGAAGTCGGAGTATGGCCATGTGGGCAGCAGCGGGGACACAGGCAAAATCTCGTCATCTGTGAAACTCCGTGCTCTGTTCCAGTTAGCAAAAATGGCTGGTGCACAGATGTGTTTATTTTATGTAGTGTTTGATCCGTGCTGTATATCTGTTTCCACGTGTTGGCGTTTTTTTTTAAATTAAAAGACAAAAATGCAGATTTTTGTTCTTGAGTCTGAAATGAACATAAACAGAAAAAACATCATTTCCAGCTAAATAAACAGACCTAGCCACAAACCTTGTTTGCTAACCACTATAAGTTCAGTGTCTTGGCCTACAATAAAATATTGTTTATAACTGAAATGTTATCTAGAAATTGTTTCTTTCCTATGATAAGCCCATAGCATAACAACACAGTTTGGTTCAAGGCTGCTTCCTTTTTATTAAAGGCGAAAAACACATTTTCTGTTGAAACTTAACTGATTTTACTTTACAGAAGGTTAGGGGAGAGGGGGGGGGTGTTCCTATGGTAACAGTACAGTTAAGCGATACCACCGCGAAGCTTCTGACAATGGCTTCAAGAAGAAGAAAAATCCATAAGTCAAGTTGAAAAAAATCTAATGGTTCTTGTTGCAAAAAGCCAGTATGTTTAACCTAAAAAGATTTTATACTTCCTAAGGACTTTTATCACTTTTCGAAACCCTTCTTGCAATGATAAAGTTACTACCTGCACTTGTGGGTTTTTTTACGCTACTTTATCATTATATCTTATGTGTTTTTTTTTAAGAGTAATAACAAGCAGGTTTTTTGTTTGATTATAAACTCTCTCTCTCTCTCTCTCTCTCTCTCTCTCTCTCTCTCCTCTCTCTCTCTCTCTCTCTCTCTCTCTCTCTCTCTCTCTCTCTCTCATTTTTATTCTGTCTGTTTCTCTGTCCCCTTTCTTCCAGCTAGCTCCACTCTGTATAATGTCAAGGCGAAATCTGATTCAAAACAAAAGGTTAACTAGCAAGTTTTTAACATATTTCCTCTCACCTGATTAAATTCTTTTTAGAAATTTCATCGCGTTTAGCGTCTAAGAAATTATCATCTTTGCGTTTTACAGATTGTGTCTGTGTATTCAGATTTTTTGCTTTTATGGTGCACTTTATTACTGTGTCATTCCGTTTAGAGAATGTCTCTGTGAGGTTTGGTTTGTGTGTATGATAGATAGATGGGGGTGGGGGGTCTGTTGCCACCTGAGCAGATATTTAAAAAGTAATTTCCCAATAATGCCGCTTTGTACAAAGATTATCTTTCCTCGACAAGTTTGCGGATGTTTCTGGGGTGCTGTTCAGATAAAATTATTTGTCAGAGATTTTCGTGGTTCCTTGCTTGCTTGCCTCTTTACTTGCTTGTCTATTTGGTTGCTTGTATTTAATTTTCTTTTTTGTGGTTATTTTTCGTTCCTCAGTGAAAGCTCCAAGGTTCATCAATGGTGATATTTTGCGTATGCAGCCGTGTTTACCCCCCATTAAAGTCTGCACATTCCGCCTCTAGGGAGGGTGACTAAAC
>CM060317.1:2753405-2765905 GCA_030674155.1 Stramonita haemastoma
AAAGGCAAAAGAGAAAAGAAACAAAACAAAAAAAAAAAAAAAAAAGAAGAAAATATAAAAACAAAAAGCAGAAAAAGTAAAAGTCTAAAATAAATAAATAAATAAAAAAGCAAACTAAAGCAATAAAAAGGACGAAAAAAGGGGACAAAAGAAATGAAAGAAATACTGACAAGAAAAAAACGCAATAGAAGTCTACATACGATGGAAAAGAATGTAGAAAGTAGGACAAAAAAGAAACATACCCCAAAATAATGAAAGAACAGATCGAAGGCAAGAAGCTGTATAAATTAAACAGGGAAACTGGAGTGGTAGGAGGGGTAGGCCTAGTGGTCAGAGCGTCGAGTTCGTTGTCCGACTGAGTGGGTTTGAGCCCCCACTGAGACACCCGTTGGCGGGGATTTCTCCACCCAGTTATAATCAGTACCCAGCCACTCTCACTTCCCCCAGTGTCCTTCGAATGAGACTATAAACGGAGGTCCCGCGTACGAATGCACGCTGGGTATTTTTGCGTTTATCTTTTGTAATTGTGCTTCGTGGAATTACCAAAGTATTATTTTACTTGACTTAGTTTGACTTCAGCTTTTCAGAATGGATAACAACATTTAGAAATCCACGCACTTTGGTGTTGTGAGAGAGAGAGAGAGAGAGAGAGAGAGAGAGAGAGAGAGAGAGAGAGAGAGAGAGAGAGAGAGAGAGAGAGAGAGAGAGAGAGAGAGAGAGAGAGAGAGAGAGAGAGAGAGAGGAGAGAGAGAGAGAGATTTGATTGATTTGATTGATTTGATTTGATTTGATTTATTCTTATATATCGAGGATAATGGAATATGCACTCTTGTGCTTTTTTACATCCAGTCCCCGTGTATATGCAGTTTTGTAATTGTCATCTGTTCCCACCGGCACACAATGGCCTACTCTTACGAAAAGCGGAATATGATTTAACATGTGCGCAAGATGTTCTGCGTGCGTTCGCACACGGGGCCTCGGTTTATAGTCTCATCCGAAGGACTTTTGGGGAGAGTGGAGTCAGCACTGATGTTAACTCCAGGAGAAAAATCTCCTGAACTGGACTCGAACCCGGGTCGTCAAATTGCGAGCGCAATGTTCTGACCACTAGGCTATCCGTCCCCCAGAGAGAGAGAGAGAGAGAGAGAGAGAGAGAGAGAGAGAGAGAGAGAGAGAGAGAGAGAGAGAGAGAGAGAGAGAGAGAGAGAGAGAGAGAGGTGGAGGTGGAACCCTGCAGATGAAATGATAAAGACTTCAAACAGAGGTGAGTCTAACCATCTATAACATACTTCACTTTTTCTAATTTGTTACCTTTAGTTTGGATAATAATGGCTAGGCCTGACAACTCTTTAGCTTTCTGTAAAGGTATCATAACAGTTAAGAATTTAAAACTGTCTGTTCTTATACTCAAGTCTTCATTCCGTATTTTATTACTGGCAGCAGACAAACATCCGCTTCTGTGATTTTCCCTCTTTCCTAAGATATTAGTTAAAACGAGCTGAATTTTTTCATTTTTTAGGTAAGAATGAAATCAGTACTGTTGGCCGTAAACGAAAAACTTTGAAATTGTGTTGTTATACTTCCGTAATGTAATGTTAGTGTAAACATAATATAATAGCTCTTTACTGCAAGTATCCTGTAACACTAAGTTAATGTTGTCTGTGTTTTGATGAAAAAAATAACAACTAATAACTACATCATTTTCTTGGTTATTTAAACCATCTTTATTCAGCCATTTATCACACAAATTTGTTTTGAAAACTTTAAGCGGTTGTTACGATTTTTAAAGATGATTCACAATCTGATCTGTATTAAACCAAAACGTTTGTCGTGAAAGACTGCAAGTTAGATTTGTTTTTTGCAATCAAGGTGTCATAGACTGAGCGTCCGTCGGTATACATGCATAGGCGAGTGCGTTCACATGTACGGGCCTCTGTGTGTGTGTGTATGTTTGTATGTGTGTGTGTGTGTGTGTGTGTGTGTGTGTGTGGGTGTGGGTGTGTGTGTGTGTGTGTGTGTGTCTGTGTCTGTGTCTGTGTGTCTGTGTGCATGCGTTCTTGACTACATAAAGACAGGCATGGAGACAAACTAGACACACTAATAATGCTTAAGCACTTACTTCTTGTCAAATAAATGCTAACTACAAACTCATTATTCCCTTAAACGACTTAATAAAATCAAATAAACAGGCGATCGAAGCGCAGAGAGAAGACTGCAGTAGGTAGCCAGCAAAAGTGTACACAGAAAAGCCCTTCTCATGTATACTACATGAGACAGTATCTTCATCACTTCTTCCACCCAAAGGTCTGGGTAAAGATAATCTGATCCATCCTGGTTTTCCTATGAACCACAAAGAAAGTGTTTCCCGCAGTCAAGTATTCTGAACAGCATGTTCACCCCAAACCACTCTCAGAGACAAATCCCAAGCTGGGCACATGCAAAGCATACAAAAACAAGGTCATGGCCGTCTGGTGGCTAGCTAAGTAATTGACGGTCATCAATCCATCCTTCAGTAAAGATGGCAGTCTTGTGGGACTGCAGAGAGAGTGCACAGAGAACTGGTGTAGTTTGCCATGCACAGAAGGGTATCCATGCTACCTATCAAGGTAGTCTGCGTGGGTGATATGATGATTTTAATCTGCCAGGAAAACGCTCGTACTTACTTTTATCTAATCAATTTACTCATTTTTGACATTACAGTTATCTGCAGGAGACGGGATAGCTTAATGGTCAGGACACTCCTTATCCTCAAGCTAAGGTCAAGCAGAGTCGAACGTGGTTACCAAGTGGATGGGTGATCGTTTGTGCACCTTAGCTTCAGCACAGTCCCCTAGTTCACCCAGCTGTAAATGGGTACCTGCCTTCTTTAGGGTCAGGGAAGGTGAAGCATTTAGGGAGAGGAGATGGGCACTGCCCTAAAATTGCTGGCCACTAAAGAAGCTATCTCGGACACCTCGCTTCCCAACGACCTTATAGGTTATGGGAACATCTTGGCCTTTTTTGTTTCGAGGATAATGAATAAGAACCTTTGTGGGTTTTTTTTTTATCCACATCTGGTTTGGATGCAGTTTTGTAAATTTTGTCATAGTTTCCACCAGTACACAATGGCCTGCTCTTCCAAAAGGCGGATGAGGTTTTACATAATATTATGCGCAAGATATTCTGCTTGCATTTATCCGAAAGAATTTTTCGGCCTTGGAGGCGGCACTGTTGTTAACTCAGGAGAAAATATCACCTTGAACAAGTGTCTTGGTGGTGGCTTACTTGATAAACAGAATATCACGACAACAAAGTATTTGATGAACAGAATATCACAAAAAATCAAAGTACGTAATGTAAAAGGAAAACTTCTATTAGCAACGGCTAACCTTGCTAAGTGTAAGTGTTTTGTCAGGACAAAATCCTTGATTTTAATGCTTTTGTTGACAGAACAAAACCAGGTATGTGTGACAGGACATTAATAAATGGCAGTGTATGCTTGTTAATACTGTGATGGCCATTCGGAGCATCAAAGAATTGATAAAATATATTTATGAACTCCTCCTCTCTCTCTCTCTCTCTCTCTCTCTCTCTCTCTCTCTCTCTCTCTCTCTCTCTCTCTCTCTCTCTCTCACACACACACACACACACACACACGCACACGCACACGCACACGCACACGCACACACACATTCTCCCACCCTGTCTCTGTGTAGCCCAGCCTTTGTCTCCGTGTAACCATACCATCCATACAAATCTCTGTTTTTCTGGTTTGTCGTCTCTTTTCTTGTTCCACTCTGTATAAGGTCAAGCCGAAATCTGATTTGAAACAAAAGGTTAACTTGCCCTTTTTTCTCACACTTTCTTTTACCTGGTATCAGTACATTGCGATTCTAAGAAATTATCACTTTGTTTTACAAGTTTTGTCTGTGTCTTCAGATTTCTGCTATTACCGTGCACTTTGCTCCTGTATTATTAAAATCGTATAATACATTTATTTTTGTTTTTCGACCATTTGATGATTGCTTTTATTGTTGCCGTATTAGCTGATGTTCGAAATGTATGTTTCCAATAAAGCCACATTCAACAGAGAGGATTCTTTCTTCAAGATTGCAGCTGCTTAGGGCACTGTTCAGATAAAAATATTTGTTACGAATTGTGTGGCTGCTGACTGGCTGGTTGTTTGGTTGATATGTTGGTTTCATAATTTGATAGCTTGATTGGTTGGTGGGTTGGCGGGTTGGCTGGTTGCCTTTCGCTTTAACTTACTTCCACTGTTCATTTTTCCCTGCCTTCTGTTACAGTTGTTTTATAGTTGTAACACTTCTGGGGGCTTTTTTCGTAACAGTTATAGCTTGTTTGGCTACTTTGCTTTCCCTAATGTTTTTTCTTCCTTCGTAATACAAAGCTTTTCTGCTGTTTGACTCTGAATTCCAGCCGTTACAAACACAAGTAGTTTTACCAGCATTGACTATTCTTGTTTCCGGTATACTAGGGGTTGATTCTAATTGTCTCCCTTGTGAGAGTAGCCCCCTGGAATGCCGTGTGTCACTATAACGGGACACATCAGCCAGTTGTGACGGCTAGTTTTTCAGGAGTGGTTGTTCTGATGTGGGTATTTAATTAAATGGCTATCATGGAAGCTGCCGCATGTTTACAATCATTTTTCTTTTAAAAAAGTACATTTCCTTGCAGTAGTGAGCATGGTCTACACTTTTCAGTTTGTTATAGAAAATGGGAGCTAATTAAAATTTGTTTTTGTTTGTTTGTTGTTTTTTTGTTTTGTTTTCTTTACTCTGGTACATTATGAAAACTCGAACCTAAACACTCACGCATAAAATTATAGCTGTTTTTACTCATTGATAGACGTGCCTATCTCACAGTTTGGTCACTTTAATGCATATCTGTACTTTTAAGTAGCAGTTGTTGTAATAAAACACTTGGGTCATTTTCTTCGAAACCTTCTTTCCATGTGGCTTATTACCCCTCTGGTTTTTTCTTTCACTCTTCCAATGTTGTGTGTGTCTAACCCATATATTCCTTATGAACACTTTATCCCATAGGCCATCAGAGCTTTACCTAAAAAAACAAAGCCTGCTGTCTGTAGGCTATCTTCACTTTGTGCTTTAATCAGTTATCAAAAAACTCTTGTAGATGAAACAATCACAAAACCTCAAATACGTGTAATCTTCCACACCCTAAAACCCAAACCCGGCTACCTTCATGTAAGGCAAACGATCGCATACGCAAAATCTCACCATTGGTCAACCTTGGAGCTCCAGCTAAAGAACGAGAACAACTATGTATACTAGGCTAATAAGCTTAAAGATGTTCATCTGTTTTCAATAAATAATAGCAATTTTGCAAGTCGTCAGTTTTCATTTGGCTTTTTTTTCAAGCCATGCCGAAAGCCTTTCAGAGACTAGGTTGTTGCCTGTATTTATCTGAATGTGTGTGTGTGTGTGTGTGTGTGTGTGTGTGTGTGTGTGTGTGTGTGTGTGTGTGTGTGTGTGTGTGTGTGTGTGTGTGTGTGTGTGAGTGTGTGCTTGTGTGTATGTGTGTGTGTGTGTGTGTGTGTGTGTGTGTGTGTGTTGTGTGTGTGTGTGTGTGTGGCACGCACACACACTCACAATCTCACTCACACGCACGCATGCGCGCGCGCGCGCACACACACACACACACACACACACACACACACACACACACACACACACACACACACACCTGTATGCACTGAGTCCTTTTGTAAAAGCAGATTACAAAGCGTGGATAAAATTTCATTTTCCTTAACAAGCCACCTGTGCATCAAATATCTGGAATTACATTGTTCAGCCGGTTTATTTTAATAACCATAGGAATGAAAATCGACAAACAAAGCAACTGTAGTAAAAACAAAGGCAGAGACAAGAAAGTTAGGGAAAATTATGGCAAAACAGCAGTGAAAAAAGTGATGAGAACAATGATAGGCAAACAGGTAAGACAGAAAATAAAAAGCAAACAAAAAAAAGACAGAAAAAGTAAGGAAATAGGCAAGCAAGCAAGAAATGCATAAGGAAGGAAAGAAAAGAGACTGGTAGATAGAATTGGAGATACGAAACAAAAGTACAAAGAAGAAGACAAAAGGATAAAAACTAAAACCAAACAAGACGGAAAAAGATCGAACAAAAACAGGATGAGACAAAAAAGCGGTAAAAATATTCTTGGAAAGAATACAAAACATAAAAACAAAGGGAAAAAAGCACAACAAATCAAAAAAGGAAAACGGCTTAATAGAAAGAAATGGAAATGAAATAAATATACACAGAAAACACGAAACCCCCAAAAGTCAACTAGACAAGCTTTTAAATGTACACAAGAGAGCAAGAAAGCTAAAACCCTACAGACGAAATAATCGAGCTCTGTTATCTATTATTCTGTTTATTCAGTTTTTCTCTTATTCTTTTTTTAAAATTCTGTCATTTTCAAGATAGCAAAGCTAAACAGTTTTATCGCTTTCTTTCAAGATTAGAAAGCTCAGAGGGGTTCAAGTGAAACTGTCTTTACCAAATTTTCCTGACCTTAAAAATCTGTTATGCCTGTGCCGTTTGTAAAGATAGACATGCGGCTGCAGATATGCTAAGGATGTTACATTTTTGCCAAATAATCGGCAACCACAAAATTATTTGTCATTCAGTAGGAAGGACATAGTGTGTATACTTATATGAGTCTTATGAAGACAGCTTTCTGAGGCAACTTTGAAGAAAATAGGAAAAGAGGCAGATTACCCACCTTGCAAAAACTAAGCTCAGTGGCTGATCATAAAACTCAAAAGAGAAAGATGGCAAACACTTGTGGCGTTGTATGGATCTCCAACTGCCGATGCAGACAGGTCACATTGTATTGTATTCCTCTGAATATGTAATTAAAAAATAGAGCGGAGAAATCCATATACAAGTGACATATAGTCGTTTTTTTCAAAGGTTCGAATACGAGCCATCACTAAGATTCAAATCTTTAAAGGCAGTATTTAGGGATTTAAAAAGGTTGGACTATGCTTTTGATCTGTCTTGAGAAGGTTCGGTACCTGTTTAGGCTCTTTTCAGAGGTCTTGGCGTTGAATTAACGTTCTCCCTCTGTGGTACCTTACAGCAAAACTCTTTTCATACTTCAGAAGTGTCTTTTGCCACCCTAATGATGAGGTATACTCTTGTGGCTTACCACATCTGCCATAAAAAAGAAAAGAAAAGACGGAAAACATGCTTAGAGAAGTTGTACAAATTGTATCGCACTCACTCACTCACTCAGTCCCATGTCCCAAAGGACGTAGGGGGGACATGAGAGAAGACGCAACAGAGATCTTTTTCCATGCTTCACGATCCTGTGTGGCTAGTAGGAGGTGTTGCAGTGGTTGGGCGGTCCAGTCTTTGATGTTGTCAACCCATGATTTCTTTTGGCGGCCTCTTCTTCTCTTGCCCTCGACTGTTCCTTGCAGGATGGTTTTTGCTAGGGTGTTGTGTCTTGTGGTGTGACCAAACCACATCAGCTTTCTCCTCTTTATGGTGGAGAGCAAAGGCTCTTGGGGGCCCACACGCTTTTTGATTTCTTCTTTCACATAGTTATTGGTCTTGTGTTCTTTGTATGATATTTTGAGGAGTCTTCTGTGGCACTTGTTCTCGAATGCTTGGATTCTCCTCTCTAACTCTGCTGTCAGAGTCCATGATTCACAGCCATATAGGAGGATAGATATCACGAGGGATTTGTAAAGGTGGTATTTGGTGCAGAAGCTGATGTTGTTGCTTCTGATGATCTTCTCGAGTCTGACTAGAGCAGATGTTGCTGTTGCAATGCGAGCTTTCACTTCATTGTTTGATGTGCCATCTTTTGTTAGGATGGAGCCTAAGTATTTGAATTGGCTCACCTCTTCTAGTGTTTCTCCATTCATCTTTATTTCCGTGATGTCATTACTCGCGCTGTTGACCATGATCTTTGATTTCTCTGTACTGACCTCCATGCCGTATGCACTCGCTCGATCTGTTAAATTGTCTGTGAGGATTTGCAGTTCTTGTTTGCTGCTGCCCATGAGGTCAATGTCATCTGCAAATCTGAGGTTGCAAAGGGGTCTTCCACCAATGGAGATGGAAGTGTGGTGGTTTTGCAGTGTCTCTGTCATGATGTTTTCGAGGAAGAGGTTGAAGAGTACAGGTGAGAGAAGGCAGCCCTGGCGAACCCCAACCGTGGTCTTGAAGAACTCGCCCACGTGATTATTCATAAAAACTGCACTTTCTGCGTTCTCGTACAGAGCTTTGATGACTTCAATTAGACAGCTGTCAATGTTGAAGTGCCTGAGTACTTGCCAGAGGCCGTCATGCCATACCCTGTCAAAGGCCTTTTTGAAGTCTATGAAATTGTGGTACAAGTCTTTTTGGTGTTGGAGATGCTTCTCTATCAGAATTCTCAGATTGAAAATTTGTTCCATTGTGCTGCGTTTTGGTCTAAAGCCCGCTTGTTCTTCTGCCAGGAGTTTTTCCGCTTGGTTTTTCAGTATGTTGAGGACTACCTGCAGCATGATCTTGCTAGGATGACTTATGAGACTGATGGTTCTGTAGTTCTGGCATTGTTTGAGGTTTCCTTTCTTTGGCAGGGGTATTACAAGAGACTGTGTCCATTCTTTTGGCCATTCTTTGGTGTCGTGGATCTTCTGACAAAGTTCTGTGAATCGCCTTGCTGTTTCATTCCCTCCATTTTTTATGAGTTCAGCTGGGATGTTATCGATTCCAGGGGACTTCCCCTTCTTCAATTGTCTAATAGCTGCATCTACTTCACACCTTAGTATTGGTGGGTCTTTATCTTGGTGTTCAGGGGTTTGTCAGAAACTATGTTGGTATCTGGGCGTAGTGGGTAGTTGTACAATCCCTCACAGTATTCTGTCCAGCGTTGGAGGATGGCATTGTTTTCCGTTAAAAGATTTCCTTCTTTGTCTTCAATAACAGAGGCTTTAGGCTGTGTGGTTTTCGTTAGTGCTTTCAAAGTGTCGTAAGCTGTTTTGCTGTTTCCCTTGGTCATTCCAGCTTCGATGTTGTTGCATTGTTCTTCTATCCACGCTTCTTTGGCTTCTCTCATCTTTTTCCTCACTTCTCTGTGGCTATCCATGTACTTCTTGTAAGCTTCTTGACTTGTGAACTTTTGTTTCTTAAGTTCTCTTCTTTTGTCGCAGAGGTCAAGAACCTCATTTGTCACCCAAGGTTGTTTCTTTGTTCTGCTTCTTCCTAATGTTTCTTCTGCTGCTGTCGTTAGCACTTCTTTGATGTTGTTGGCCAATGTGTCCACATCATTGTCGATGGCTGTGAGTGCGGCGAACTTTCCTCCAATGTTGGCTTGGAAGATCTCAACCACTGTTGGGTCTTTCAGTTTTTCCAGGTCGAATCTTATGCGTGGGCTTTTTGGCTGTTGTTTTGCTTTCAGTTTCAGCCTGATGGTGGTAAGTACAAGGTCGTGGTCACTGCCAATGTCAGCTCCTGGGAATGTTCTTGTGTTTGCCTTGTTTATGCTGGATTTGAATCTTTGGGGTGACAGAATGTAATCAATTTGATTATGAATCAGACCATTTGGTGAGTGCCAGGTTGATGTTCTGGATGGCTTGTGAGGGTGGAGTGTGTTAGCCAAAGTCAGTTTGTGCTTCTTTGTATCTAAGAAACACTAAACAACCAGTGAGACAATGTGCCTTATGTCTGGAGATTCTTTTTGAAAAAAAGCATGCAAGGCAGATCATAAAACCTTACCCTGCCATTAAGCCAGTCTTCAGTGGAGAACGATAAACATTGATAGACATTTCAAGTGCTGACACAGGCGGCAGAAGATGAAGAAAAACGGCCTATTCCTGGATCTCTAAAGTGATGGTACTTTCCCACTTGACCAATTATATAATCAAGAAAAAGATAGTGGAAAAAACAATTTTACGTAACTACTTACAACTTCTTCCTCACATTCTTTATTCACGTATTCGAGAGAACAATTTACACTAAGATACATTCTTTAAAGACAACATTTGAGAGTTTATTGGGTAAGAACCATTACTTTAGCCTGACCTGACCTGACCTGACCTGACCTGACCTGACCTGACCTGACCTGACTGGAGTTTCGGCTCCTGGATGAGCACTGTCCTCTTGCCTCCAAACCCATAGCTTAGTCAACTGCTGGCCAGCACTGACCTCAACCCCTGGAAATGAGCAAAGAGAAGACAAGAACAAGTCAGCCAGGCCATAGAAAGAAAGCCCTGTTTGAGCTGTACGCCAGGTAAAGCTATCCTCACCTACTCACCTGACAAGCTGCAGGGGATGATCAGGTCGGATCGCCTTTCTCCTGACCACCAGAACAAAAGTGGTTTTGCAAACACGTTTTTCAGCCACAACTTTCTCCCCAACCCATTGCAGAAAGGAACTGGAAGCTGAACACATGCACAGCATACAAAATCAAGGTCATGGCCATCTGGTGACTAGCTGAGTAATTAACTGTCAGCAGTCCATCCTTCGGTAAAGATCGTGACCTGATGGGAGCACGAAGACTGCAGAGAACCGGTGTACTTTACCAGGCCAGGTGTAATTGCTTCCTGTCACATCCAAGGCTGCGGGGGATTCTGTGATCCCTCACGGTTCCTTACATGCATAGAAAGTCTATTCCAATGGCTGACGTAAAAAGAAAACATCTGCTAAAAATAAAAAAAAATCGTGCTGATGTTTATTTTCTAGGGAGAATATATATAGAATATATATATATATATATTTAGGACTTTGGTTGACAAAACCACGCATGTGTGGCACAGGGGTGATGTATCAGTCCTGTTTAATGAGAAACTCTAATTGCCTTTTCCATGAATAAATAAATAATGAATATATATATATATATATATATATATATATACATATATACATATGTGTATATATACATATATACATACATATATACATATTATACATTACATAAGACAAATATATTTGCTATGTTTGCTAGCATTGCATATTGTACTGTTTGTATTATTAAAATCGTACTCTAAACCTTTTGCTCTAAGGTCTGCTTCTTTTCACGTTGACAATTTTATACTGCTTATCTCTTTTTTCTCTGATATATATCTTAATGTTTTCTCAACACTCTCTCTTTCTCTCGTTTGTTCTTTGTCATTTTTACATTCCAATGTCACCTCTCTGTCTCTGTCTCTCTCTCTCTGTGTCTCTGTCTCTGTCTCTCTCTCTCTCACATTGATAATGATTCAATTTTTCTTAGCGTTTCTGAGTTATGGGATACTCGAGAAATGCAGTTGTTTGGATGTGCCATATCACGATTACTTGGTGGCCAGATTTCTCGTGCCGCGAACGCCAAACTCCTACAATAATAAACTACATCCAGAGGTAAACTATCGACCATAAAGAAATTACTAACTGTTAATTCTATAACAGTAGTTTTAGAGACATAAAGAGCCAACTACATTTTTGCCGGATTACCATTTAAAACGAATGGATTTGGACTTACGTTATACCTGTTGCGCAGTTTAGGAAACTACAGTTAACGCTATTTCAGCTTGAACAAAGCTTAGGGGATACTTCCCGAGAGCAAAGACGCAGAATGCGTAGCCCCACATACTATCACAATCCACTCCAAAGACTGAGAATATTATTTTTTTAAACTCACGAATTTTGCAAAATTTAGAAAGTTCTAGAAAAGCCAAAAGAGCGATGGAGTCGTGGGGTGGGGAAAATATCGAAATACAATAGTAGCTAAAAGACATTGGGTGTAAAAAATATAAAAAAAACTACCCGTATGAAAGAAAGAGAGAAAGGCAACAGTGCTTTGTTTGGTCGTTGCAAAAATCAAAGAAGAGACAGACAAAGATCACCAGATCACAGAATCTGTGATAGGTGATCTAATATTCAAAGGTAAAGCTGTCCCAAAACCTATGTAGTTGTAGGGGAGCGAGGCATCAGAGACCTGAGCGTATCCAGGGGCCAGCATATTGAGGGCGGCACCCATTTCCCCTCCCTCTCCTCTTTACCTTCTCTGACCCTGAAGAGGGCAGGTACCCATTGTACTGAAGCCAAGGCGTGCAAACGATCACCCATCCACTTGGTAACCACGCTTGATGCTGCTTAACATTGGCTTGGGGAAAGCGAGTGCTCTGACCACTGAGCTATACCGTCTCCCACAGGTGATCTATTTAAGGTTAAAACGCGAATGGTGGAGAATGTTGAAGATAATAGTGACCATGATATGCTCAAAGATAATGAGTAGGAATATCGTGTTTGCTGATAATGTGGGGTCTCTTGTCAAAGAAAACCTCGTGGGCCATACAGAAAAACAAAAATGAATGCTGAAATACTTAAGCACAGATTAGAAAAACAAAAACGCAAAAGAAGTTAACATTATGAAACAATGGTGGTTCCATAAGTCAGCTCAGAAAAGCTGACCATATGTACAGTTCTACTCCCGACAATGATGTAAGTATTTAGAATACTCAAAAGATGTTGTTTAAAGTTATATCACAAAGGTTAAAG
>CM060317.1:2770905-2773405 GCA_030674155.1 Stramonita haemastoma
TTTGGCTTTGTCTGTCTCTTATCTCTGTCCATTTGTCTGTCTGCCTTTTCCTCTGTCGTTTTCAGATTTTCGGTCTGTTTCTGTCCGTTTGTCTGTCTTTCTGTTCTTTTGTTCTCTTCTCATATGCGTATGCACTCGACGTCGTGTGTGTGTGTCTTTGATTTTACGTCTGTACACTTAAAGTGATATTAGACGATGTGTGTGTGTGTAAGTATGTGTGTGTGTGTGCGTGTGTGTGCGTGCGTGTGTACATGTGTGTGTTTGCGTTTGTGTGTTTGTGTGCTTGTGTTTATGTGTTCAAATGTGTGGGTGCAAGCATGCGCGTGCGCGTATGTGTGTGTGTTTGTGTGTAAGTGTGTCAAAGTCAATATCAATGTCAAAATTTTATTTACAGATGGTACATTAAGTAAGCAATTAATTTGCTTTTTTTCATCAAGCCATGTATCTAGAATCTCCCCCCCCCAACCCCCCCCCCCAAAAAAAAAAAAAACAACGAGAACAATAAAACAAAACAGCCCCCCCCCCCCAAAAAAAACCACTGTGTGCGCGCGCGCACGCGCGCGCGCGCGGGTGTGTGTGTATGTGTGTGTGTGTATGTGTATGTATGTGTGTGTGTGTGTGTGTGTGTGTGTGTGTGTGTGTGTGTGTGTGTGTGTGTGTGTGTGTGTGTGTGTGTGTGTGTGTGTGTGTGTGTGTGTGTGTGTGTGTGTGCCTGCGCTGCACTGAAAGTCGTTTCTATGAGACTAAAGGCGAAGGTCCTGTGTGCAAACGCACGCAGAACATCTTGAAAATAAGTTAGAACCCGTTCTGCTTTTCTAAAGAATATGCCATCACGTGCCGGTGGAAACAAAATAACAAATATTTACAAAACTGCATGTGCACGTGCACTGATTGTAAAAAAAAAAAAAGACCATGGGTACTTGTTCTCAAAATAAAAAACTAACATGAGATAAACAAATAAATAAACACAGACTTACACAATACACTTACACAAACACGCATACACACACACACAAACTCATACATGCGTGTGCACGCGCGCTTTCACACACACAAAACACACACAAACACACAACACACACACACACACACACACACACACACACACACACACACACACACACACACACACACACACACACACCATCAGTTAACATCAGTGCTGTCTCTAATCTCCCCAAAGGTCCTTCGGATGAGACTACAAACCGAGGCCCCGTGTGTGAACGCACGCAGAACATCTTGCACACACGTTAAATCCTGTTCCGCTTTCCGCAAGAATAGGCCATTGTGTGCCAGTGGAGACAGATGATAAGATTTACAAAACTGCATACACACAAGGACGTACTGGATATAAAAATGCATATCAGGGCTTATTCCATTATCCTATACTTAAAAGAATAAATAAATAACATAAATAAACACACATACATACAAATAACTAACACACTAACTAACTCCCCTCCCCCCCCCCCCCCACACACACAAACACATGCACACACACACAGATCTCATATAGAAACAAACCACCTGGCTAATATTCCCCTAACTGACCATTCAGACAGACCTTTTCTTTCACAGGTAAGAGACACGGCAGTGGCAGCAAAAGCACTTCTATATGATAGGCATAATTCCGTATTACCTGAACATACCAAACCGTCATTAACGTTATTATTACTGCCTATCAACACACATTATTTCCCCTTTATAGAACTATTGGTCATGCTCTTGTAAACCGGAGTTTTATTGTATTTCTCATCCGTGTGTTCTTATAACTATACTGATACTGTATGTTCATGACTATTTTCTCATAATTATACTGATACTGTATGTTCATGACTATTTTCTCATAATTATACTGATACTGTATGTTCATGACTATTTTCACATAACTATACTGATACTGTATGTTCATGACTATTTTCACATAATTATACTGATACTGTATGTTCATGACTATTTTCACATAATTATACTGATACTGTATGTTCATGACTATTTTCTCATAATTATACTGATACTGTATGTTCATGACTATTTTCTCATAATTATACTGATACTGTATGTTCATGACTATTTTCTCATAACTATACTGATACTGTATGTTCATGACTATTTTCTCATAATTATACTGATACTGTATGTTCATGACTATTTTCTCATAATTATACTGATACTGTATGTTCATGACTATTTTCACATAACTATACTGATACTGTATGTTCATGACTATTTTCACATAATTATACTGATACTGTATGTTAATGACTATTTTCTCATAATTATACTGATACTGTATGTTCATGACTATTTTCTCATAATTATACTGATACTGTATGTTCATGACTATTTTCTCATAATTATACTGATACTGTATGTTCATGACTATTTTCTCATAATTATACTGATATTGTATGTTCATGACTATTTTCTCATAATTATACTGATATTGTATGTTCATGACTATTTTCTTATAATTATAATTTTCTTATAATTATACTGA
>CM060317.1:2778405-2788405 GCA_030674155.1 Stramonita haemastoma
AACAAACAAACAAAACAACCACCAACAATAAGACATACATTAGTTAGTTTTAAGGCAAGATACGGACCTGGCTTTGAAGAAAACAGATAAATGACAACCAGCATTAGAAACATTTAAAAAATGTATAACAATCACAGAGGGAGACTGCTAACTCTGCATTAAAGAATGGTCTCCAGTCACAGCTTGACGCCTTTGTGCACCTTTTAAAAAGCTGTCGTCAAGCCATGGTAGATTTTTAGAATATCATGCATGAAACACAGACCCATCACCACACCTCCATGCCTGAAAATCTACACAGGGACAAGGAGCTGGTAGAAACTTATCTAGCCAGAATTACTTTCCTGCACAACTCTGTTGGAAAGATGAGAACAATGAAATATAATATGTTATTATCATTCTTTCATTTCAAGGATAGTGGAATAAGAACTCATGTGCTTTTGTTTTTAAACCCATTCCCTGCTTTCACACAGTTTCGTAAAATTGTTGTCAGTTGTTCCTATCTGGAAGCACATGAGCAAAGCAAAGTAAAGCCATGGTATTAAACATAATCCAACCTATGTTCATATCTCTACGTGTTAGGGTCAAGTAGATTGAGAACAAAGACGGGAATAAGGCAAGAAACAAAGAAAATGGAAACAACTAAAAACAAAAAGACAGATAGCATCCCCAAATTACCCAATTCCAAAGTTTTGCAAGCGGAAAAAATCAATAAAGGAGAGTTCCCTGTAACATTGATGTTAATATTTTTCTTTTTGGCTTTCTTCAACAGTTTGATACGACAATTTGCGTTCAAAATCATTATCCGCAAAGGTTAACAGGTTTTTCGAACACACACAAAACTCCCACAGAAAACAAGCCACAGGTGGTTTTAAAGGAAAGGTCTGTCTTATAACTCTCAAAGTAACAAAACAAGAACAACAAAAACAACAACACTAACAACAGACAACAGAAAAGAGGGAAAGCGAGCTGAGGAATAAGGTGAAGTAACCTTCACAGAACACTACACCTGTGCACCTCCTCACGGCTGTTTAAAGGCTGGAAGAGGCCTGTAGAACTTCACACTTCAAAGACAGATGGAGCAGTCCACCTTCTTGCCTGGCCATACCAGAAAACCAGAAACAGCTGGTTTCAGAACTGACTTAGCCACCATCCCTTTCCTGCCAAACTCTCTTCAGAATGCAAGAAGAAAAAAAAACTTTTAAATGGAAAGCGTGAAAGAGGTAGCCAAGTTAAGGTAATTGCTGCAAGAGTGGTATACTTGGAGAAGATGTGGTGGAAAAGAAACCTAAATACCCAGAGAAAGGAGGAACGAATGGTACAAAAAGGATCAAGCAGACAGACAGGCAGACAGACTGACAGACAGACAGACAGACAGAGAGACAGACAGACAGACAGACAGACAGACAGACAGAGACAGAGACAGAGAGAGAGGAGAGAAGATAACTTATTCCCCTCCAAACTACTAGCGAAAGAAACAACAGCCCCTCCTCATCCCGCCCCCAAAATTAAAACATAAATTACCACTCACATTTGAAAAATTCCACAAACAAAAATTCAGTAACATAGAACAACATGTGGAAGGTGGCAAGACTTTAAGGCACATGGGCAGTGTAGAAAGAATAAGAGAAAATTTTTATTTCGTTAACATATTTCCAACACAAACATAGAACACAAAAACATAAAACTTCAACTTCTCCCCAAAACGCAGCCCAAAGTAAAGTTGCCATTTAACACAATTGCGATGTTTACTTACATCCAATGATTCTAAAACCATGAATTGGCTAAATCAACACATACACCCCTCCCCCTTAATAAACAATGCTTTTATTTTTTTTACTGAACAAAACATTACAACACCAATAACAGCCAAACCAAAGGCCAAAAGCAAGCAAATCAGCGACACAAATAGCAACAAAAGTAAACAAACGTATAAACAATCCAAACAAATAAACAAACCAGCCCCGAGCATTACTTTACAAAACAAGAAGGACAATTAACAGACATTTAGTCAGGTTTTTCTTAGTCGCGGTGTGTTTTCTGTTCCTAGGAATAATAGAACAGAACAAAACAAATGGCGTAAACAGTAGACCTAAGATGCAAAGGATTCATCCCCTGCACACCTACACACAAGCTGTTTTGAGCCTGACTACACTGGGAACGTGGGGGACGGGATAGCTCAGTGGTCAGAGCACTCGCTTTCCCCAAACTAAGGTTAAGCAGCATCGAATGTGGTTACCAATGAATGGGTAACCGTTTGCACGCCTTGACTTCAATACAGTCCCCCAATTCACCCAGCTGTAAATGGGTACCTGCCGTCTTTATGGTCAGAGAAGATAAAGTAGTGAGGGAGAGAAGATGGGCGACGCCCTCAATATGCTGGCCCCTAGAGAAGCTGAGGTCTCTGACATCTCCCTCTCCAACGATCACATAGGGTATGGGACACCTGTTCGTTTCTCAGTATCGAAAGTTGACTACATGTCGTGTTTTTCTCTGGTGAAATCCTCCTCATTTGCCTGTCTTTCAAGGTTTTCATTTACAATATAAAAAGGTACAGGTGTCCCGTAACCTATGTGGTCGTTGGAGAGTGAGATGTCAGAGACCTCAGCTTCTCTAGGGTCCAGCATCTTGAGGGCGGTGCCCATCTCCTCTCCTTCGCTGCTTTACCTTCCCTGGCCCTAAAGAGGGCAGGTAGCCAGATCTGCCTGCTGGTAGACTTGTACATGTGAAAAGAACCCACGGTAGCTGAAAATCAGAAAGAGCAGGGAGATCACTCTCGACTGCCTTGGCAAAATTGGCAGATTCTATTCCCAACTGTATCCTCGAAGTCGGAATGCAGCTACCTTAATGGGGGGAGGTGTCGCATACACTATAATCACGCTATCTGTTAAAAAATACTTATAGCTTTGGAAGAGAAAAACATCGAACAAGGATCATCTGTTGTCGTAAGGATAGGCTTACGTTTCAAATTACCCAGGGCAATGGCTTCAATGTTCTTTGATAATATCTTAAGACATTAAAAAATAATAAAAACAAGAAAATTCAGCAGTTGAATGTTTAGATACCCCAACACAAACAACCGAATAAGTAAAGAAAAACCAACAGACAACACAACCAGAGCGGGGGGAGGGGTAGCCTGGTGGTCAGAGTGATGCACTCCTGATCTGCTGACCTGGGTTCGAATCTCGTTCAAGAGGATTTTTCCTCTGAAGTTAACATCAGTGCCAACTCCACACCCCTAAAAGTCCTTTGAATGAGACTAAGAACCGATGTCCCGTGTACGAATGCACACAGAACATCGTGTGCACACGTTAAGACCCGTTCCGCTTTTCGGAAGAGTAGGCCATTGTGTGCTGGTGAAAACGGAAGACAAAATTTCCAAAACTGCATACACACGGGGACTGGATTAAAAAAAAGCAGACGAATGCTTATTCCGTTATCCTCGATATAAAAAAAAGAAAAAAGAACGAACACACAAAAAAGCAACGCCCTTCCCTAGGTAAATCAAACCTTTGTTTGCCATTTTTACCTTTTTTTACCTTATACCCAGCAGTTTGAAGCTATTGATTAGCACAGTAACATCCCTGCCCCCCCCCCCCCCTCACCCCCCAAAGCAAACAAACAATGGTAATGAATGCTTGACACATTAAGAAAACCCTACCAACTAAACAGACAATAACAGCAAATTACCTTCCCTCCCGAAAAAATACCAGAAACAAAGCAAAGACTCAGAAAGGTCCTTACAAAACAAGTAAGAACAACAGCAGACATAAATTGAGATTTGTCTAAGTCAAGGTCTGTTTTTGTTTTTAAACTTCTGAAATAATGGCACCTAAGGTCTGTTTTTATTTTGGCCCTAAGATATTTGGGACAAGATAAAAGAGAGCTTAAAAGATAAGACAGTTATCCTTTACAGGATTAGGTAGCTGTGCCACTCTCCCCCCTCTACACACACACACACACAAACACACACACACACACACACACACACACACACACACACACACAAGCTCTTTGTAGACTCAGAGTCAGTGCCCACGATTTGAACATTGAGCGCGGTCGACATACAGGCACCACAAGAGAAGAAAGATTGTGTAATGTGTGAGGAGTTGTAGAAGATGAATTTCATTTTTTTTATGCGTGTATGTTGTTTCAGGGTCTACGAAGTAATCTACTTAAAGAGGTGCAACAGTCCAGCCACTTATTGGTAGGAGCAACCCAACAAATATGTTGGAATAATTTGGTTCCAAGTGATTTTGTACAGCTTGACGGCCTTCAAGGACCCTTTGCAAAGTATGTTTTTGATTGCATGAATCTTCGGTGACTTTTTCTAACCAATTTGTTCACTTGTGTCTATAAGCTTTGTATGCTTCCATGGCAATAAACGATGTTCTGTTCTGTTCTGTTCTGTTCTGTTCTGTTCTGTTCTGTTCTGTTCTGTTCTGTTCTGTTCACACACACACACACACGCACACGCACACGCACACGCACACGCACCACACACACACACACACACACACCGTTTTTTAGCCTGATTATGTGACTAAAACCCTTGGAAGACAGAGAAAAACTACACCTTTTCACCAGAAAAGGCAAAACAGCTATAGACACCGGCTTAAGAACTTAACAAGCCGCAAACTTTCTCTGACAGACCACTGTCCAAAATGTAAGGACGAGGGGTGGTGGAGGGTGGTGGTAGTGGTTATGGTGATAGTGGGAAGCACCACCACCACCATCACCTTTACTACTCTTTCTTCGTCTTACATTTTGTACACTGGTATGCTGAAGAATCCTCGCGACCAGTTAATTTCAGGTGCTGAAAACCAAACCGTTCTACCTGTATGGCTGATAGGCGAATGTTAAGTCCATATGCAATCGCCTGTCATCGTCAAGATAGACCAACCTGTTACATCATCTTTTTTTAACTGGCTTTAATTGTACGTTGGGAAGAGTGTTTGCATGTGAATAATGTAAACGGAGAAAAAAATATAAATTAGAATTGTGAATATACTCTCTGTCACAAAGCAAACAAACAACCAAACAAATTAAAAAAAAACCTAAAATAACACCAGATAAGTACGTAACACCTCCCCCAAAATAAATCAGATCTAAAGTAGCCAGTTGTAAGATTTGTTTCTCACATCCATTAAGCCATGCTTCTGCTTCTTCATTCGACAAATTCCCAAAACAGTGTCAGTGATTTTTTTTTCACACATACACCCCCCCTGCCCTGCCCTGCCCCAAATTATATCAAACAACCCAAACAAAATATACTTAAAGTTTAACCCCCCCTCCCCCCCCTGCGCACAAAAAGGAAAATTGCCATAACCCCATCCCTCTCACAAAAACAAACAAAATCCAAACAAGAACACAAGAAGTCTCGGCCTGAAATAAAGTCAAATCTACTAAGTAAAAACAACGAAATCATAAAAAACTGATAGAGCTGAAGATCTTTCTAGGGCAACGTCCGTCTTCTGTTTCTAAAGTAAAGGGGGAAGAAAATAGGGCTAGAATAGACATCTGGCCATCACTGGATCAGACACTCTGCACCTGCATGCAAGCTGTTTGTGAATCAGATAATGTAGTGAACACAGAACTCAGAAGACAGAAAACGGGTACCCATTCTGGTCAGACAATGCCAGACAGAGCTAAAAGCCAGCTGTAGAGCTTAACAAGTCGCTAACATTTTCCTGCTCAGCACGTCTCATCAGGAAATGATGTCTCTCAAAATGAAGAGATGAAACAGAGAACATGGAGAACAATGAAAATGGACCAGTTCTAGCCACACGATTGGCAGAGGTTGGGGTTGGAAACATTTCCATAGGGTCCTCTGTCATTGCAGATATAGGCCTACGTTTTTAACATCCCAGTACACTGGCTTTAATTCTCCATTGGCAAGATGGTTTCTTTTTTTCTTTTTTTTAGCTGCCTCATCTTCTGAAAAACACAGTCAGAAAAACAACGTTCTGTTACTGCATGATATCAGTGACGAAGAGGATGATGTTACAATACCGCTATGGATGTTTATTTATTTATTTATTCCACTTTATGTCACAGCAGATTGCTCTGCGTGAAATTCGGGCTGCATTTCCAGGGAGAGCGCGTTGCCACAAGTCCAGCGCCACCCATTTGGTTTTTTTCCTGTCAGCAGATGTATTTGTTTCCCTATAAGAGTGGCTTTTTTCTACAGAATTTTGCCAGGTACAACCCTCTTGTTGCCGGGGGTTCTTTAACATGCGAAACAATGATGTGTAACACACGGGACCTCAGTGTATCGTCTCATCCGAAAGACTAGTGCCCAGACCACCACTCATGGTCTAATGGATGGGGGGAAAAGTTTGGGCCCAAACGGGATTAGAACCATCGCACACTCCGACCTGGACTTTTCGCTTTCTAGGCAGGCGCGTTACCCCTAGATCACCGATCCAGGTGCATCTGCTTTGAGTGTCAGTTGCACTGCTGTACTCTACACTTCCTATCATGATTATATTCCGGCGACAACCAGGCTTGAGAGATACATATACATGCAGTGTTGGTCAGGTAGTTTTAGCAACATTCTCAAGTTTGCACCCATAGAGTGGATGAAGCTCGATTGTGTGGCCCCAGACTTCCCAAAGAGCCCATGGCACATTCACTCTGGGGAGAAGCCGGCTAGGGCCAGAAAAAATCCCTCTGACTCATGGAAGTCGAACCCGCAACCTTTCAATCCGTAACCCAAGGTGCTAACTACCACGCAAAGGCGGCTGGTACACTGGTAATTTGAGGGGATATGAACAAGATAAAAAGAAAGGAAAGCGAAGAGGAGAAGTTTGCAAATGCTCTCCAACACAAACACAGAAACCAAACTAAACGAAACAAGCTTGTTTATCCCCCTCCCCCATATAATAAATCAAAACTAAAGATGTCGTTTTACGATATTTGTTTATATTCCATACTTTTAAACCATGAATTTACATACTAATACTACTTCCTTTGAAGTGTTGTTGATTAATTATTTCAACATACAAAGTTTTAAAATTAACAAGCCAAAAAGAACACAAAACTCCACCACAGCATAAACAAACTGAAACAACAACAAACCAAGTAAAATCAGAAATCCACCGACTCCAAAACACAACTAAAACAAGAAGACCCCCCCCCCCCCCCCCCCCCCCCCAAAAAAAAAAAAAAAAAAAAAAACAACCTTAAAAACAAACAAGCAGAGAAATATAAAAACAAAGCAAAACAAACAGAACAAAATACAAAGAAAAACAACAGCAAAATAGAAAAGCCTTCAGAAAACTTCACAACACAAGAAAGACTATTTACCGACAAGAGGTTCAGAGTTTTCGAAGTCAAGGTCTGTTTTTTTCTGCTCCAAGACAGCAGGCCAAGAAAAAGAGAGTGTAAAGAACAGATTTGTTCCTCTCCTCCACACATCTGTTCACCTACACACAGGCTGTTTTTGAACCAGAGTGTGTTGTGAAGAAAGAACCTGGCAGACAGGTAAATGGATGCCCCTTCTTGCTAGAGAGTGCCAGACAGCCATAAAGACCCGGCTTAAGAAATTAACAAGTCGCCAGCATTCTTCTGCAAAACACTGCGCTGCTGTTCAAAATGTGGGAACAAGGAGGAGACAGTTCAAAATGTGGGAACTGTTCAGATAAGGGAACATGGAGACTGTTCAGATAAGGAACATGGAGACTGTTCAGATAAGGAACATGGAGACTGTTCAGATAAGGAACATGGAGACTGTTCAGATAAGGGAACATGGAGACTGTTCAGATAAGGAACATGGAGACTGTTCAGATAAGGAACATGGAGACTGTTCAGATAAGGAACATGGAGACTGTTCAGATAAGGGAACATGGAGACTGTTCAGATAAGGAACATGGAGACTGTTCAGATAAGGAACATGGAGACTGTTCAGATAAGGAACATGGAGACTGTTCAGATAAGGGAACATGGAGACTGTTCAGATAAGGGAAAACAATGCTACAAAACTTTTAGACACATCCCTCCACCCACCCAAAAAAAAACAACCCCAAACAAACAAAAAGACGAAAACAAAACTGACACTAACTCCAAACAACTCCCACTCTAAGAACCAGCAACTATGGTCAAAAACCCGGCAAACATTTGTACAAAAGAAGAAAGACAATTAGCAGACCCAACAATGTTCATACCAAGGCGTGTTTTCTATTCCTAGAATAATGGACCGAGAAAATAACAGACAGCCTAATTAATAGATAATTAGCCTTCACGGGATTAGGCTTCTGTGCACCCACACGTCGGCTGTTTGTGAGCCAGACTACGATGTGACCAACAACATGGCAGACTAACAAGAGAACACGCCTTCTCAGCAGACAATGCCAGACAGCCCTAAAGAGCCAGACTAGGAACATGAGTAGTCGCCATATAAGCGCCACTATTTTCCTGCAGAAACCTGTTCAAAATAGAACAGTTGTGGGGGGACATCTGTCCAAATGCGAAGAGCACGAACCGTAACAACTTTAGGTACGGAGAACGGACCCTCCCGCCTGCACGGCTGAGAAGGTTTGGGTTAAACAAGCAAACGGTCCGCTTGATTTGACCTCTCCCCTCATACCCCGAAGAGACAATGCAGACAATAAATTATTGTGCTGGATCATTCAGCTAGGGAGTCCTGAACAGATTGAAAAGACCGCATCTCATCTCTGCTACCTCTGGTCACAAGCTGCATGCAAGGTGTCTTCATGCGTATCATACACACTTCTGGCCATACCTTGTACCCGCTTTGGTGAAAACTACACGGATCTTGTATCCATTTTATTATTCTCATTTTTGTTATTTCAAGGATAATGGTATAAGCACGCATGTGCTTTTTCCATTAATTTTTAGTCCTCGTGTGTAAGCAGTTTTGTCAATTTTGTCATCTGTTCCCACCGGCACACAATGGCCTACGCTTCCAAAAAGCGGAGCAGGTTTTAACGTGTAAACAAGATGTTCTGCGTGCGTTTGCACACGGGGCCTAGGATTAGTCTCATCCGAAGGACTTTTGGGGAAGGTGGAGTCGGCACTGATGTTAACTTCAGGGTAAAATATCCCCTTCAGCGCGATTCGAACCCTGGTCAGCAGATCACGAGCGCAATGCTCAAGGGTATAACCAGCCATGCTATCCCATCCCGTCTTCATTTCATATAAGATATCTTGATATGCATACAAAGTACAAAGAAATTGCGCAGAAAAAAATAGATTTGTAACCTCACCCAACTCAAATAAACAAACAAGTGAGCAGGCAAGCAAATAAAATGGGCGCAAAGAAAAAACAACAACTAATCAACCAACCAGCCACTTCAAGCCTGGCATTTCCGTCAACACCATGCATGAACATTTTCAAACGGCCTGTAATTCGAAGAGCGAAAACTGCTAGTGGTATCATTGTTTCAGAATGCTTTCTATGCAGATGTTGTAACACGGAAAAGAGGCCAAAGAACCTGCAGCAACGTTTTATAAGAAAAACAGACCAAGAGAAAGAAATCCAGTTTTATTTCAAAGTTCAGATCTATTTTCATGACCCAAAAACAGCAAAAGGAAGACTTGAAAATATCAAAAGCCTGACCTCCACACCTGCACACCTGTGTACTTGTTCCCCAATGTGAGGACTACGTACTCGTGGAGAAAGAGCAAATGCCGGATTCAGTCCCTGTTTGAACACAGTTTTTATGTCATTCACTACACCATGCTTTGTGGTCTATATTCTAGTCTTTCGCATGAGATAAGAAACCTACGTCTCGTGTACAACACACTTCAAATGTATGTAAACAAAAAAATATAATCAAGGTAGCAAGAGGTGCTCCAGGTAAAATCCTGTAGAACAAAGCCACTGTGGTGGCAAAACAAAAAAATAATGTACAGAGAGAGAGAGAGACAGACAGACAGACAGACAGACAGAGAGAGAAGAACTAAACGGGTGGCATTGCATCTGTGACAAAACCCTCTCTCGAGCAGGAGCAGCATTGATTTCAGGCGGAGAAAAATAATC
>CM060317.1:2803405-2813405 GCA_030674155.1 Stramonita haemastoma
TAGTGGACATGTCCCTGACCTATGGCAAAGCAAAAGGCAAGAAGGAAATAAGGTAACAGGACATACTGATACAAATTGCCAGCTATCTTACACATATTAGAGAATGAAAGATTTTACATTTTTCTTGCACCTTATCCAGTACAAATAAAGATAAACGGCACAATGCCTTTTTTAATTCAGAAAAAGGTAAAGGTGGCCCATAGCCTTTGCAGTCGTTGGGGAGTGAATTATCAGAAACCTCAGCTTCTCCAGGGGCTAGCATATTGAGGGCGGCACCCATCTCCTCTTCCTGGTTGCTTTACCTTCCCTGTCCCTAAAGAGGGCGGGTACCCATTTACAATGAGTTCTCTGACTACTGAGCTGTCCTGCCTTTTCAAATGCATGTTTGTTAAGATGTACGCGTAATATTTTTTTAATTACTGCAATTCTTTTAAATCCGACATTTCACTACTTCCTTCACCTCCACCTTTCCTAGTTTACATTGTGCGTTTTTAAGTCAATGTTTTTTTACATCCGCAAATCCAGCAATTTAACAAGTTTTCTTTAAAACCCCGCAACACGCACGGATAACATTTTCATGTTTTCGGTAACAGCTATTTTTTTCAATTTAACACCTCGACCCCAACACACACACACACACACACACACACACCACACACACACACACACACACACACACACACACACACACACCGAAAACACACGAAAACACACGAACATACTTTCTACTTTGTACTCACGCCAATTTTCTGCAGTGCAGTCTCACTGTGCATTGCTTCAATGGTTCTTCAATAAATCCTTATAACATCAGTGCCCCTCATCTTTAAAAACAAATTAAATGTACCTACCCCCTGGCCAAATAGTTGGGCATTCTACAACTGGCACCCACTATAGTTTTTTTCTATAATGCACTTTTCTCATCCCTATGTTCAAAAACACTTTACCCTCCCCCTTCCTCCTTACCTTGTGGCTAACATTCTAGCATCCCTCCTCCCACTGACCATGAAAAGATTATGCATTGTGTCAACATACTTCCCACCCCCTTGAAAATGCCGCGGGCTCTTTCGGTATAAAGCGCTTTCCCTTTTTCTGGAAATGCTCTGCAAGAAATTTCCCCTTTTCTATCCTTTGCTCTTTCTTGACTTTCCCTTCGGCTTTATCCTCTCTTGCTTATTTCCTACCGACCCAGTCTATTCTCGTGCTTTTTTTTCTAGCATATCTTTTTCGTTTGAAAACTTAATAAACTGCCCTGTAGTAGGAATGTGTCGGCTGAGGCCAGCAAGGCATAGACCTCCTGCAGAGGAGCAGCGTGGAAAAAGACCAGGCACTTTGCATTCTAGCCCATACCATTGAACGAAGAAAAGTGTCAGCATATACCATTATCTACCTGCCTTTTGTGTCCATATGGGGGGTCATGGTTAGAGTTGAGGTTAGTGTAAAGGTTAGTGTTAAAGAGTTAATAGCGGGTAAGGGTTGTCTGATAGTCGGTCTGAATGTTAGAAAAATGGACACAATAGGCACATAGACAAATAGTAAGTAGCTATAGACACAATGGTACGTAGCTCACCGTATTATTATGGAGCTTTAAACCAAAATCCCTAGTCCCAGCATTAGCAGATTTTAACGTCAATATTTTATTTATTCCCTGGCTCCGAGGTTTACCAATGGTGAATTTCTGTGTAAGCGACAGGTCAAATTGATTTCAAACCCGAGACATTTTTTAGAGGTTGCATCCCTTAAAAACGAGCCCAAAAAAAGCCATGCGAGAAAAATGCTATCAGCGGGATCTTTTTTTCTGTCCCCACTGCTTTAAATATGTATCCATACCCTCGTAAACACCGCTTCCTTTCCTTCTTTTGCCTCTCCTTCCAATCTGATGTCTCCTCTACATAACTTCCCATTTTATACACCCAGACACGCACACATCCCTACCCATTTTACACACACACACACACACACACACACACACACACACACAAACACAAACACACACACACACACACACACACACACACACACACAAACACAAACACAAACACAACACACACACACACACACACACACACACACACACACACACACACACAAAACACACACACACACACGCGCGCGCGCGCCACCAGTGTGCATGTTGGGAGAGGCTTCTATCGGCGCAGCATGGCCTACTTTTCCGAACAGCAGAGTCTTATCTGAAGGACTGACATTTCAGATCTATAGTTTTTCGTCAAAATATAAAGAGCTAGGCTGGGAATCGAACCCAGAACCTCGTGGTTTACATGTTGACAAGGAAACGTCTTAACCATCCCGCGACCCGTATGATTTTTTAGTACACATTGCTACTCCAGCCAAAAGGAATGACTATTTCATTGCTTGGTTGCTTTTTTTATTTTCGAGGTCTGATACTTTTGCTACCCAAGGACTGCATAGGTTATGGAACACATGGACCTAGTTTTCAATAACGGTGAACAATATTTCACGTCCAAAAATAAATCCCAGAGCATTGATAGTGATTATCAAAGGGCAAATACTCTTAAAAAACGCTATTGTTTCATTCGATTTCTTGGAAAAAAAAAAACAATTACCAGTCCCACAGGATATAATATTAGAAACAGTTCTAACAATAGTAGAAACAGCTCAACATCTCATAAGATTCATAAACAAATTTTTTTTTTAAACATATCACCGGCTGATTTTTTGTTGTTGCGTTCTTGGGTTCGAGCTCTGAAGTTCTCCAGTGGTAACATTTTGTGACTGCGACTTTTTGGTCACCATCAAGGAAGCCACATTGCGACTTCGGGGATGTCTGAACACAACACCTGTGCGCATAAGTTTTTTTTTCAAATGTCATTGTCACACCGGAACACAATGGCTCACGCTTTCGAAAGGGTTTCTTTAACGTGTGTACAAGATGTTCTGCCTTTGCACAGGGGTGGGATGGGGGTAGGGGGTGGCACTTCGGTTTATAGTCTCACTTAAAGGACTTTTCGGGGCAGTGGAATCGGGGTTGGGGGGGGGGGTGTCTTCGGTTTATAGTCTCATCTAAAGGACTTTTCGGGGAATGGAGTCGCAATGATGTTGAGGGGAACATCTCTTGAAGGGACGTCTGGGTGTTGGCAGCCAAAACCTGGGGTGGGGGTGTTGTCCTCCTCCTCCTTGTTGATCCTTACCTGCAGTCTGGAACTGCTTCGAGACCCCTGGGATGCTTGGTACTTTGGTCTGGTACCAGAACTCCTGAAAACAGCATCAACAAGCAACTTGAGCAGTCCGGACCGTTTACATGTTCAAACAAATCAATTCAGTATCTGTTTAAAATAAATCAATTTTCTCTGGAAAAAAGTTCCAGCAGAACGGGGATCGAATCCGGAATATGGAATAGAATATGGTTAGGGGTGGCGCGATAGCCTGGTGGTTAAACTGTTGTGCTTGTGATCCGACAGCCTTAGGTTGAGCCACCACCCAGGTACCTGTTCAATGGCGTTTTCTCCCTGAAGTAAATATAAACTTCCCTGAAAGTCATTTGCATGCGACTATAAACCGTGGTCCCATGTGTAAACATGCGCAGAAAATCCTTCGGAAACGTTAAAACCCATTTAGCCTTTTGGCAGAGTAGGCCATCGCGTGCCAAAATAGATAATCTTCAAACAAAAAATATTGCATGCATAATGCTGTCTTTAGACATCCCCGAAGTCGAGATACAGCTAAATGGATTGCAAAGGGTTTGTCTACGCAAAATCTCACCATTTGTTTTTCTCGGAGCTCTAACCATGGAACGAAAACAATACTTACGCTTGTGAGTTCTTGACATGTAGTGCCGTCACCTTGATTGTCTGAATTCGTTCTGCTGCCACGATGAAAGACACACGCCCAGAACTGTGATTCGATCCCCATGACAACTGTCGACACCTATGCCAGACTTCTGAGGATTCAGAGCAAGAATGGAGAGACCCAGAAGGTCTGGGAAGTGCTTTAAGAAGATGTTTGGGGGGCGTGAGGTGTCCCTTCCCCTCGTGAGCACGGTATGCGAGGGTAGGCAGACTGTGCCGTTTTAGGACACCCAAATCTTTGTTCCACGCCACTCTAGGTGGGCTCTCTTTGTGACCACTGCGGTAAAGGTTGAACGGATACTGACGGCAGTACTCAACCCTGTGGTCAGTGAGCCTTGCAGAGAATTTCCGGGGCAAAGTTTGATTCGAGCTCAGAAACTAGTAAGGACTGGGCGACTTTTGTGGACATTGAGCACACACACGTTGACAGATCATACTCTGTACAGACACGCCAGGAAAGTGTGCAAGACAGGGGTTGCATCTTCGGATCCTCTGCAACCCTACCTCTTTCTACTGTCGGTTCTATGTCGACTAGCGGATGTCCACAAGGACCACAGCCCCTCCTGCTCTCATCGCCTTTGCTCCCTGAAGTGTTGCAGAGATGGGAGGTCATGTAGACGCCACTCTGATACGAAAGCCCCCAAACTCCTTCCTACTTTGCCGCTCAATCCAGTACTGGGCAACGGAACCAGGCTGTGCACTAGTCTGCCCTTCAGGGATTTGATGCAGCACTTTCTCCTTTCCCCTATTCTAAACCCTTCTTTCCCACAGGTCTGACATCTGTCTGCCGAGTCATGGGGATCTTGGACAAGTTCAGGGTCATGTGCTCCAACATCGTGGCGATGGCGTCTCCATGGTCTCTGATGAAGAGGATCACTATCATCGGCGAAGATCTGGTGGCAAGACCATGAACACAGCTATCAGTATTTTTTGGTATTTTTTGTATATTTTTTATACCACTTTATGTCAGCAGATTTCTCTGCGTGAAATTCAGGCTGCTCTTCCCGGGGAGAGCGCGTCGCCACAAGTGCAGCGCCTACCCATTATTTTTTCCCCTCAGGGATGGTGTCTAAACACGACACCTGTGTGCATGCCGGGTTTTTTTTATATATAATTCTGTCATCCGCTCCTACCGGCACACAATGCTTAAGGCTTACGAAAAGCGGAACGGGATTTAACGTGTTTGCAAGATGTTCTGCGTGCGTTGGCACACGGGACCTCGGTTTATAGTCTCATCCGAAGGACTTTTGGGGAGAGTGGAGTCAGCACTGATAACTCCGGGGGAAAATATTCCCTCGAATGGGAATCGAACCCGGGTCGTCAAATTGCAAGCGCAATGTTCTGACCGTGTGTGTGTGTGTGTGTGTGCGTGTGGTGTGTGTGTGTGTGTGTGTGTGTGTGTGTGTGTGTGTGTGTGTGTGTGTGTGTGTATTTGTGTGTTTGTGTGCGTTTGTGTGCGTTTGTGTGCGTTTGTGTGCGTTTGTATGCGTTTGTGTGCGTGTGTGTGCGTGTGTGTGTGTTCGTGTGTGTGTTCGTGTGTGTTCGATTCATTTTACGTCTTTTCACAAAATGTGATATTAGACATTTAAAAAAAAAAAAAAAAAAAAAAAAAAAAAAGGTTGTGAGTGTGTATGTGGGGAGGGGGGTGGGGGTAGGGGGGAGGAGTTTTGGAAGTGGGGAAGGGGGTTAATTCACAAAATCTACACAGAACAGTTAAGAAAAATAATAATAATAATAATAATAATAATAATAATAAAAATAAACACAAATGTATATAATTCTTGAATACAAAAAAGTAAAAATTCCAAATTCTGAACAGAATCTAACGCATGAACAATAAAACTATTTACAACCATAACCAACAAGAGAAAAATCTAATCAACAATGGGAAATGACTTTTAAGTCCGTAATAATCATAATAAAGAACCAATAGGACAGTGCAGTAATGATTTGAAAAATGTATACCTCAGTAATGGATCATTGAATATCTCTGATGAGGATGATGAGGTAAGAACAGGTATATAACTTTTCAGCATGCTGCATATCAATATATGATCAACAGTTATACTATGTCCACATATGCAAGATACATGTCCAACATATTTTGTTTTAAAACAGTTCATTTCCCATCTGCAAGCCAGAGAAACAATTTCTTTTATACAATAAAAATCTGTTTCATATATTTTAACAAAGGACTGAAATTTTACCATCCTTTCATATACACCTTGACAACCAAGTTTCTTTTCTTCATATTGGAATAACTTTTGTTCTGCTTTTTCCACAATCTGATAACATTCTTGTAGTGACAAATGAAGTGTCAAATTTTCCACATCTATCAATTGTTTTGCCCCATTTTTTGCTAGAAGATCAACTTTTTCATTGTAATATATACCAGAGTGAGATGGAATCCAACAAAAAGTTATATCTGAACCTTTTAAGGTGAGGAGATGAATTAAATGACAAATCTCAAAAACAAGTTCTGATCTAACTTTTGTTTGCATAGAACTGATGGCTTGAATTACTGATTTTGAATTACTGTTCGTGTGTGTGTGTGTGTGTGTGTGTGTGTGTGTGTGTGTGTGTGTGTGTGTGTGTGTGTGTGTGTGTGTGTGTGTGTGTGTGTGTGTGTGTGTGTGTGTGTGTGTGCGTGCGTTCGTGCGTGTTTGTGTGAGCGTGTTTATGGTCTATGACATTTTGTGAACGCATCTGATGTATAAACGCAAAGGCATCCCATAGCCTATAAGGTTGTGGGATAGCATATACGCGCGCGCGCGCGTAAAAGATAGATAGATAGATAGAGAGATAGAGAGATAGAGAGATAGAGAGATAGAGATAGATATATATATATATATATATATATATATATTTGATTTGATTTACTCATATCGAGGATAATGGAATAAGCACTCTTGTGCTTTTTTACGTCCAGTCCCCGTGTGTATGCAGTTTTGTAAATGTCATTAGTTCCCACAGGCACACGATGGCCTACTCTTACGAAAAGCGGAACGGGATTTAACGTGTGCGCAAGATGTTCTGTGTGCGTTGGCACACGGGGCCTCGGTTTAAAGTCTCATCCGAAGGACTTTTGGGGAGAGTGGAGTCAGCAATGTTGTTAACTCCAGGAGAAAAATCTCCTCGACCGGACTCGAACCCGGGTCGTCAAATTGCCAGCGCAATGTTCTGACCACTAGGCTATCCGTCCCCCGAGAGAGAGAGAGAGAGGAGAGAGAGAGAGAGAGAGAGAGAGAGAGAGAGAGAGAGAGAGAGAGAGAGAGAGAGAGAGAGAGAGAGAGAGAGAGAGAGAGAGAGAGAGAGACAGACAGACAGACAGACAGACAGACAGACAGACAGACAGACAGACAGACACACAGACAGACACACAGACAGACACAGACAGACACACAGACAGACACACAGACACACACACAGACAGACACACACACACACACACACAGACTCTGGTGTCATGTTTAGATAGTTATCATCCATGAAGTCCGAATACCGCTACAACCATGGTGGGTAAATAATAGTGGTATACATACAAATTTCTCCATCGGCAAACCTCCGAGCTATAGCTGAGGAAAAGTTTATAAATACGCATGGTTTAGAGATGCAGTGTACTTGAATTGATAGAAACTTCTCTTACCAGTTCATCTTGCGAAAGGACGGAAGAACAAGGATAGCGCGAGTTGCCAGGATCTGCCCATTCCCTGCCACGGGCATCATCAGGATGGAAGCTTTGTGTCTGCTGAATTTGGCCAGCCTAAAAAAAACGCATACGTGTCTTCAGTTCTCTGGCACCAATTTCCAGCTTTTGTTCAATTTATGTTGTTTAAAGCCCTACTGACCACGAAAGCCATATCAGGGCTGTCAATTCAGTTTCTGTGGCTCCAGTAGTAACGTTTACTTCAAAGTTTAAAACCAACACGACCTTTTTCCCTCAAGTATCCCACGCCGTCAATTCGAAGAATAATTTAAATGCGAAAATATGATTTCATTCCTTTAGGCCCACAAAACCAGGCTGTGCCGAGGACGCCAGTCATTATGCTTGGTTTATTATCCCCAAATTACAAGTAAAGAATAACACTTCAAAGCAGATTTTTTTTTAAAAACGGGTTTAAAATGGTACATAAAGCTGTGGAACCGACATACTGCGCTTATCCCGAAAGTTCTTTAGATGAAACAATAAACTGTGGTCCCGTGTGCAAGCACACGCAGAACCTCTGCTCAAGTTAAAACCTTTTGTAATAGGCCATTGCATGCAAGAGGGAGCAGCACTTATAAACCAGCATACACACGAGGACTGGATGAGTAGCCCACCTTTTCAATCCTTATCCCAGCACTCAAATTTGCACCAAGTGTTAAAAAATCAGCTAGATAGCAATAAACTTCGATTTCTTTTTTTAATTTGAGAAGTTTACTCCCCCACCCCCCTTCTTTTAATCGTTAGAGAAAATCCAAGACTTAAAAAAGACAGTCAATGTGAGGAAAAAAAACATTTACTTATTTAGTGTTGGACCAACAGCAAAACTTGTGTCGTCAGGCCTAGTGAGGTACCACTCAGCTTACAGTTTGACTTTGGGTAATCCAAGAATATACCTAAATCCAGATTATATCTACCAGTCTATTACTGATTATTACTCTTAATAACAATAAACTTATAAACTCTTAATTACAATGATAAAAAACTGACACTTACCGCTTCTTCAGTCTTCACCGACCAGTATGTTGAATGTCAAGTCTTCAGAGGTCTTTCTTTTTTCTCCCTCCCCAGCAGTGCCAGTGGTCTGCACTGCAGCTAGGGGGCTGTGTGAAATGACACCCTGCAAACTGCCCTGCACCCCCCAGTCCACACATAAATGAACACTTTTCACGCGGAAAGCGAATGTTCAGTCCGCAAGTTTCAAAAATAAAGAAAAAAAAACACAAGAAAAACAAAACGAAAGAAAAGAAGCCCCAAAAGGCGCGGAAAAGAAGCTGGCTTTCGCAGTAAATTTGCATGCTGCTTTTGGTGACGTTTCTGATCTCTTCTATCTCTGCTTTTGCCTGTCTCTGCATCTCTCTATTTTTCTGTTTGTCTGTTTACCTGTTCATCTATTTCATTTCTGTCTGTCCATCTGTCTGTTCATTTACCTGTCCCCCCCCCGTCTCTCTCTCTCTCTCTCTACTCTCTCTCTCTCCTCTCTCTCTCTCTCTCTCTCTCTCTCTCTCTCTCCTCTCTCTCTCTCTCTCTCTCTCTCTCTCTCTCTCTCTCTCTCTTTTGCTGACTCCCCTTCCAGCAAAAGTCCTTTGGATGAGACTATGAAACGAGGCCCCGTGTGCGAATGCACACATAACGTCTTGCACACATGTTAAAACCTGTTCCTTTTTTCGGAAGATCAAGCCATTATGTGCTGGTGGGAACAAATGACATATTATATAATGACCAAACTTAAAGTCCTCTGGAATGATAAGAACATCGCCACCAGCTTCAAGATCAGACTGATGCGTTCCCTGATCATGTCCATATTTTTGTACGCTTGTGAAACATGAACCATAACAGCAGACATTGAAAGAAGGATACAAGCAATGGAGATAAGATGCTTTTGCAAACTCCTTGGCATTTCATACAGAGATCACATCACAAATGAAGAAGTGAAAACTAGAATAAAGAATGCCATCGGTCCATATGAAGAGCGCCTAACTACAATGAAAAAACGCAAGCTTAAGTGGTACAGACTCGTCACACGATCATCTGGAGTAGGCCAAGACTGTCTTACAGGGAACTGTAAGGCGGGGAGACGAAGAGGCAGACAGAGGAAACGATGGGAAGATAACATCAGAGAGTGGACAGGCCTTGGGTGGATCGATCTACTACGAAGGGCGGAGGACTGTGGGGAGTGGAGAAAGCTGGTTGCAAAATTTTCAGTTGGGCCCCTACGGTCCACGAGACTACGGGACAGATGAAGGTGAAGATGAATACAGAGAGAGACAGACAAATAGACAGATAGACAGACAGATAGATAGATAGACAGACAGATAGATAGATAGATAGATAGATAGATAGATAGATAGATAGATAGATAGATAGATAGATAGATAGATAGATAGATAGATAGATAGATAGATAGATTTAGACAGACACACACAGACACAGCCAGATAGACAGACAGAGACAAGACAGAGTTTGCACACGT
>CM060317.1:2818405-2825905 GCA_030674155.1 Stramonita haemastoma
ATATTAAACCTGAGTGCATGCATGTTTTTGCTTTTAAATGTTAGCTGATCCTATAGGCATGCATTGGTCCTAGCTCTTCCAGAGAGCAAAACGTGTTTTATAAAAAATAAAAAAAATAATGTGTGTGCGCGCAAGATGGGCTGCATGCGCGTGCACGCGGGCCTAGCGGGATGGTCTCATGCTAAGGACGGTTAAGGGGGTGGAGTCAGCACTGAAGTTAAACTCCAGGGCAATGTTCTCCTAAAACTGGAGCCAAATGATGGCTGATCCCGGGCAGTCAAGTGACAAGCGTAACGCTCTGATTGCTGGGTTATCCCGCCCCCAGGCTTGGTTAATGTTGACACCTCTGCCTCTGCCTTTCTCTAATTGGTTGACCTCCTGTCAGCTCTAACCTCTCTTAACCCCGCCCCCGCCCCCATTTCCTTTTATCTTCGTTTCTTGGTTAGAAACAAATCTCTTTGTATTGACACGATTGGTTATTATTATTATTAGGTTTGGCTTTGCCCTTCATGTGTTTCGCTAAAGCCAGATAAATTCACTTCACAAAGCACACACAGGCCTACACACACACACACACACACACACACACACACACACAAATATACACACACACTTTTTGGACATCTATCTATCTATCTATCTATCTATCTATCTATCTATCTGTCTGTCTGTCTGTCTGTCTGTCTTTCTTTCTTTCTTTCTTTCTTTCTATCCATCTATCTATCTATCTATCTATCTATCTATCTATCTATCTATCTATTTATCTATCTATCTATCTATCTATCTATCTATGCCGTGTGTTTAGAGGCCTTGTTCAGGTGTTCTCTTGGGCTGGCAAGCTCTTGTTCTGATCCTGCTGGTATGTATGATTTTGTAGGTGTGTGTATATATGTACGCATGTTTAGTTTTGTGTGTATGCAGGCATGGACGGATGGATGGATGGATGGATTTATGCCTCTGTGTTGTAGTTGTAGTTCAATTTAAAGTCTATTCACGCTTGGTCACACAAACACACACACACACGCACACATACACGCGCACACGCGCGCTCGCGCGCACACACACACATACACACACACACACACACACACACACAGACTGAATGTAAACAAATTACATGAGTGCTTATTCCATTATTCTCAAAATAAAACAATTCAAAAACTTTAAACACACACATACACACGCAAAGCGTGTGCATGCATGTGTGCGGTTTATGCATGAATACGTTTTCTTGAGAAACATTGCCCCAACCTTTAACAAAATTTATGAGAACATTCTTTATAAAAGACCCCCTCAAGCGGCAGAAAATTTTATTTTGAAAGTGTTATTTTATAGACTTTATTTATCCATGTTTTTTCAGTTCTCCTGGTTACGTTTCCCGAAATTTTGCACATTCTTTTTCTGTCATTCATTTAATCTTTTTTAAAAAGCAAACTGTATGCAAAGGCTGATAGGGGGTAGAAGAAAATAACAAACATTCTGTACTGGTTGCTGGATATGAAAAAAATATCATTTCTGTTGCCAAATGCGTGTTGCTATTATCATCATCAACATCATCAATATCATCATCAACCCCGTCGTTGTCACGACATTAAAACATATGAAATCGCAGTAACAGCAGCAGCAGCAGCACAAGCAACAACAGCATTGACAGAAGTGGTGATAGCAGCAACAGGAGCAGTAGCAGAAGAAGAATGCGGAGAAGAAGAATTCTGACGAATAATTCTGAAGAGGAAGAGGAAGACGAAGACGAAGAAGAACAAGAACAAGAACAAGAACAAAAAGAACAAGAAGAACAAGAACAAGATCAAGAAGAACAAGAATAAGAAGAACAAGAAGAACAAGAAGAACAAGAGCAAGAACAAAAAGAACAAGAAGAACAAGAACAAGAACAACAAGAACAAGAAGAACAGCTGACTCTCTCAGCAGACGTGTAGTCTCTACACAACTGATCCACCACGTAACGCTCCATGTGCGTTCTTTGAAACTCTGAAATATAATCTTTTCATGATAATGATCTCTTTCACTTTTCTCTGCGCTTTACAAACAAACTATTTGTGTAGTGCCAAGTCTTCTTGACATATTTTCTGCAGAAAACCTGCCTACTGGTCTCATCTGATCCTATTCCGACATCAGAACAGATTATTACTTTTTCAGGATGCATGCTGGATATGTCCATGCTTTGTAGCTGACCAAATGCTGATGTGTCTTCTGGATCTTTAACTTTCTCTCTTTCTTCCCCCCCCCCCCCCCCTCTCTCCTCTCTCTCTCTCTCTCTCCTCTCTCTCTCTCTCTCTCTCTCTCTCTCTCTCTTATAGCATTTATAATCCCCACCCCCGTTCACTAATGGCCTTGTGGCTTTTGTCAAATAAAATTCTTCATTTGTTTATTCATTCCCTCTCTCTCTGTCGTCCATCTGTCTGTCTGTCTCCCTGTCTCTGTCTGTCTGTCTGTCTGTCTGTCTGTCTGTCTGTCTGTGTCTCTGTCTCTGTCTCTGTCTCTCTCTCTCTCTCTCTCTCTCTCTCTCTCTCTCTCTCTCTCTCACACACACACACACACACACACACACACACACACACACACACACACACACACACACACACACACACACACACACGCAAACACCCACGTGTTTGTGCGTGCACACAGGCACTCATCATTCCCACACAATCAAAAGTAGCCATCAATAACGTCAGCCCCCTTTGCCAGCATGTAAAGCCTTCAGGTGAGGTTAATCCAGCGAAACACAATAGCGACAGACAGCCGTCAACTTTATTGAATCTGTGCCCCTGTGTGGAGCAAGGAGGGAGGGAGGGAGGCAGGCAGAGAGGGAGGCAGGGACCCTGGAGACTGCATTCTGGTGACTGCAGCCAAGGGAGGGAGGGAGGGAGGGACAGTCTCTGGAGACTGCAGCCAAAGAAGGGAGGGAGGGAGGGACAGTCTCTGAAGAATGCAGGCAAAGAAGGGAGGGAGGGAGGGACAGTCTCTGAAGAATGCAGCCAAAGAAGGGAGGGAGGGAGGGACAGTCTCTGAAGAATGCAGACAAAGAAGGAAGGGAGGGAGGGAGGGACAGTCTCTGAAGACTGCAGCCAAGGAAGAGAGGGAGGGAGAGACAGTCTCTGAAGACTGCAGCCAAGGAAGGGAGAGAGGGAGGGAGGGACATTCTCTGGAGACTGCAGCCAAGGAAGATGCCTGATGCACCCTTGCTTTCTTCATTCAGCTAGCCTTTGTCTTTTCTGTGAAAGAATTAAAAAAAAACTTTTTGGTTTTTCTGTGTCTTTTGTAACTATGTGGGGGTGGGGGTGTAGGGGGTGGGTGGTGCATACATGTGTGTGAATGTGTGTGTGTGTGTGTGTGTGTGTGTGTGTGTGTGTGTGTCTGTGTCTGAGTGTACCTGTGTGTTAGTTCTTTGGTTTAAGGTTTTTCCACTAAAAAGTGATACCAGGCTTGGGTGTGTGCGTGTGGGTGTGTACCTATGTGTGTGCTGTATGTGTGAGTGTTTGTATGTGCGTGCGCGCGCATATGTGCGTGCTTTGTGTGTGTACGTGTATGCGCGCGCGTGCACGTGTGTGTGTGTGTGTGTGCGTGTGTGTGTGTGAAGAAATTTTATTGGCATAACAAAAAAAATCACTTATATCATTTTTGTATTCTTTGATGGTCTTTTATCTGCATACAAAGGGCTCACATGAAAAAATCGTGACCTAAAACCACGTTTTGTACTATTTTGAAATAATTCAGGGCGTTAAGGCAATTTACATAAACATCGTTTTCTTAACAATCAGCAACAAACCTACACAAAACATGTACACATACTACATGAATTATATTAATGATCTATTTGCACACACACTCACACACACACACACACACACACACACACACACACACACACTCACACACCACACACACACACACACACACACACACACACACACACACACACACACACACCACACACACCACACACACACACATATTCACACACACCAGCAAGGGTCAGCCACCTTTGTGTGCATGTAAAGCCTTCAGGTGAGGTTAATCCAGCGAAACACAAAAGCGACAGACAGCCGTCAACTTTATTGAACCTGTGCCCCTGTGTGAAGCAGGGAGGGAGGGAGGGAGGGAGGTGGGGAGGAATGAGGAAAGGGAGGGAGGGAAGGACGACCCTGGAGACTGCAGCCAAGGATGCCTGATGCACCTTTGCTTTGTTCAATCAGCTAGGAGCAAAGCATATTCAAATAAAAAAAATGTCTGTTTCTGTCTGTCTGTCTCTCTGTCTCACTGTCTCTGTCTCTCTACCCCACTGTCTCTGTCTATCTCTCTCTCTCTCTTTCTCTGTATCTGTCTGTCTGTCTGTCTGTCTGTCTGTCTGTCTGTCTGTCTGTCTGTCTGTCTCTCTTTCTCTCTCTCTCTCTCTCTTCTCTCTCTCTCTCTCTCTTCTCTCTCTCCTCATCCTCTTCTCTCCTCTCTCTCCTCTCTCTCTCTCTCTCTCTCTCTCTCTCTCTCTCTCTCTCTCTCTCTCTTTGAGGGACGGATAGCCTAGTGGTCAGAACATTAGGCTGGCATTATGACGACCCCGGTTCGAGTCCGGTCGAGAAGATTTTTCTCCTGGAGTCAACATCAGTGCTGACTCCACTCTCCCCAAAAGTCCGGATGAGACTTTAAACCGAGGCCCCGTGTGCGAACGCACGCAGAACATCTTGTGCACACGTTAAATCCTGTTCCGCTTTTCGTAAGAGTAGGCCATCGTGTGCCGGTGGGAACAGATGACAATATTTACAAAACTGCATACACACGGGGGACCGGATTTTAAAAAAGCACATGATTGCTTATACTGTTATCCTCGATATAAAAGAATAAATGCATAAATAAAATAAATAAATGAAAAAATAAGTTTCTTTCTTTCGTTCTTTTTCTCCACCTCCCTCTTTCACCTACCCTGTCTGTGTTTTTCTTGCCTGCTTTCTCTTTCTCTGTCTTGTCTCTGTTTTTGTGTCTCTGTATGTATTTGTATCTGTCTTGTACCTGTTTGTGTATCCGTCTGTCTGTCTGTGTGTCTCTCTGTTTGTGTATCTGTCTGTGTATATGTCTGTCTGTATGTCGGGGGAGGGGTCTCTTAGGGGAATTCAATGCCATGAGTTTATTCTGTTTTCTTACGCCAGTGACAGACGAAGAATCCCCGGGGATTTTTCCTCCGTCCTTCAACAGGGGAAGGGACAGTCCTGCAAAAGGGGATTTTTGGCCCAATGTCTGTCTGTCTGTCTGTCTGTCTGTCCATCTTTTGGTTGGTTGGTTGGTTGGTTGATGGTTGGTTGGCTAGTTGGTTGGTTGGTTGGATGTTCGGTTGGTTGGATGGATGTTCGGTTGGCTAGTTGGTTGGTTGGCTGGTTGGTTGGTTGGTTGGTTGGTTGATGGTTGGTTGGCTAGTTGGTTGGTTAGTTGGATGTTCGGTTGGTTGGATGGATAGTTGGTTGGTTGGCTGGTTGGCTGGCTGGTTGGTTGGTTCCTTCGTTCGTTAGTTCGTTTTTGTGTTTGTTCGTTCGTTCGTTCATTCATTCATTGGTTTTTTTTGTTCGTTTGTTTGTTCGTTGGTCAGCCTGTCTGATATTCTACGTCTGTCTCTGTCTTTGGTATTATTTTGCTTGTGTCTGTTTCTCTGAATGTGTGTGTCATGTCTGTATGTATGCCTGCCTGTTTGTTTCTGTCTTGCTGCTGTTTTCTATCCCTCAGCCTGTCTTAGTCTTTCTCCCTTTTTCTGTCTCCATTTATGTCTCAGTCTCTCTGTCTAGCTGCCTCTCGGTCTCTCTCTGTATCTGTCTATCTGTCTCTCTGCGCTTTCTCTCTCTCCCTCTCCCCCCCCCTCTCTCTCTCTCTCTCTCTCTCTATTCTATCTCTATCTCTTCTCTTCTCTTCTCTTCTCTTCTCTGTCTGTCTGTTTGTCTCTTATCTGTTTCTGAATCTCTGTCTGTCTGTCTCTCTGTCTCTCTGTCTCTCTGTCTGCCTGCTGTCTGTCTGTCTGTCTGTCTCTCTGTCTGTCTGTCTGTCTGTCTGTCTGTCTGTCTGTCTGTCTGTCTGTCTGTCTGTCTGTCTCTCTCTCTCTCTCTCTCTCTCTCTCTCCTCTCTCTCTCTCTCTCTCTCTCCTCTCTCTCTCTCTCTCTCTAAAGACTCAGACCCATGGGTTTATTTTATGTTCTTAATAACCCAGTGACAGACCCGACATTAGCAGGATTTGTCCAATCTTGTTTGCCAAGGGCAGGAAAGTCCTACACTTTCTTTTTTCTTTCATGCTCCAAAGCATTATTGCCAACTGCACTGCCATTCAAAATTAACCTCTGTCATCTTGTCTGTCTGTCTGTCTGTCTGTCTGCCTATCTGGCTGTCTGTCTTCCCTTCTGTCTGTCTGTGTGTGATTTGGTGGGTCTGTCAGCATTATTGTCTCTGTGGTATCCCTTTTTGCTCTAAAGCATTGTTGCTAACTGCCATTCAGAATTAACATCTGTCCTTCTGTTGTTCTGTCTGTGTTTTCGTCTGCTGTTTATTGGTCTGTCCGTCTTTTGTCTCTTTAGTGTCTGCCATTCTTTACCCCGAAGCATTGTTGCCAACTGCTTTTCAGAATTAACAGCTGTCTTTCTGTCTGTTTGTCTGTTTTGGTATTTCGGTAATAAATAAGGAAAAGAGGACAGGACTGCAAGTGTCACCCTGTTTGACTCCTCTCGTACAAATGATAATTATAATCAGTAAAGTCAGCACCACATCTAGCCTTTGCCTTTACATTACAATTATACTTTTAATACGTCTAAACAGTTTACCCCTAAGCCCAGAATTCTTCCAGATTGGCTATCCACAGAAAGTTTCGTGAGACAGGGTAAAATGCTTTTTTCAAAGTCTGGGAAAGCTACGTATAATTTTCGATGTCCATTATTGTGTTAAAGTGATAAAGAAGACGAAGTTTATATTTTGCTCTGCTGTCCAGCCATTTTTGATCTAGGCAAATATATCTTTCCTCTAAATTTTATTCATAACCATGTTTATTTCAAGCAGTCTTGCTTTTGTCATGTCAAATGAACGTTTACTCAAGAATTTATGCGTGTGTCTGTATTAAGTTTTCAGAAGACGCTTTGATAGTATTAGGAATGACTGCTACTTGTAATGTGTATACTTTCTTTACTGTGGAATAAGCGATGCTGGTAAAATCCTTTCGTTTCATATTCTGTGGCGATTATAGTTTTGTGTTACTTATGTAATGTTTATCTGTACCCCCATTCAGAAGGGGCTTTGGTCTATACTGAAAGTAAACCTTTTTTCAATCTATCTGTCTGTCTATCTGTGTGTCTGTCTGTCTGTCTGGTTGTCTGTGTCTGTCCCTGTCTGTCCGTCTGTCAGTCTCTCTCTGTGTCTCTGTTTCTTCCCCCCGCCCCCCCCCCCCCCCCCCCCCCCCTCTCTCTCTCTCTCTCCTCTCCTCTCTCTCTCTCTCTCTCTCTTCTCTCTCTCTCTCTCTCT
>CM060317.1:2830905-2845905 GCA_030674155.1 Stramonita haemastoma
CTCCAACTTTTTTCATTAGTGTGAATGATTTGTTCTTTGCGTTGAAGCTTTGCTATTGATGCTTTTGTACTTGTCATTATTATCGTTTGTTGTGAAGCTTTTCTTCTAGTTGTTGTTCTGCTCTTACCTTTCTTTTGCTTGTTATTGTGTTTTGCTTTGAAGTGGTTTTCTTTTGCTGTTGTTGCTGTTGTTGCTATAGCTTCTCTTGCTCCTATTGTTTCTACTGCTGCTGTTGCTGCCACGGCTCTTTGAAAGTTTTTGCTTTAATTATGTTTACTTTTTTGGTAGGGAAGAGGTGTGTTCGTGTTGGTGTTTGCTCTTTCTTGTTCACACAAGAGATTTGTTCGGGGTGTTTTTTGTCAGTTCTGTTTTTTATGAAGGCTATACTCTCGTGGAAACTTTCCACTTTTTCTCTATGTCTTGCCACAATGAGGCATACCCTTTTTGCTCCTTAAACTAAAAACAAAGAGAAAAATAGGACAAAGAAAGATTCATAAATAAACGAAGGCTTTGTCTTCACACACAACTCTTGTGCATGTGTAAGAAGAATGCAATAAAAAGCACTAATAATTTTTTCTTGCCTTCAAAATGAATGAGTTTTTTTTTGCGAGGAATTCATCTTTGGAATGAGTTTATTGACACCTCAAAATGTTGTGTGTATGTGTGTGTGAGAGTGTGTGTGTGTGCTTGTGCGTGCGTATTTATGTGTGTGTATGTGGGTGTACACATGCATACACACACAAACACACACACACACACACTCACGAGTGCGCGCGCGCACACACACACACACACACACGCACGCACACGCACACACCATGCCTATTCTTGTCATAGCTGACTGGTGCCATAACGTACTCTGAGCATTGCATCTGGGGTTATTATTTTCTTAATACTCATTTACCCTGTGGACTTGTTATCAAACCTAAATGCCTGTCGGATGAAACCTCCTCACATTTCTGCCTCCTGCCCGCTGTCTCCTTAGGGGCCGAGTGTCCAATCACATACCGGAAATTGGCCCACCACGTGACAGGAAGCAGCAGAATCAAAATGGCCACCGATGTTAATCAGAGCTTTTATAAAGGACCAGGACGGAGGTCTGAGAACACAAGGGAGGGAATTAACCCCAACTCCCAAAGGAAGTAGAATGAAAATCGGCCTGATAATCTGCAGTGCAGTGCAAGACTTTCTCCTTTTGTGCAGGAGGGATATCTACAGTCTTATTTCCATGAGCTGTAGCCAGGTCGATATTCTTGTAGTCAGGCTGCTATAGGTATACCCGAAATGGTTCATTAGTCAATTTCTGAATGCTATGGATGATATGGAGATGTTATAATTTGTATTGTCTGCAGTTCAAATTTTGGCTGTACCAAGATTTGTATCGTACTTTGTTTTCTTCCAGTCCCAATTGTTAACATGTTTAAATCGTCTGTAGAATATAAGAGATCACATTGACACGGTTGATATACATCAGTTTTAAAACAAGGAACTTTGATTTGAAAGTAAAGTGTGTTGCTTCTTTTCTCGTGCTCGTCCAGCTTTTTTCAAGCCATTAATTGTGATTAGGCCAATCCTGTCATGCCCATGCTCGTCCTGTCATATTCCTGGACTGAACTACTTGTTGACATTATAATCTGGTTAAATGCTTTTGCACATGTTTAGATCTGGTTACCTTTGTAAGGCAGTAATCACCAAATTTGATGCAGTGCAATTACACTGTAGACTAACCTTTAATTCTTGCGCACACACACACACACACACACACACACACACACAAATATATAGATAGATAGATAGATAGATAGATAGATAGATAGATAGATAGATAGATAGATAGATAGATAGATAGATAGATAGATAGATAGATAGATAAATATATATATATATATATTACATAGTGTGGGACTATCATGATTATCTCCTTGGTTGGGTGAGGTTGTATAGAAGTTCAGTAGAATTATCCTGTTCAGGGAGCATACCATCAACTAGCCACCACTGCCTGTTACTCAGTTAAATACATGTTGCTTCTATGTCATATCTATTATTTCTGCAATGCCATATGACTTTTAAAAGCATGCCAGCTCACACAAGAAAACTGTTACAATGCGTGGCTAGCCTCAAGATCACATCAGAAATCGCATTCGTGTTGTTGTTTTTAAGCCACAACACTGTTGATACAGTTTTTAAGTGATTTTTCTAAAGTAAAAGCATAAAAAATTCATCTTATGTTTACAAAGCAATCAGGTCATTGTTTCTCTGACTTCCATTCCAAAATCCCAGCAAAAAAGATCTATTTGATGTAGTGACAGTCCTAGAAGAACAATAAACTACATGAAGTTTAGGCTGGTTAAGGATTACTTAATGAGTGTCACGCTAAATTGCAAAGAAAGGATGACTATTGAGGAACAGTGTGGAGCTATGTAAACTAACAGGAGCGGAATGAATAAACCAATCAGCTACAGAACAGTATAAGAACCAGTGTGTGTGTGTGTGTGTGTGTGTGTGTGTTGTGGTGTGTGTGTGTGTGTGTGTGTGTGTGTGTGTGTGAGAGAGAGAGAGAGAGAAAGAGAGAGAGAGGAAGTAGAGAGAGAGAGGAGAGAGAGAGAGAGAGAGAGAGAGAGAGAGAGAGAGAGAGAGAGAGAGAGACGGAAAGTAAAAAGTAGGTAAACAGACAGAAACATCACTAGATAAGCTTAATCCTGGACAAAAAAAAGATTTTTTTATTTTAATATGTTCATTTTGTTCTGTTTTCCTTCAGTCTTGTTCTTTCACCTACATGCAACTAGAATTGTAAATATGAAAAACAAATCGGTTAATGATAAACATGTGACATAGTATCCAAATTCTAGTTTATTCTGCAACAACTTTTAAGTTTCAAGTTTGAGTTTCAATACAATTTTTGTCAAACATTGTTCTTGTGCATTTGTTTTAAAAAACCCAACTTTTCACCGCTGTTGCATAACCTGATTAGTAGCAACCTTCACCTCAGCCAAAGAAGGCAAAACACTGCCACTGCGACATTCAATTAAACAAATCAGGCGACCTATTTGTCGCGGCTTCTTCTGGCAGTAATCCAATCAGCTGGCCAATCAATACGCGGCACCATCTGAGTTTCCGGTCCATGTCTCATGCCGCCTGTCTGCGCCATCTTTGTAGTGAGCAACAGTATTGTCTCAACAGTATTGTCCTGGCTGCTGTCCTGCTTTCTTCAATGGCGGGGGGAGGGGCGTTCCTTCTCTTCTATCCAACTCCTTGCCAGTGTTACAGGATGTGCTCTTGTGGATGTAACGTGGTGTCAGGAGATTTCTTTATCAGAAAAGGGACTAGTTCCATTTGTGCAGGTATCACAGAAAGCAAGGGAAAGAGTTAGAAGTTATTATGTGTGCACATATATCAATAGTTAGATATACTAATATGTAAACTGATAGTTTGTCACATTTTGCATCATATTCGAAAAATAACTACCTCGCCATAATTATGTGACTTTTAGGTGAATATTTCATTAAAACACACATTTTAAATTATAATATATGGGAGTTTTGTGAGGGAAAAGGGACAACTAGTTTCCTGTATTTTCTTTACTTTTGGAGCAGGGGCCACTGCTGATTAGTTTTCATGTGGTATTCTTAAGATGCTTCAGATCGTCGTTTTGACATATACAGACTTTTAGTCAATTCACAGTTTAGTTTTCTTCTGAAAAATTGGGAAAACTTGAGAAATCAAATCTAAAATAATACACACATTTCCATTTACTTGTATCCACAAGCAATCTGGCTGTATGAATGTGAAAGGGCAATCCTGTGGCTAGATTGGTAATATTCAAACAAGCAATGTGGAAACAGCTTGGCAGGAATGTCAACAGAAACAAAAAAGAAACAGAAAAAGTCCATGCTTGCTTCGCAGGTACTGAATATGTCTGATTTCATACATTCCATCCATGGCTTATACATGGATAAGGAAAAGAAACCCAGAATATTCAAAAGCCCGAGATTATAATCACAGGCTATAATTATAAACCATTGCAGATAAATCGACAATTTGTGTAATAAATGATTTCTTTAAGCGCAGTAGTCATTTGAAGAAAAGAGTAACGACCTGGTTAAATTACACAGGTTTTTTTTTAAGTATCCTTTCTTTACAAAAGAAGAAGGTCCAGCATTACATATTATCAAAAAGATTTTCATCGTATTTTCTGCGGGATTGGGGTTAGTTCTCTCTTGTGTTCTCAAAACTCCTTCCTGGCCTTTACAAACCCTCTGATGAACATCGACGGCCATTTTGATTCTGCTGTTTCCTGCCAAGTGGTGGGCCAATTTCCGGTGTGAGAGAGGACATCCGCTCTCGAAGGAGATAGAGGGTATGGAGTCTAGCTTATGAAAGTTCATTCCGATATGCATTTAGTTTAAGTAACAAGTCTTTTGGGTAAATGAGTACCTTGGTAGTCATAACTCAAAATGCAGAGTGCAGTGAATACAGTAGTGCCAATTAGCAGGATAAATACTGTTGCTGTGTGTGTGTGTGTGTGTGTGTGTGTGTGTGTGTGTGTGTGTGTGTGTGTGTGTGTGTGTGTGTGTGTGTGAAGAGACGTTAAGTTGAATGCCGGTTCCCACCCATCCACACACAAACATTTAAGAAGAAAGTTACCAAAAACATTCCTTTAGCAATGATATTGTAGCTTCCAAAACCACAATCATAAAATGTGTTTCTCTGAGAAAATCGCCTGTTCAGCTCCAATACATTCATGATTTATTGACGCTGATATCTTTCAAAATGTTCACTTTCTTTGTCGACACGCAACTACACAATTAAGACAGACAGGAAGGTTTGCTGCACATTTTTTCTAAGCCTACAACAAACTGATAACGCCTACTTTGGAACCCACGTTTGCATAATATGCAATCTTTAGTGGAACTATTGTGTGCATATGTAAAACCTACACATACACGTGTGCACTCACAAGTATATGCCTTGATTGACATACATACACAAACATAATCATACACGGCTTAAAAATACGTGCATCTAAACATGTCATCCACCCGTGCATGATTCCATCTATCCATCCATGCCTCCATTCATGCATTCATCCATCCATACAAATTTACATATTCTAAGGGTCATATAGACATACACATAATTAGTAGTAGTAGTAGTACAGTAGCACATAAATTCAGAGACAAATAAACAGACAGACAGACAGACAGGCAGACCTTCAAAAAGACACACACAGAGGGAAGGAGGCCATTGCGTGCCGTTGGGACTGATGACAAGATTTACAAAACTGCATACACACGGGGACTGCGCGTAAAAAAGCACATGAGTGCTTATTCCATTATCTTCGATATAAAAGAATAGATAAATAAATAAAATAAGGAGAGACGGAGAGAGAGAGAGAGACAGTGACAGAGACAGAGACAGGGAGATACAATGTCAGCATGGAACATGCTTCATAGAAATTGAATAGTTTGTTATGATGGGGCTGTACATGCTTTATGAGCGAACATAACGGGCAATGCAGGGAGCAAAGAAAAAGAGAGGCAGTCAGACAGACAAACACAGCAAGAGAGGCCTGAGAGCACAACAAGGCCAGAAAGACATAAGCAACGTTATTTCTTCTGCTTCTAAAGCACCTTCGTGTGCTGCTCTCTCTGAGAATCACTTTTCTAAATTGCCAAAACACTGATCTATTATTCATCTTTATATCGTTGCAGATGCCCGGATACTTGGCTTATAGGCACGCGATGACGAACACACAGAATGTTTGGATATAGGCTTTGTATTCATCATGAACAAGGGATGTTATCTGAAATGAACCCAAGCTTGTTTTTATCACGTCAGCTTTTTGCATACTTTTATGAGTTTGTACAAAAATGTGTACAGAAACTGGCGCATGTTTGTATACATGCATAAAAGCAAGTGGATGTATATCATTGCACTGTTGTGTCTGCACACACACACACACACACACACACACACACACACACACACACACACACACACACACACACACTCACACACACACACACACACACACACACACACACACACACACACACACACACACACACACACACACACACACACACACACACGGCTGTCAAAGTTTATAAAACTGCAGACACATAGGGACAGGATGTAAAAGAAAATGCACATGAGAGATTATTCCATTACCCTCGAAATAAAAGAATTAAAAGAAAGAACACACACACACACACACACACACACAAACACACACACACACACACACACACACACACACACACACACACACACACACACACACACACACACACACACACACACACACACACACACGGGATAGGGGACGGGAGAGCCTAGTGGTCAGAACATTGCACTGGCAATTTGACGACCCGGGTTCGATACCCGGTCGAGGGGATTTGTCCTCTGGGGTTAGCATCAGTGCTGACTCCACCCCCCCCCCCCCCCCCCCCCCCCCCAAAAAAAAAAAAAATTCTTCGGTTGAGACTATAAACCGAGGTCCCATGGGCGAACGCGCGAGCGTACGCAGAACATCTTGCGCACACGTTAAATCCTGTTCCCCTTTTCGTACGAGTAGGTCATTATGTGCCGGTGGGAACACGATTTACAAAAACTGCATACACACGGGGACTCGATGTACAAAAGCACATAAGTGCTTATTCCGTTATCCTCGATATAAAAGAGCAAAACCTAAATAAGATTTAAAAAAACAAAACATTGGAGGGTCTTTTAGCTTTCTGTTTACCTCCTCCATGTGATACGAAGGAAATCCAAATAGACAAAATAAAATATTCCCAAGTAGCTATAGATATTTCAGAATATTTTTCTGCATTCATTTATATTTCAGTTACTTATGTCTCTCTCTTTGTCTCTCTGTCTCTGTCTGTCTGTCTGTCTGTCTGTCTGTCTGTCTCTGTCTGTCTGTCTGTCTGTCTGTCTGTCTGTCTGTCTGTCTGTCTGTCTGTCTGTCTGTCTGTCTGTCTGTCTCTCTCTCTCTCTCTCTCTCTCTCTCTCTCTCTCTCTCTCTCTCTCTCTCTCTCTCTCTCTCTCTCTCTCTCTCTCTCTCTCTCTCTCTCTGTGTGCGTGTGTGTGTGTGTGTGTGTGTGTGTGTGTGTGTGTGTGTGTGTTTGTGTTGTGTGTGTGTGTGTGTGTGTGTGTGTGTGTGTGTGTGTGTGTGTGTGTGTGTGGATGTGTGCGTGTGTAGTCGCGAGCGCACACGCACCCTCCGGCATACGTGCTTGTATTCCTGCATGCGTTTTTACGTGCGTGGGTGCCCTACTAGCCTGCGTGCCGGCGCGAATGCTTTGAACTGAAGGGCTAAAAACCCTGAAGATCAGTCTTGTCCGCAGGAAAGCAAAATGAGATAGGCAGGAGAATACAGAGTTGTCTGCTCTTGAGGTGACTTAGAAAAAAAAAAAAAAAACACTGATTCTGTGGTAATATCATTTTGTGTAAGGACAGAGAGCACCTTTTTCGTAAAGATTCGTTGTGAAAGCTGACTGGAGATCCATATGCCTTTTTTCTTTCATCAGCAAGTGTTCTGATGTTACCTATGGTGAGATATTGTGTATACAACCGTTAAGCCATTGTTTAGGTAGCCGCATTCCAACAGTCCTGTTTATAAAAGACAAACATTAATGTGCATGGGACAGATGAGCATACAGATCAGTTCATAGATTGGTCTTATGGTCTTGCAAGAAAACATGTCGGTTCCTTTTAATGGTTTTATGCAACTGCATCTCTTATAGTCATATCATTGATTTTATCAAATACCTTTCAATAGTTTAAGTATTAAGGATTATTTCCTTGCCACTAAATATTGATCAAAATACCTAAAACACAACAAATGCATATCCCCCTAAAAATTACGCATGTTCACATACACACACTATACTTATTATCGCTAATTGCTACCATTGCATACCCTGTGTGCGGCATTTCAGGTTATGACTACTAAGGCAGGCCTACACATTTACTCCAGGGACATGTTATCAAACCTAGACTCTCCTAGTAGCCATGCAGTTTCAGAAGACTTTTGCTCCATGATTCGGAACCGGATGTCCTATTCCACAAAGGAAATTGATCGACCACGTGACAGGAAACAGCTGCATCAAAATGGCCACAGAGCGCCGTTTGTAAAGACCAGGGCGGAGGTCAGAGAACACAAGAGGCGGAATTAACCCCAAATGCCGCAGAGACTAAGACACAAATCTGCCTGGTCATCTGCACTGCTGGACTATCTCTTTTTGTAGAGAAGGATACTTACACCATCTCTATGAACTCTAGCCAGGCCATCATTCTTATAGCTGATGCGATTAGCATTCCCAAACTGGCTTATTACTCATACCGTGTAAGCTATTAAGGTGTAGTTATTTACATCGTCAGCAGTTTAAACCTCTACATCACGTAGATTCCTACAACGCTGCCATTAAAACACCTGCCAAGTCAGGCCAAGCGCATCCCACGTCAGCATAGGAAAGAACTTACCTGTTTAGTATTTCTTGATAAAAGGCAAGAGAATGGGACCGGGAAATAAAAAACTGGACAAGAAGGAGGTTTCGGGAAGAACAGGAACGAGGCAAAAACAAAGAAGGGGATAGAAAAAGATGGAATTCCTAGAACACCTTTTCCAGAAGGTGGGGATGTTATCTATACTGACTGCCCCCAGGATCTCATTATGGGGAACTTTCGGAATTGAAAGGTTTTAGCATAGATCTTCCGTGTATTGACTAGTTTCTTTGAAATAATTCATTTGATTTTGCAACATGGGTGTTATTGTCTTTAAGATAACACAAAAGATTACAGTAAAAAAAAGGGAAGATAAATAATATACAATAGTTTTAGCAACGTCAATCCCTACGTATGCGTGTATGCACGCGAACATATATGTAAGGATGCTGGTATGCTTGATTGATTGATTGATTGATTGACTTACTTTTTATTTTTTTTATATCGAGGATAATGGAATAAGCACTCTTGTGCTTTTCTACATCCAGTCCCCGTGTGTATGCAGTTTTGTAAATGTCATCTGTTCCCACCGGCACACGATGGCCTACTCTTACGAAAAGCGGAACATGATTTAACGTGTGCGCAAGATGTTATGCGGGCATGCTTGCACACGTATGCACGCACATATACCCATAATTTATACACACACGTATGAATGCTAATGTAAGCACTCGCGCAAACAGATATACACACACAAACGGACGCATGTCCACAAACAATTGCACACACACCAGCACATGCACAAACACACGCGCACGCGTACATACATACATACATACACACATACATTTACACACTCACACAAACGCATGCACGCATGCACATATATACATCAGTCACTCGTGCGTGCGTGCGTGCGTGCGTGTGCTCGTACGGGCGTGCATGCCTGTTTGTGTATGTATATGCTTGTGTGTGTGTGTGTGTGTGTGTGTGTGTGTGTTTACTTATGTTTGTGTCTGCTTATTTATCTATTTTATTTATTCTTTTATATCGGGATAATGGAATAAGTACTCGTGTGCTGTATTACATCCAATCCCCGTGTGTATGCAGCTTTGTAAATCTTGTCTTCTATGTGTGTGTGTGTGTGTGTGTGTGTGTGTGTGTGTGTGTGTGTGTGTGTGTGTGTGTGTGTGTGTGTGTGTGTTGTGTGTGTGTGTGTGTGTGTGTGTGTGAGCGCGCGCGTTTATGTGCGCACACGCCCACGTGTGTTTGTGTGTATACAAATACGCGCGTACTGTAATTAGGTTTTAATGCATACGTGATAATCCCTGAGGATGCATGCATACTTAAGGCGTGTATACATTATTTAATGGTCATGAATTTCCATGAAAGGTAATGTTCTACAGTTTATTTTACATAGATCTATCAAATTACAAACTAAAAAGTCTACTAGATCTATCTACACTCTGATTAATACGACATTTTATACCAAATTCACATATTAAAAAAAAAAAAATGAACACTATTCTTTGCGGCTTACCTCAACATGACACCAGAAACTGGATCCCTGTTTATTTTCTTCACACTAAACTCATCTTATAATTTATTTGTTGCCTGCTCTTCATCAAAGATAAAACAACAATCATCTCGAGTTCAGCAGGCACTTGAGGTTATTATTTTTCCAACTTTAATTCAAAAACCCGAATCAGAAAGCAAGCCAAATCGAAGTTGATTTAGGGTCAGATCCGGCAAAAACAAAACCAACAGATAAAGGGGAGGTAAAGTCAGCTAGTGATCGGCAGCACAAAGAAAAAATAAACTGCATGGCTCAGAAAGCGATGCGCAAGAAGAAAGATAAATATAGAACTTTTTTTAAAGAATGGAGAGGAATGAGTGAAATAGTTGTTAATAGAAGAAGAGGTAGGGGAGGAGGAGGAGGAGGAGAAGAGAAGAAGAAGAAGAAGAAGAAGAAGAAGAAGAAGAAGAAGAAGAACAAGAACAAGAACAAGAACAAACAACAACAACAACAACAACAACAACAACAACAACACAGAGGGTGGTGACATTTAAGAATGAAAAGAATGTGTTTTAAAGTATGACAGAAAAAAGAAAGGAAACATACAAATGTTTGCATTTTCTCACTGGTTAGCATCGTGGTTTGGACAACTTAATGAAACAAAGAAAAGATCCCACGGCAATAGAAAATTTTTAACAGGTAAAATTTTGTTGAAAATGCCATATTGTAGTAGTCAATTGACAGTTACCAATTTGAGAGTGACGTTTTGCCTTACTGGCTGATAATCGCTGAAAGTGTCTGTATTTCTCAGGCCTGGATGATATTTACATTGATCATGAAATTTTGATAGATGCCCTGAGTATGGTCCCACTCATCCTAGTTCCCATTTTCAATCAAGCTATAAAAGTCTGCATTTTTTCTGATTCAGTATATTCTAAGTTTATAATTATGTAACCGCAGATCTGGCTTTTGTTATGCTTGTATACCTGTACCGAGTCTGAGCTAGTGAGATGCTCAGTGTAACACTTTCGTGTATCTATCATGGGGTTTTAAGATAAACTTTGCTTTACCTTGACCCGTCTTCCCTTGCCTTGCCTTGCCCTGCCTTGCCTTACTTTGCCTTGCCTTGCCTTACTTTGTCTTGTCTTGCTTTGCCTTACTTTGTCTTGCCGTGCCACGCCATGCCTTGCCATGGCTTGCCGTGCCTGGACTTACTTGCTTTGCCTGGCCTTGTCTTGCATGCCTTGCTTTGCCTTGCATGCCTTGCCATGCCTTGCCATACCTTGCCATACCTTGCATTGCCTTACCTGCTTTGCTTTGCCTGGCCTTGCCTTGCCTTACCTTGGTTCGCGACAGGCGCTATAAAACACCATGGAAATGTATTTACGGGGCCTTTCCAGGAAAGTGGCCTTCCAACAGCCAACTATTCATTATTCCGTGTAGACAATCTGATCCTGAGAGGACAACAGAGTTTCTGTGAAAATCGTTACATGTTATGTTCTTAGGAGGAGCTGATGGATGTTACAGCATAAGAAGACATAATAAAACAACGAATAGAGAGAAAGGCCGAAAGACAGAGACAGAGAGAGTCAAAGCATAGCGAAATGAGAGAGAGAGAGAAAGCGGGGGAGGGGGAGGACAGAATGACAGAGAGACAGACAAACATACATACAAACATTACACAGAAAAATAGCCACCAAAAACCCTGAGGCCAGAAAAATAAGCTGTTTATTGAATTATTTATAACGTATTCATTGCCTTTCTTTTTCCGCTTTGCTCTGTGATTGTTCCAGTCTGATCTCAGTGTAAGGCGACACACACACAGCATGATTTATTGTCAGACGATAATCAACGGGAAAAAATGCAATGTGTTTTCTTTTTCAGCTCTTCATTTGTGCTTTGTTTATCACTTTTATAGCTTTTTCTTTCATCTATGCTATACTGATGATGTGAAGTGTTCAACTCTTTTTGCCTTGTTTAATCTAAAAATTTTCGGGGGGAGGAAATTACCTATACTTTGTTTAGAAAAGTTCGTCCTTGCGCGCTCACAGAAACACACACACACATACACGCACGCACGCACGCACGCACGCACGCACGCACGCACATACATCCATCCATCCATCCATCCATCCATCCATCCATCCATCCATCCATCCATCCATCCATACTTACATCCATCCATCCATCCATCCATCCATCCATCCATCCATCCATCCACCCATACATACATACATACATACATACATACATACATACATACATACATACATACATACATACATACATACATACATACATACATACATACATACATACATACATACATACATACACACGCAAACAACGAAATTTTGCTTCTCTTTCTTTCCTCACCTTGAGGTTCGAGGTTCACCAACGGTAAGATTTTGCGTATGCAAAAATGTCTTGTTCACGTTCACGTTGCCGCATTTCGACATCGGAATTAGTGTCTGAACACCACACCAGTGTGCATGCGTTTTCAAAATTTTGTCAACCACTCCTGCTTCCAACCAATCACCTACTCTTCAGAAAAAGCGAAAAGGGTTTTAATGTGCGTGCAAGATGTTTTATATACCTTCACAAAAAAGGGCTTTGGTTTATAGTGTTGTCCAAAGGACTTTCATGGGAGTGGATTCGGTGTTGATATGAACTGCAGGGGACAATCCCCTTGAACGTGTGCCTCTGTGGGTGACTCATCAGATACGAGCGTAACGCCCTAACCACCAGACTATCCAACCTCCCCATGCTTCACTTTAATTTTGCCTTTCCTCCACACTCTCTCTGTCCTTACTGGAGGGAAGGACGGGCCACAAAAGTGACAAACTGATAATAGATGTATTTATCTGATCCTTTTATCTCTCGTGTTTTCATTTTCAGCGTGTGGAAGGCATTAAGGCCTTGCAGTGTCTGCTGTCAGATTTTTCTTGATATTTTCACTTTTATAATTATTGTCGTGTTCGTTAACCTGAAGAAAGCAGAGGACAAAGGGTTTCCAAACAGATGAGGTCCAAAGCAAGAGAAAGAAAACTTTAGCAGACTCGCGGAAGTGTCACGTTTTGAATAAACGAATGAAAAAGGGTTAATGCGTTCACCTTTGTTAAGGTTGAAAAGCAGTTTCCAATAGAATTAAAAACTAACATGTTTCATGTTTTCCCTAGGCTACGATTCCTATGTAAAACTTCAGAGTCCCGATAATTTATCAGGGATTTGTTTTTGTTCCTAAGCGCGAGCCCCCAGGTTCACCAATAGTGAGATTTTATGTTTGGAGTTTCTGCCCACTGTGAAGGTATCTGAATCCTGACTTGATCGGAGGAGGGGAAGGGGGTGCCAGACTTCAAGTGACACTATGACATTGCTATGTATGCTTCCAGTACAGGAACACAACGGACAAATAAAGAGCATATATCTCTGAGTAGATATGGTGAAAGAAAATTGGCAAAACTAAGAAATTGTTTAAACATGCATAAGAGGTAGATATAAAGCATGAAAGTCAAAATAGAAGACAAAGGATAAACCAACAAGGAAGCCAGATAACTGACAATGCTGAATAAAAAATAAGTCAAGTACATGACACCTCTAGTTTAAAGTTCTGTTTTCAACAAAAAATCTTATTTGATATTGGTGTGATGAGTTTGTTAAAAATAAAAACCGACACAGCCAGTGTTGCATAAAGTAGTTAGATGAGACCTGTGCAACACATAAGCCAGCAACACAGTGGCACTGTCACATTTAATTAAGAAAATCAGACGACCTATTTGTCACCGTTCTGATTGGTTGTATTCCAGCCAAGCTGCCCAATCAACGCATTGCGCCATCTGAGTTCCTGGTCCATGACTCATGCCGTCTGTTAGCGACCATCCGTGGAGTAAGTATTGTCTCCCATGACTAATGTCTGTGTTATAGTCTCCCTTCCTCTACACAGATTTTTTTCTTCCCTGCCAAAGCCCTTGATAGATGGCAGTATGTGTGTGTTTTGATGGCGGTGATTTGGAGGAATGTGGCAATTTTGCTGACTTTTTTGCTCAAGTCAAGACTGCTCTGTATTGATTTTTGTGGCCATTGTAGTATTGTTTTGTATCTGAGCTTTTGATTTGTAAAAAAATGGATACAAAGAAAAAAAGGTTTTGATGTATGTGTGTGTGTGTGTGTGTGTGTGTGTGTGTGTGTGTGTGTGTGTGTGTGTGTGTGTGTGTTTATGTTCTATTTTATTTTATTTCGAGGATAATGGAATAAGCACTCATGTGCTTTTTACATCCAGTCCCCTTGTGTATGCAGTTTTGACAATTTTGTCGTCCGTTCCCACTGGCACACAATGGCCTACTCTTCCAAAAAGCGGAACGGGTTTTTAAAGTGTGTGTGTGGGGGGGGGGGGGGTATGTGTGTGTGTGCACGCACCTCCATAGCAATTTCCAGGAATCTACAGAATGGCCAATTAATCATTTCCTGCAGATTACTCTTTCCTCTTTTGTTATTTCATCAAAGGCAGGTGATTTCTTTGACCTTTCTTTCGCTGGGTTACCGCTCCCCAGTCAAGCGTACCTCAGACAGTCTAGCCAAGGTTTGGTTCACTGCGTTCCTAGTCTTACAGGGATGAAACAACTAGGGATATCAGGTTGTGATGTGGTATTAGTCAGAACACTTTCTGCACTTATCATGAGCTTATTTCATTAATGCTCAAATGTACTTTTCCTGTGCTAACATACACAACAAGCAAGGTCTTACTAACTCGCTGAATAATACCAGTCATAGACTTACAGCTGAGCCATATTTATCAATAATACATGCTCTGATATAACTCACTGAATAATACCAGTCATAGACTTACAGCTGAGCCATATTTATCAATAATACATGCTCTGATATAACTCACTGAATAATACCAATCATAGACTTACAGCTGAGCCATATTTATCAATGATACATGCTCTGATATAACTCACTGAATAATACCAGTCATAGACTTACAGCTGAGCCATATTTATCAATAATACATGCTCTGATATAACTCACTGAAT
>CM060317.1:2848405-2850905 GCA_030674155.1 Stramonita haemastoma
TTGTTCATTGTTTTGTCTCCTGTAGAAAGACAGAGCCTAAGTATGTCTAGTACACCTTTTTGTCTTCAGATGATGTCACCTTCCGGCATGATGATCTACTTTTTCATGACACTTTTTTTTCAAAATTCGTGGGGTTTTAAAAGGTTAAAGGATTGTATTAGTTGCGGATGTAATTTTAGAGTATAGATTAGGATAGTTCTTGTGATTACTTTTGAGTATATTCATGTGAGGGAGGGTTCTTGTGATTACTTCGGTGTACATTCATGTGTTTTCAATTTCGAGACGGTGTTGAAAATTAAGCAATGGATGCTTGAAACTGCCTGTACCATAACCCTACCTTATGTCCTTTCATCACCAGTGTCATATGTTTTTTACGTTGATTAGCTGGAAAAGGTGTTTATATCACCTTGAACTTTGCAGATATTAAACAAAGGGGAAGACAGTTTTAAAACACTTTTTCAAAAGAAAGAAATTTAGGCCAAACCAAAAGAAAGCAGAACCAACACACAAGAACTAAGTCATTTGGTGTGTTCTTACGTTTCTGCTGTGATATACAAAAAAGTTCAACTAGATAAATAAATAGATAAATATGTTGAGTAAAAAAACTATTGTCCTCCAGTAATGTGTTTTTCAATCTGATTGTTTTTTCTTATTGTGACAGAATGGTTTGCAATGTCGTTAGAAGTAGCTTAAGTTATGAGTAACCCTTCAGCTTTTAACACCCTTTTCATTTATAATACAAATGTTTGTAATAGTTTGAATAAGCATTTTGCTGAAACTATACTAATCTTATGAATTGCAGACCGTATTGTTATAAATTGCCTGGGCAAACTTCGACAGTGAGAAAGTGAATTAATATAAATACTGTCACAAAAATACAAAAACATGCAAGACTCGACTGCACAAATAAACAGGTATATGATATGTAAATAAGCAATAAGTCAACCTTCCCTAAGGTAGAGAAATCATAATTTATAATGAAAGTTAAAGCAAAGTATGCAGCAGTTTCAGTTTTAAGTTCCAATCTCCATGAAACTATTCTAAGCATTCTTCTGACACTTTAAAACAAAACAAACAAATCGCCATCTGAACAGTTTTGCATAAACCAATCAATTTTGTAATCCTCTCTCAGTTAACAGGCAACACACAGACACTACGTCATTAATCAAGGAAATCATGTGACCTATTTGTCACCACTCCTATTGGCTATAATCTAATAAGCTGGCCAATCAATGAGGGGCACTATCTGAGTTACTGGTCCATGTCTCGTGTTGTCTGTCTGTACACTCCCTGTGGTGAGCATGGTCCCTGGGAAAGACTGCACTGCTGTCTTTCTTTCTTCATTGTGTGACAGGAATACTGTCTACACTGCTGTCTTACTTTCTTTATTGCCCTTGGGGAATACTGTTAATACTGTTATCTTTCTTCTCTCAAAAATACTATCTTCATTGTTGTCTTCCCTTTTTTCATTGCCCCCCAGGAATACTGTCTACACTGTTGTCTTCCTGTCTTTTTTGCCCCTGGGGAACTATGTCTACACCGTTGTCTTCCTGTCTCCCATGTCCCTTGAAAATACTGTCTATGATGTTGTCTTCCTCTTTTCAATATCCTTTAGGAATACAGTCTACATTGTTAAATTTCATTGTCCCTCAGGATTTATGTCTTTCATTCTTCATTGTCCCCCAGGAGTGATGGTATCTTCCTATCTTCCTTGTCCCTTGGCAATACTGTCTACACTGCTGCCTTCCTTTCTTTATTGTCATACACGAATCCTGTCTACACTGTTGTCTCCCTGTCCTCCATATCCCTTAGGAATACTGTTGACACTGATGTCTTCTTTTCTTCATTGTCCCATTGGAATGCTGTCTATGTTGCTACCTTCCTTCTTCTTTAACAGTTCTTTCTTTTTATTTACTTTTAGTTTCCAAAAACCTGCCCCACTTCTTAGGTCACAGGATGTAGGTAGGTTTGCCAGAAAGTTTGCTGGAGATATGGTGTATGATTAAATTGATGTTGGGCGACTTGATTGTTCAAAACATGGCCACTTTCTCTTTGGTATGTGGTTTTTACTGTGATGTGTGGATCTCTGTGTTGTTGATTTGTAAGAAGATGGGAAACAGAAAGATGGTGTGTGTGTGTTTTGTGTTTGTGTGTGTATGTGTGTTTTTGTGTATGCGTGTGTGCGTGTGTCTGTGTTTGTGTGTATGCGTGTGTGTGTGTGTGCATGTATGTGTGTTTGTGTGTGCGTTTGTGTTTACGTGTTTGTGGGGGAGGGGGGGTTGTGTGTCTGTATGTCTGTTTGTGTGTGTGTTTGTGTGGGTTTTTCTCTTTTATCTCGAGGATAATGGAATAAGCACTCTTGTGATTTTATTACGTCCAGTCCCCGTGTGTATGCAGTTTTGTACGTGTCATCTGTTCCCACTGGCACGCAATAGCCTTCTCTTACGAAAAGCGGAACAGGATTTAACGTGTGCGCAAGATGTTCTGCGTGCGTTCACAC
>CM060317.1:2853405-2865905 GCA_030674155.1 Stramonita haemastoma
GCCAGAGCTCCGAGGTTCACCAAACGGGAAGTGTTGCCTGTGTGACCATGTCCACTCGTTACGCTGGCAGCATTACAACATCGGGGATGACGCCTAAGTACAACATCTGTGAGCCTGTGTTTCCAAATTTTGTCATCTTTTCCTCCGAACACAAAATGGCCAACTCATCTAAAAGGCGGAATGGGTTTTGGATGTACATGTTGCGCAAGATGTTCTGCATATGTTATCACATGGAACATCGGTATATACGAAAGATTTTCAAGGGAGTGGAGTTGGTATTGCCGTTAACTCCAGAGGACAAATACTGGCTAATGGACGCCTTGGTGGCTGCTGAAACCTGGCCTGTCAGATGAAGAGCTCAACGCTCCAACAACCAGGCTATTGCTGCCTAGGAAGAATCAAATGGAGCATGCTTCATCTACCTGTGCATTTAGTTTTACAAAAAGTATAATTAGCAATAATTTGCAGTAATTATATGTAAGATATTCACTTTTAGAGATCATGCTGCTTTTATTAAGCTTTTTACATTTGCTGGGGTGGGGTTTTTTTTGTTGATATTTCGAGATTTTGCTCAGTCTAAAGTTCAGATGTCGTAAGGAATATTAAACCTTTACTCCAATGCATTTTTCATACAAGCTGGAAACTGGAAGGTGGATTGCTATAAATGCATTCATATAAGCAAATCATATGAAAATATGTTAAATACACGTACAAGGAATGTATTCGTGCCTATGTAATATATATATATATATATATATATATAATATATATATATATATATAATTGAAAACAGCTACACAACAACTGATTCCACCACTAATCCAGAGACATTAACAACACAGCAAAAGAATTGTAGTTAGGCATAGAGCACATCTAGACTCGAACTCTGCTCCTAGCAAACAATCTTGTCAACACCACCATACCAGCGCATTTGTCAAAACTCTCAGCCAGTGCTGTTTAATCTAATTAGCACTGATGTTCACGTCACCTAGGCCAGCAATGCAGCGACACCCTGACATTTAATTAAGGGAGTCAGGTGACCTATTTGTCCCCGCTGCTCCTGGCTGTGATCCCAGAAGCTGGCCGATCAATGCACAGCGCCACCTGAGTTTCTGGTCCAGGTCTCCCCGTCTGCCCTGCCATGCTTGTGGTGAGCATTGTTTCTGGAGAGCGCTGTTGTTCTACAGTGTGCTCGTTACACACCATGACTTTCAAGCTGCAACCCCTTCTCCCCTTCTCCTCCTTTATAGACAGAATGGGTTAATTTGCGTGATCTGCTGCGGTTATTGGGTCTGAATAAGGCAGTTATGGTTTCTTTGTAATTAAGCCATAAGTTTCTTTGTAGATAGGTCATTTTCAAAATAATTGAGAAGTTGGTACCTGCACTTGTCTTTCCTCACTACTTTTTCCTCAATAATAAGCCTTTTTATCAATTTGCAATATGAAATTTTCCACTTGGGGAAAGTGTTTGGTACACTAGTAAAACAGACAAAACTTTGTTTATATTCTCGTAGCCACTCAGCTTTGTGGCGTGGCTTTCTTACAATACCTTCTGTCATTCTCTTTAAGGCCAAGGCGATGTCAAACGAACTCTAGTCTTGTATTAAGCAACATCAAATTCCTTTAGTTCCCTTTTTGTGTGTTGGAGGAGTTACCAAGCCCCAAGTAATACATTGTTTACAGAAGCCAAATGATCTGTGCAGTCTCTTTTCCACCTTCCTGATATAGCAGAATTTTTGGTTGATAAGGATTCGGCAGTCTGGTGTAAACACGCGATGTATGTTAAGATGTCTTAAGCATCTGGACGCCATAGACCCATCCCTGTCTCTCACGCAAATAGACTGATTCCGGTGTGTTCACACTAGTGGCTGATCCCAGCTTCCTAACTTGTAGATTTGTCAGCTGACTTTGGTGTACGGTCAGTATCGGATAGTCTAAGCTTCCAAATTTGTCTATGGGTAAATAGGAGTCAACATTTCCGCAACTAAACCTAATTATAGTAGGGTGTGTGTGGCGTTTCAATCATTCTCTTTTGAGCTGACTAATACAGCATTAATTTTCAAACCAGAGAAGCTAACAGATGAAATTCTACAGAATGGTCCAGACCAAAACAGTTTTGTTGAGCTGTGTTTTGTTTAAGTAGTAGAAACGATATATTTTGCTACGAAAGTACCTTTGCTTGGCCTCCCATTTTTTTAAACATGTTTGATATGTTTGTGTTTTCATAACCCACTTCACTGAACGCTGAAAATAATGATAAACATTTATTTATCAGACGCCGCCCCCGAGATTCGGTCCAACGACTTCATGGACCCATGGGGTTGAAGTCAAAATGTCTTAACCATGTGGCTGTAGAATCCGTTCCTTCTCTTCCAGCTCCCCCTCATCCCCAACAACATCCCACCCCCACCCCCCACCCCATCCTCTACCCCTTTCCCGGGTCACAGGAAGTAGGTTTGCCGGCAAGTTTTGAAAGAGGGAGTTTGTGGGATGGAACTTTTCTCACGTGACGTGTTTGCGCAAGATGGGGCTGACCTCTATTGGCCTGTGGTTGTTGTGATGTTGTTTCGTGTTTTGGAGTTATGGTGTGAGTAAGTGTGTGTGTGTGTTTGTGCGTGTGTGCGTGTGTGTGTGTGTGTGTGTGTGTGTGTGTGTGTGTGTGTGTGTGTGTGTGTGTGTGTGTGTGTGTGTGTGTATGTGAGTGTGTGTTCTACCCAAGTAAAAGGAAAGAACTACATTTGTAGTAGAAATTATCCCCACAGCGTGTTCATATTTAGCACTTAACAAATATACGCTATAAATCTATGTAAACATCTTGATATTGAATTCCATAAGTCAAAAGAAAGGAACCTGCCTATGAGCAGGAGGTGAAAGGGCTATATTCGTTGATCCAGACAGCTGGTACGCATAAACTGGCTCTTTGGCTTTGCCAGGAGTGATATGAGTCTATAGTGATAACACTCTTTGTATGTTATTGTGAAACTTGACGTATAAAAGTGTGGACATTTTAGGAAAACTACAATTGTTCTCGGAATTGAAAAAAAAAAAAAGCTTTGAGCAAGATGAAGTGGACAGGCAAATATTTGTTTCTCCATTTTCTGTTTTTGTGAGGAGAAAGATTAAATAATCACAGGTTGAAATTGTGCCATTTCCCACACAAATAACCATCAAAATTGTGCGATATTTTCTTTACAAACTATAGAAGTGAAGAATCTTTACATTGTCCTGGTTAATTCGTTTGACAGAAACGGAATACTCATCATGAGTACCGTGTTTATCACAATCTTGAGATGGGCGTTATTGGAGATGAATATAATTTCATCATGGAATGTTCGAAATTTGAGGATCTTAGGAATTGACTTATATCTAAAAACCAGACGAGATGAAGATCGGGTTTCAGACTCGTAATGTGTTTAAAGTGAAGAGCACAATGTCTCTGAGGACTCGCTGATTGATCCTGCTTAAAAAGGCAGCAACATGGATTTGCTGTCATAATAACTTATCACCGACATTGCTTATGTTCATGTTGAATGTCATTGTGCCAATGACTCGTCTCCTATTACCTGACATCATGTATGCCATTGAAGAGGGTCAAAGGATTAAATTTTGTGATTTTTAACCAGCCACTATGGCGCAGTGGTTAGTGTCTTTGCTTATGGACTGGAAGGTCGTGAGTCCGAATCCCAGAAGAATCATACATATAGTTTAATCCTGAAAACAGAAAAACAAACATTATAAAAACATTTGGTTTGAAACCACGTGACATGGTTGTACTCTACACTTTCTATCATGATATATCCCATTGTCAACCAGGCCGGAGAGATACAGACACCTGCAGTGTTGGTCAGGAAATTTGAGCAGCACTCTCGCGTCTGTAAAGTGAATGAAGCTCGACTGCGTGGTTCCAGTCTTCCCAATGATCCCATAGAAAACTTATTCTTGGTAGGAGCCGGCCAGAGTCCGAGAAAATCCCTATGACTCTTATGGGATTCAAACCCAAGACCTTCTCGTCTGTAACCCAAGGTGTTAACCACTGTACCATGGCGGCTGGTCAGTTTCAGATGTTTATCAGTGTCACCAACATGTATGTTAAAGTACAAAGGAGGAGTAGAAACGTACATGCCTTTACATCTGTGCACATTCACCACAGAGATTACAGTGTCATCAAGTATCCATATTTTTCTTTATTTCATTCTAAGACCCTCTTCCTGTCTAATGTGAAATAGACTGGTACTTGCTATGTTAGCTTGCAATTTTTAGGAAACAGCAACCGTCTGTAAGTTACCTAACAGGGCTATTGCTTTTGCTGTTGTTGGTGGTGCTGCTATTGTTGTTGTTGCTGCTGTTGTTGTTGCTACTGTTGTTGTTGTTGCTGTTGTGCTTTCCTAGTTCGGCACCCTAGGGATCCCCCTCAGAATGTACACTGACTCTCTCACCCTGCCTGGGAATTCTGTTAAGGCTGTAAGTTCACATTCGATGAAAAATGTGAGTGTATGCCTGTTTTCAAGAACCTCGCCATACAGGCAGAGATACCCCGACATGAGAGGAATTTCCTCCTTCAAAGCAGAGTGCAAGTTTTTGATCCTGGCGATAATTTAGCTTAAAGACCTTGTCCCTTATCTGGCATAAATACAATGCACTGGCTATTAAAAATGTGAAATATTTCAAGAGTTCTAGACGCTCCGCCATGTTCTCCAGAATTCACAATGTGTTGGTCAAAACACTGATTAGCAAAGAAAAAAGAATGGGGCTGAAAACACCACTTTGCTAACCCCACACGTATAATTGGTATAATCTGACAGCACATAATCCGAGACCACTCCTGCCTGTATACAGTTTCAGTCTTAAAAACATATGTACAGTCTACTGCGGATATAATTTCTAAACACAACACGATTATAATATACCATGTGTTGACAATATCAAAAGCCCCCTCAAAATTTATACTGTTAACATCATGAATTACGGTTCACCAATATAGTTTTTTTTATTTTCAAAAGTGAGACGAGTGAAAACATGTGATGTATATTCCAAAGCTTGGCAGAGGCTTACACTTGACCTTTTGAAGCAGCAAGATTTCTGTGACCCTTTCCATCATGCCCCACTAAGTAATCAGTGCTCAGACAGACAGGTTTATTCATTTATTTATGTATATATCTATTTATTGTTTTATTGGGAGAGAGAAGGAAAGAAAAAGAGGTAGAGACAGAGAGAGACAGAGAGAGATAGAGAGAGTCAGACATACAGGCAGGTAGGCAGGCAGACAGTAGTTTCAATATTCAGAAAAATGAAATCTGAAGATTTCATTGTTGGTTTTTGATGAGTTGCTAATTGCCAGTCACGACGAAAACCTGTGGTCCAGCGCAAGACAGGGGGAGAAGGAGAGGGAGCGAGGTGTGAGATGTGCAGGAATTGACTGAGGGAATTCTCTCCAGGAAACATAAACAGTCAAGGCTTTTTGTTCCTGCGCGCGCGCACACACACACGCACGCACGCACGCACGCACGCACGCACGCACACACACACACTTACACATACACACCTACAGAAAGAGAGATAGAAAGATACAGACAGACAGACAGACAGACAGACAGAAAGAGACAAACAGAGAGAAAAATAGACAGAGAGAGAGAGAGAGGAGAGAGAGAGAGAGAGAGAGAGGAGAGAGAGAGAGAGAGAGAACTCGAACTCGAACTCGAAAGGTTTATTCATGAAAAAAGGCCATTGGCCCATACATGAAGGGGGTTGCCGAATAACATAACGATAATTGCTTTAAGCTGACACACGACGCTACTCCAAGCCATGGAAACCACAGCATTGATTAGTAATGTACATCGAGACACAAACTCTTTACTGTCCAGATATGTTACGGCATTCCGAGCCTTTCTTTCGTCCAGCCTCTGTCACAAACACACCCTTAGGTCTAGGCTAGCCCTAGCCAAGACACCGCTGTAATAGTTCTCTAAGTGTCGTTAAGTCCCTTGAAGCACACGATAGGGTCTCCGTGTGTAGTGTGTTCTGGATTCGCTTCCCATTCCGCAAACTGGCGAGTTTGACACTTCCTCTTTTAGCATGTTTTTCTCTTGCTGTTTGACAAACCAGTATACACATACTGGCTCAGTGTCTGGTTGGCATGCGCACTGGATCACAATGTCGTCTGACTCACACGTCACAATATCTTCACCGTCTGAATGATGTAGCACGGATTTTCTAAAGTGTGTATTTCTTTGTCTGTCTCTTAGCCTTTTCTGTAGGGATCTATCAGTTAGAGTAGCCACGTACTGTTTGACATTTCTTGTGTCGAATGGACCAACAATATTATCATCGTTCACCTCAGGCTGCAAAACACACATATCAGCACAGTCACTACAATCAGACATACAGGGAGGTTCTAAATCAACCGATGATGGCAACTTAACTGATGTTTTTGTGTTGATGTCCTGTGTGTGTGTTGTTGGTAGGTCTATTCCATGTGTATCTACACATGCTGTATTCCCCTGTTCTACTCCACTGTCAGGCAGACTCGAGGCACTGAGGACACAGTCACTTTCACACACAACACTTGCCTGCTTCTCTTTATGCTTTCGAGAGCACTCAACATCTCGTCGTCTTTGAGAAAACGATTTTTTCCTGTAGTACTGTGCTTGTGTGATGCGATTCACTGTTGGATCCGCCATGTTGGTTGACACTGTTGTGTCCACTGGTTTCAGTCGCAAGACAAAAACCACGCTGTCCCCTTCTCCTGCCACTTTCCAGCTGGAAACTGCATTGTCAGTCAGCAGGGCGCCTAAGGTCCTCTCCACAGCCGCTGGAAGTCCAGTAACTGGCATTTTTGACTGAATTTCTAGTTTTACTGCTGCTCACAGAAAATGTACGCCCTGTCCGCTTCACTTCTCGTGACCGCCCCCGAGAGAGAGAGAGAGAGAGAGGAAGAGAGAGAGAGAGAGAGAGAGAAGAGAGAGAGAGAGAGAGAGAGAGAGAGAGAGAGAGAGAAAAAGGGGAAAAGGTGAAGGGAGGAAAAATGCTAGAACTGTCATGACTGCAGCTTCTAAAGTGCCTCTGCATCTCTTTCACTCTGAAAATCACTTTTCAAAATGGCCAAACATTCATCTATTATTCAGCTTTATAGATTTGTAGATGACCGCGTTGTTTGACGTACAGGCACGCAATGAAGAGACATAGAGATATTTGCTGCATAGAATATTATGGTTTCTTTCTGTCCTGAATTAAAGATGTTTTGACCCCCCAACCCAATGCTTGCTGATCACGCCAAAGTCTGTGTGCACTCTTGTGTCCATGCACGAAATTCGAAAACACACAAACACACATGCATGAGAACGGCATGCGCATGCACATACACACTTATGCTCGCTCCCCTACACACACGCGCACACACACAGACGCGCGCGCGCGCAAACACACACACACACACAGCATTCTTTTGAATGCTTTTTATGTCAATTTTCTTCTTTTTGTAAGGGCAGGAGAAAAAAAGTTGTGCAAACTTAATCTTTTTACCCTCAATAAAATCCCTTTGACTTGACTTCACACACACACACACACACGCACGCACGTACGCACGCACATACACACGCACACACGCACGCACGTACACACACACACCTTTCTAGTTCTTATTTTCCTATTCTTTCTCTGTGAAGGGAAGACAATAAAAAAAACAAATTTACAACAAAGAAAGCAGTTGATCACGGAGGAAATAATAGTAGAGGAAAACCAGATCAGGTAACCAGTGACAAAGCTTCCGTCATTTTGAAAATAACTCAGATATTGAAACAAGACACCATACAACCAGTGGAAGACAAAAAGAAAGCAATTGTCATTGAGTATACCCCCCCCCCTACACACACACACATAGCAGCAGATGTACGGCAATCTCCTCTCTAAAAAATTAGGCATCATGATCACCTTAAAAAAAGAAAGACAGACAGCCCCCATGTTTTACAGGTTTTGATTAAAGAATCGTGTTAGCGCCATCCTTATTCCACATTAAGCTATTCCAATCTTCTTTCGGAGTGAAGGTTATCCCCCTTGTGTAGGAAAAATTAGATTTCAAAATAAATGTTCTGAATCTTGAATCTTGTGTGTATGAACGTATTCTATTAATGCATATTATATATGTTACAATTGATTTTGTTTTCTGAAATCCTCCATGCCCCAAAAGGGGTCAAAGGCGAATTAAATCTTGAATCTTGACGGTGTTCCAGCAACCTATGTGTCTGTCTGTCTGTCTGCCTGTCTGTCTTTCTGCCTGTCAGTCTGTCTGTCTGTCTGTCTGTCTGTCTGTCTGTCTGTCTATCAGCTTCTAGTTCACCTTCACCTTTCGTGTAGTTCCATGGACCGTAGGGGCACCAATGAAGATTTTGCAACCAGCTTCCTCCACTCCCCACGGTCCTTTGCTTTACGTAGCAAATCATTCTACCCAAGGCCAGTCCACCCTCTGATGATGTCTCCCCATCCTTTCCTCTGTCTGCCTCTTCGTCTCCCTCCTGGTACTGCTCCCTGTAGGACAGTCTTGGCCTGTCCACATGTTCGCGTGACGTGCCCGTTCAAGCTGCCAGTTACTGTTCTGCTATTTCTCTGTCTGTCTGTCTGTCTGTCTGCCTGTCTGCCTGTCTGTCTGTCTGTCTGCCTGTCTGTCTGTCTGTCTGCCTGTCTGTCTGTCTGTCTGTCTGTCTGTCTGCCTGTCTGTCTCTGTCTGTCTGTCTGCCTGTCTCTCATATTCATGTGCAGAGTATGCTTGAGCATGCGCGTGTGTCCTCGAGATTTGCGCGCGCTCGTATGTGTGTGTGTGCGTGCACACACGCATGCACGCACGCACGGACACACACACGCACACACAATAGTAAAAACCCACAAACATAAAATACAATAATGCCAAAGTACAGTATGTATCCTTTGATTCAGGTACTTGTGGTTTGAATGGAGAAAGAATACAGGGTTTACTTATTCTAGATTTTGAAAAGCCATATCTTAAAGATATCCCCGAATGTCACAGCGAAACCATCTCTGAAATGCCTTTATCTTAAGCTGGTTACTCTTCAATCTATGATGTCGATAGTCTCTACTGCTTCCAAGACAATAATTATAGTGAATCACATTATAACCTGAAAATTTTGCTACTACTACAACTACAACTACTACTACTGCTGCATTTCTTAGAACACCTGATGCAGAAACTACTACTACTACTACTACTACTACTACTACTACTACTACTACTACTACTACTACTACTACTACTACTACTACTACTACCTCATACTCATACTACTACTACTACTCATACTAACTACTACTACTACTACTACTACTACTACTACTACTACTACTACTACTACTACTACTACTCATACTCATACTACTACTACTACTCATACTACTACTACTACTACTACTACTACTACTACTACTACTACTACTACTAATAATAATAATAATAATAATAATAATAATAATAATAATAATAATAATAATAATAATAATAATATTTCTACTACTTCTACTACTTCTACCACTACAAAACTAAATATTTCTTAAAACATCTATCATAAGAACTACAAAACCCGGAGACAGTCAACGGTTCACAAGCAAAAGAAAACAATTCATGGTGTGCTTTTTAAAAAGCACGTTTTACCTATTAAAAATGTAAGCAATTGTGTGACGGTAGGGATGGAGGTGGGGAATTTCCCGAATTCGCAATACGGATGACTTCATGGTAGGCAAATGGCTGCATAGGCAGTTTGTCACCACTGGTAGCCGAGACGCGAAAAAATGCGAAAAAAAAACGTCCAGATGTTGAAGGGACACTCTGGCTTTAAGATAAAGACCAAACATGCGACCTCTTGATTTTTTTAGAAAAAAACAAAACATTATCCCTGAATCTCCAATCTACCAAGATTTGAACCTTATAGTAGTAGGCACCCATCAGTCTCAGAAGACTATGGAGTTGCGCTCTAGTCTTTAGAGCGCAAAGCCTGGGTAAGTAAGTATGGAGGGCAAGTTGTTACCCATGCAGCAGGACCCCCCTCTCCACGCCACTGGAATGATCCATTGGAAAGGCAATGACCGATACAAATGGTTCCAGTACCGTCCCAGGTGTCACCATAACGTTGCCATATACAGCCCCGAGCCGCCCTGAGACTCCAACTTCCCGATTTTCCTCAGTGATGGTGTCTAAACACGACACATGTGTGCATGCTGGTTTTTAAAAATAATATTTTGTCATCCGCTCCTACAGGCACACAATGGCCTGATCTTCCGAAAGGCGGAACGGGGTTTTAACGTGTGCGCAAGATGTTCTGCGTGCGTTCGCACACGGGGCCTCGGTTTATAGTCTTATCCGAATGACATTCAGTTCGATTTTTTTTTCGTCAAACTGGGAAGAAAGGGCGAGGCTGGGAATCGAGCCCAGAACCTCACGGTTTACTTGTTGGCAGGCTAACGTCTTAACCATCCTGCCACCTTCCTACACCTTATACTTTATACAATAAAGCTATTCTGTAACTTTGCAGCCACTGAAAAATAGGACAGTATTTGAATTTCATTCTTGAAAAGGAAAACAAAACTCGACACCAAAATGTTGTCAAAAGGAGAACAACTGTCAAAACAAACACACACACCAGGACAAAAACAAAACAAAGCAAAACAACGCTGTGAATCAACACAAATAAAACACAAGGAAAACAAGGGAAATGGAACTTGAAAAACAACAAACATAAAAACTCCTGAAAAAAGGAAAAGACAGAAAGAGAAGAAGAAAACTGGAGAAAATCATAAAAAGTCACAACAAAGATAAAACAAAGAAAGAAAGAAACAAAAGAAAGAAAGAAAGAAAGAAAGAAAGAAAGAAAGAAAGAAAGAAAGAAAGAAAGAAAGAAAGAAAGAAAGAAAGAAAGAAAGAAAGAATGATAGAAAGCAAGCAAGAAAGAAAGAAAGACAGAAAGAAAGAAAGAAAGAAAAAGTTTTCGAAAATCGATTGTTTGTTTAAAGCGAGATTCGAGTCACGAACTCTGTACAGCAGAAGTTTATGTTCAGCATTTTAACCACTCAGCTTTCGCCCCTATCATGATCCTAACACTGGAAAAGGAAACTTGCTGTTGACAGCAAAAAAACAGTCGTAAAAAGAAAAGTCTTTGTAAATGAAAAAAAGAAAAGAAATAAAGAAAATATGAAAGAAAGGAAAACATTTTGCAGAAGACAGGATGCAAAAAATAGAAAGACGAGTGGAACAGAGAAGGAAGGGAAGCAGGGAGGAAGGAATAAACTAAGGAAGAAAGGTAGATAAAACAGACAGACAGACAGACAGACAGACAGGAAAAAGAAAGAAAGAAAGAAAGAAAGAAAGAAAGAAAGAAAGAAAGAAAGAAAGAAAGAAAGAAAGAAAGAAAGAAAGAAAGAAAGAAAGAAAAGAAAAGAAAGCTAAGGATGCCATTTTTATCTCAATATCAGCTTACTTATTTAATAGACCTATCATTTTATGGAAATTCATCACGTTTTTCATCATCTCTGAATTTTAATGCTATTACCTATTAATTCAATATTTTCTCCGTTTTCTTCTTCTGCGGTAATTTAAAAGGTTATAAGCCACGAAATAAATCTTGATGTTGCACCTAAGTGCAATAGAAGTTACTGGATTGTTGTTGCTATGGTGGTTATGTTCGTTTTGTTATATTTGTTCTATGCTTAACGGATTGGTAAAACGCTATTTAAACCAAAGACAATAATTTAAAAAAATAATAATAAAAGCAAAACAAACAAAAGAAAGATTGACAGAAAGAATTAAAAGGAAAGAGAGAAAAAAAAAAGAAAAATGGGCACAGGCCAAACTGTTCTCAGTTATTTATTTATTCATTTATTCATTTATTCATTTATTCATTCATCTATTCATTCTTTTATATTAAGGATAATGGAATCAGCACTCATGTGCTTTTATTACATCCAGTCCCCGTGTGTATGCAGTTTTGTCAATCTTGCCATCTGTCCCCACCGGCACACAATGGCCTTCTCTTACGAAAAGCGGAACAGGATTTAACGTGTGCACAAGATATTCTGCGTGCGTTTGCACACAGGCCTCGGTTTATAGTCTCATCCGAAAGACTTTTGGGGAGAGTGGAGTCAGCACTGATGTGAACTCCAGGGGGAAAATCCCCTCGAATGGGAATCAAACGCGGGTCGTCAAATTGCGAGCGCAATGTTCTGGTTGTCAGTGATTGATGACAGCAAAGGGTTAATGTCTCCACTAAAATCATGGGACACTTTGAAATGTCATACATAGATTGTCTTTATCCATGGCAAGCTCTTAGCATAACAACCTATGCCCTCCATTAAAAAAAAAGAATTCTCAAATGTGGGAGTACGGGTGCCTTTACAGCGAGGAGCATGAAGAGAGCGATACAGGCAAGCTTGTTAGTACATGTCTGTTTATGCTCTACAGTGATACCCAGGGTAACCTCAAAGATGTAAACCTGGAAAATGTTCAA
>CM060317.1:2870905-2878405 GCA_030674155.1 Stramonita haemastoma
ATCCTCAGCTGACTATAATCACTGGCGATGATGGTAGACACTGTGCAGAATATAGTTCTATATCGTACACATTCCAGCATCCCTCCATCTGTAGTGACTAGTTATGTCTGTAAAAGCTTTGCCCAGACATGGTGTTAAGGAGGTGGATAAGGGCTGTGTATATTCTGGTGGTCCTTCTTTCTCCGGGCCTGTAGAGAGACAGACCTAGCCTAGTCTGTCGATGGGGGCTGTCTTTAGCCAGGCTCCATGAAGGCAGACATGGTCATTAGACACAAGACAGGGTTTGTTTATTCTGGAAGTCTCAGAAGTCTTGCCCCACTTTTCTATGACCCTTAGGAAAAGGAAGGAGGAGAAGAAAGAGAAAGTTCACAGCAGTACACGCAAAAAGTTTCGGTGCTGAAATCAGTGTAGGGGCGGGATATTCTAGTAGTGAGAGCATTATCCTTGCGATTTTATAAGACCCGGAATGAGCAAATGAATGGTCTTCATTTTTCAAGGATTACAGATGAGCTTTTACAAACTGATAGTTTGCCTACATTTCAATGAAAAGAAATCAATCTATATCTTACAAAGAAACATATCTGTTAACTGACTTAAGCATTGACATTAAGACAAACATAGGAGTTTGATTACAGTTAAGCAGACTAGATAAAAGAGCGTACCTGTAGATTGTATCAGTCTCGAAACAAACCAAATAATACATGACTAAACATCTACGCAGAGCCTTTCTTACTTGAAAACATAGCTATCATACGGAAACACGCTAAGATATAACAACATACAAAAGGACATCCAAAAGCAAAACTTTTCTTCTTTTTTAATCTGGTACAAACCAAAAAAACCCAGAAATAAACCCACTTTTTAGAGAGAGTTCCATACAGAGAGACACAGAAGGATGCTGCAGGACGGGTGACATAATGCCAGCTTCCTCCAGACACAAGAACTAGGTGTGAGCCTGAATAATTAGGGCATAATGAGTGATAGCAAGTCCCAGTAATGACAAGACACTGCGCTGAAAATAGCATCACGCGTACACATTATCTGCATCTGTCATGTGTAATGGGTAGTTATGTCTGTCAGCGATGTTTCCAGACCTGGGTATAGAAGGCAGACATGTTCTGGTTTATTCTGGCATGTACTCCAGCCCTGCACAGCAGCAGGCCTGGCTATAAAGGCCCTCACTATACACGGTTATAGGACGCCACAAACATGCAGGATTTTTTTTGGTTTGTTTGTATTTTCTTGTTTTTCACAGACTGCATGTGTTTATTCTGACTGTCAGCTCTATTCTTGTCTCTTTTTACTACGTGAATTGTGACGGAGGTTTTTGTAGTAAAAAAAACAACACACACACACAGGGTGGAGAGAAAGTTGTAATGGTGCATGCCTTTTAGCCTGATTTTGTTTGGCTGCTTTTTTCTATTGTTGTCCTTTTGTTTGGGGTTTGTGTTTTTCTTTTTGGGGGAAGGACAATATGTTTAGGGGCTTGTTTTGTTCTTTTCTTCCCTTCTTCTTCATTCTTTTCTCTTTTTCGGTTGGGGGAGGAGCGTTGCTGTTGTAAAGAAAAGTCGTACATGAACATAGCAGGTGCGCTGCTCTGTACATTATCAGAGTGAATAATTATAGTGTGCTAGCCAGTGCGTGGGCACACTCATATGCACGTACACGTGCGCACGTATGTGCGTGTAAGTGTGCGTGCGTGTGTGCGTGCATGAGTGCGTATGTGTGTGTGCGTGTGTGTTTGCGTGTATGTGTGTATATCAAGGTCAAAAACAAGTCAACATGTTACTTCCAGATGGTACATTGAGTGAGCAATAAATTTACTTTTTTCATCAAGCAATCTATATGTGTTTTTGTGTTTGTGTGTGTGTGTGTGTGTGTGTGTGTGTGTGTGTGTGTGTGTGTGTGTGTGTGTGTGTGTGTGTGTGTGTGCGTGCGTGTGCGTGTGTAACGATTTTTGTTGCTGTCGTAGAGTCCAATATGAGTTTTCACGCCCGTTGATATCATGTTTTGAAAAGAAAATTAATTGCTTTACAAAAAAAGGATAAGAGATTATTGATTTTAAAACTAACATAGGAAAGAGAAAAAAAAGGTAAAACAAAACAAAAAAGCCATCATTTAATATTTACATTGGACTTCATAGCAACAAAACTGTAAGTATGTGTGATTCAGGCAAAATGCTTTCGCATGTTCCTTTCAAAGTTTGATGCAACAAAAAAAATGGGCGTTGAAAAGAAGATGTTTACAAGACAGTGGCTGAGAGCAAAAGAAGGACCCATTGTGAGAACATTTGGTATTGTATCTCCTTCCTTAGCCCTCCTCCGGGACAGGAACGGTTGTTCAAGAACCGGTACTCAGTCAAATTGGGCGAAAGGCAGGGGTCTTACTCGTTTGTGCTTCGAATGCTTTGGGGGTTTTGTTTGTTGATGTAGTTGAGGGGGGTGGGGGTTGGGGGTGAAAGATTTCATTTTGGCAATTTGTCTTGTTTTTGATATTTTATGATTTTTTTTTCGTAAAAAAGGAACGACACCGAGCAGGTCGGAAAGAAGCATAAACTAGCTACGTTTGTAGTACTCCAAAAATATTTTTGCAATTCTTTATGTCAAACTTTTTCTCTTACCAGTGACAGTTTCTACATCTGCTAAAGTCACCCCAATCTCTCTCTCTCTCTCTCTCTCTCTCTCTCTCTCTCCTCTCTCTCTCTCTCTCCTCTCTCTCTCTCTCTCTCTCCTCTCTCTCTCTCTCTCTCTCTCTCCTCCTCTCTCTCTCTCTATTCCTTACCTGTTTTTGTTGTGCTTTCTCCCCTTTTATCAAAACTTATGTTTTATGGGACTATTTTGATGATAGATGGTGGTGGATTGATGTTTTCAGTCATTTAACCTCATCGTATTCTCATGTTTGCTCTTTAATTATTGCACCCCCTTTTTTGTTGTTGCTTTGTTTTGTTTGCTTATTTGTTTTTTTGTGAGGTTTTTTTGTTTTTTTTGTTTTTTGGTTTTGTTTTCGTTTTTCTTCAAATCAAAATCATCATTGATTCTTACTTCATGTTTTTGTTTCAGAATGAGTGCCTTTTTGTAACATTACCTCAATATTGTATCTCTGTCTTATTCCTTACCTGTTGTTGTTGTTCTTTCTCCCCTTTTATCAAAATCTTATGTTTTATGGGACTTATTTTGATGATAGGTGGTGGTGGATTGATGTTTTCAGTCATTTAACCTCATCATATTCTCATGTTTGCTCTTTAATTATTGCGCCTTTTTTTGTTTTGTTTTGTTTTGTTTTTGTTTGTTTTGTTTTTGTTTGTTTTCTTTTATTCAAATCAAAATCATCATTGATTCTTACGTCTTATTTTCGTTTCTGAATCAGTGACTTTTTATAACATTACCTTAATATTGTATCTCAGTGTTATTTCTTGCCTGTTGTTTGATACTTGGTATGGTTCCTTACTTTTGATATTTGGATCATTATAATTGTTGTTGTGTAGTTGAGGCTTTTTTAAAAAATGTTATCCCTGAAAAGGGCGGGGACTAGATGTAAAAAAACACACGAGTGCTTATCTATTATCCTCGAATAAAAGAATTTTGCCTTGCCTTGCCTTGCCTTGCCTTGCCTTGCCTCTCTCTCTCTCTCTCTCTCTCTCTCTCTCTCTCTCTCTCTCTCTCCTCTCTCTCTCTCTCTCTCTCTCTCTCTCTCTCCTCCTCTCTCTCTCTCTCTCTCTCTCTCTCTCTCTCTCTCTCTTAATTATTGCGCCTTTTCTTTGTTTTGTTTTGTTTTTGTTTGTTCTTTGTTTTTCTTGCTTTTTTTTTATTCAACTCAAAATCATCATTGATTCTTACTTCTCATTTTCGTTTCTGAATCAGTGACTTTTATAACATTACCTTAATATTGTATCTCTGTGTTAATTCTTGCCTGTTGTTTGATGCTTGGTATGGTTCCTTACTTTTGGTATTTGGATCATTATAATTGTTGATTTTATTTATAATTTTATTGGCAGTATCTCTCCCCCCCCCCCTCCAATATTAGTCAGAAAAATGTTTCCCCCCTTTTATCCAAATGCATGATTTATATCACATGTATAACTTTTGACAGATGGTGGTGGATTGATGTTTTCAGTTGTTTATTTCATCTTGTTCTCTTGTTTGCTCTTTACCTATTAACACTTTTCTATTCTTCCATAATCAAAATCTTTTTATTGTGACTTCTGATTTTTGTCTTCTGATCGAGTGCATTTTTATTACCTTATCATATATAGTGTCCTTATATTGTGTGTTGTTTGTTACTGCGTAAAGTTTTATTGTTTAGTATCTTTTCATCTTGATGTATCCCTGAAAAGGGCGGGGACTGGATGTAAAAAAGCACACGAGTGCTTATCTATTTTCCTCGAATAAAATACTTTGCCTTGCCTTGCCTTGCCTTGCCTTGCCTTGCCTTGCCTTGCCTTGCCTTGCCTTGCCTTGTCTCTCTCTCTCTCTCTCTCTCTCTCTCTCTCTCTCTCTCTCTCTCTCTCTCTCTCTCTCTCTCTCTCTCTCTCTCTCTCTCTCTCTCTCTCTCTCTCTCTCTCTCTCTCTCTCTCTATATATATATATATATATATATATATATATATATATATATATATATATATATATGATCCTGCGGAAGAAAGAATCTCTACGTATACTTCATCAACAAACAGCTCAATTTTGTAAGCAAAAGAGAATCATTTAGCTCAATACAAAGACATTCTTTTTATCTAGCGAGTAAAAGAAAGCACGCCATTCCAGTTTGAATAAAATAGCAAGAAGAAAGAAGATGGGGACAGGAAGCGAGAGAGAGGCGATCCAATTTGAAGCTGGAGGTATATGAAGAGGAGTGACTGGCATCAGACAGGTCTGAACATAGGGACGTCTGGTTCATGTTTCAGCTATTTTCCCCCATTCCTCGGGCCAGTCTGCTGCCAGTAGGGACACAAGGCCAGCACAATAGAATTACACCAAGGTTTTTTCACCCCAGCTTCTGTTTGTTGTCTGTGAATGTCTATCTGTGCGTTTGTCCATCTATCTATTGTATCTCACTGGGAAGATGATTGCCTTATTACTAAATCATCAATATTACTGTGATTAGCAAAGAGCGGACGCGCGCGAACGTGAGCGTGTGTGTGTGTGTGTGTGTGTGTGTGTGTGTGTTTGTGTGTGTGTGTGTGTGTGTGTGTGTGTGTGTGTGTGTGTGTGTGTGTGTGTGTGTGTGTGTTTCATGTGTAAGAGATCCCCGGAGGCATGCAAACTGTCTATGCTTACCTCCTCAGAGTTGTCTGGCCGTGCATAACTAATGATATATGAATAATTAGGTTAAAAATGAGGACACACACACTTTTATGGAAAAAAAACACTAAAGGATCCAAATGAGAGCAAAAAATTTTGTATTGTAAATTTTGTATTCTAACTCAGATTAATACAAAAAGAAAGGTATGTACAAATAAAGTAGATCCACATGAAGGGTAGAGGTTAGTGAGATACAAAGAATATGATAGGGCAATAAAACAGTTTGCACAGGAAGATGGTCCTAAACAGATAAGAATATATCAACAGCATTTTTAAGGCTGAAAGTGTTAAAGAGATAAGTGGTAGGCAAGCCGAGAAAAAAGTAATATAAATTGTTTGTTATTTGCAAAAGGATTATGTTTGGAGGCTAGACAGAACGATAACCTGAAGTTTTTCGAAAATTTAAAAAGTTAAGTGTCCACAAAAATTTAAAATAGTACCAATGGTTCACAAGCAAAGGCTATTATCACTTTTTAATCCCTCTGAAACAGAAATCAGGACTTTCTGTACAAAAGATCTTCATACAGACCCACGTATTTACAAATGATCAGCCATGTTAGCGTCCCCTGTGGAAGAGTGATCATGGACACGGTCATTATATCAGAACATCTTGCGCACACGTTAAATCCTACTCCTCTTTTCGTAAGAGTAGGCCATTGTGTGCCGGTGGGAACAGATGACACTATTTACAAAAACTGCATGCACACGGGGACTGGATGTAAAAACGTACATGAGTACTTATGCCATTGTCCTCGATATAAAAGAATAAACAAATGACTAAATAAATATCCATGGAAACAACATAGCCTACAAGGGAATGTGTGGTATTATTGAAAAGATATGTAAGCAAATTTATAATCCTATCTAAGTGACTTGTAAGCAAACTTAAAATCTTGTGAAACAGGAAGACTTGCAAAGAAATAGGCTGTCTTAGCTATGCGGCATGCAAGGGAAGTGATAGTCTTACTCAAAAGCCTTGCAGTAAGGGAAGTCAGAGTTTTATCTCAAGGACACGAAATGGAATGGAATGTCTTATGTAAAGGAGTCCACAACGGAATACGGAATCTTATCAAAAATGCCCCTCATGTCAATTCAGTCTGACCTAATCTGAAAACCAGGGGAAAATATTTCCTTCCCCCTCCCACCGACAAAACCAAGGAACGATAATAATAATAATAATAATAATAATAATAATAATAATAATAATAATAATAATAATAATAATAATAATAATAATAATACATGGAATTTATATAGCGCTATATCTTGTAAAAACAAATCAAAGCGCTTGCACTCGACCCTCGCAACAAACAACCAATGACAATAAATAATTCTAGCAAATACGAAAGCACACACACGCGCGCGCGCGCACGCGCACACACACACACACACAACACACGCACGCACACACACACACACACACACACACACACACACACACACACACACACACACACACACACACACTTATAGAGGTTATACATTTTGACAGGGTGAATGGAATTTCAATTGTTGAAGGCAGGGACAAATAGGAGATGAAAACAGAAGGCAAAAATCTTAGGTTTTGTAATTAGGTTAGGTAATTCAACTATGGTACATCTGGGATTACAAACCCAACACTTAACACCTGAGCTTTCTCCCCCCCCCCCCCCCCCTACCTGTTCCTTCCTTTTCCCAGACCAAATAAATGAACCTAAGTGGAAAATAAAGGGTTTGATTTGGTTATAAGTCGGTAAATGTGTAACGAATGAGGAAGGGTATATAGATAAGCTATGGGTATCAACAAAACTATATGTTGTTTTCGTCTAACTGCTACTCTCTCTCTCTCTCTCTCTCTCTCTCTCTCTCTCTCTCTCTCTCTCTCTCTCTCTCTCTCTCTCTCTCTGTAACTATTTTAATATTTATCCTTTTATTTATCCTGAAGTCTTTTTTTCAGGATAATAAAATAAGCACTTACGCGCTTTTTATATACAGTCCCCGTGTGCATCCGGATTTTTAAGCTTAATCATCTTTTCACACCGGTGCACAATGGCCTACACTTCCAAAAGGCCGAACAGGTTCGAACATGTGTGCAAGATCTGTGTGCATTCACACACGGAACCTCACTTTTTAGTCTTGGTTATGAGTGTGTGTGTGCGTGCGTGCGTGTGTGCGTTCGTGCGTACGTTCAATGTGACACAAAGAGCCAGTTAGTTGTCAT
>CM060317.1:2883405-2895905 GCA_030674155.1 Stramonita haemastoma
TGTGTGTGTGTCGTGCTGTAGTGTGTGCGTGGTGCATGCATGGTGGTGTTTGCACAGCGTGAGTCTGCCATGTGTGCATGTGTGCTATATGTGTATGTGTGTGTTTGTGGTTGGCGCGCGTCGTGTGTGTGGTGCGTGTGTGCTATGTCATATGTGTGTGGAGCGCCCTCAGACGTACACATGCATCCACAGACTCTATAATGTATCCAGATGTTTTCTTGCATGTTCATACGATTTGTGTCAGTACTTTACCAGTGTGCTTGTCTTATTTGAGGTAGTATGTCTGCAAAATTGAATTAGTAATTTACCTAATCATTCTAGAACTTTTGAACACTTATAATGTGAGTGAATGAATGAATGAAGGAAGGAAGGAAGGAAGGAAGGAAGGAGGGAAGGAAGGAAGGAGGGAAAGAAGGAAGGAAGGAAGGAAGGAAGGAAGGAAGGAAGGAAGGAAGGAAGGAGGGAAAGAAGGAAGGAAGGAAGGAAGGAAGGAAGGAAGGAAGGAAGGAAGGAAGGAAGGAGGGAAAGAAGGAAGGAAGGAAGGAAGGAAAAGTAATTCTTCAACCCACCATCAAATCAACCAGTTAACCAGTCACCCAATTAATCCACTGCATACGATCCCAGGGATGGGGTCTGGGAGGCAAGAGTAGATGAGGCTTGTGTAGGTGACAGAGAGAGAGAGAGAGAGAGAGAGAGAGAGAGAGAGAGAGAGAGAGAGAGAGAGAGAGAGAGAGAGAGAGAGAGAGAAGAGAGAGAGAGAGAGAGAGAGAGAGAGAGATTATTATTATTTATTATTTATTCTTTTATATCGAGGATAACAGAATAAGCAATCATGTGCTTTTTTTCATCCGGTCCCCGTGTGTATGCAGTTTTGTAAATATTGTCATATGTTCCCACCGGCACACGATGGCCTACTCTTACGAAAAGCGGAACAGGATTTAACGTGTACGCAAGATGTTTTGCGTGCGTTCGCACACGGGGCCTCGGTTTAAAGTCTCATCCGAAGGACTTTTGGGGAGAGTGGAGTCAGCACTGATGTTAACTCCAGGAGAAAAATTTCCTCGACCGGACTCGAACCTGGGTCGTCAAATTGCCAGCGCAATGTTCTGACCACTAGGCTATCTGAGAGAAGAGAGAGAGAGAGAGAGAGAGAGAGAGAGAGAGAGAGAGAGAGAGAGAGAGAGGAGAGAGAGAGAGAGAGAGAGAGAGAGAGAGAGAGAGAGAGAGAGAGAACGGCCCCTCAGGCTGCTTGACAGTGACGTCACGTCAGGTGCAGACTAGGGCTGTTTGACAGTGACGTCACGTCAGGTGCAGACCAGGGCTGCTTGACAGTGTTGTGACGTCAGGTGCGCCTCTGCTCCTTTCTTCAAATTCTTTATTCTTAGTAAAGGCCAACAGCTACTTTTTCATGTAAAACATAGAGTGAAGGCAATGCTTGTGAATTTACTCTCTGAGAAACATGAGCCTTGTGACTTTTCCAACCATTGCCAGAAGTCTGTGATCATTTCCCAGGGTTGCTTCCTCGACCATTGCACTTTGAATAGCAAGAGGCGTTTGTGTGTTTGTGTGTGCGCGCTGCAGAGCACTGTTCGGCCTTTATAAATATATCCCTGTTGTCCCCTTTAACAACCCAACAGGAGGTCAGTCAGTAGGCCAAGCAGCCAAGCAGCCAGCCAGCCAGCCAGCCAACTAGCCAACCAGCCAGCCTATTCATGACTAAATCGATCAATACCAAAAGCTAGCCATTCATAAATGAATATACAAAGTAGAGAGAGAATAAAGAAGGTTTCAGAAACCTAGGCATTCATTGACAAATAGCTAAGTGGAGAAAACAATCGTATCAATGGACAACAAACAAAAGAGAGAAAAAACGAACTCACTGCCTCCTCTTCACCTCTCACAACTACAGGCTTCAAGGTAGAGAGATTCTCTTGCTAGAAAAGGATTGACGAGTGTCCCCACTTTCAAAGAGGGGGATGAATACAAGCCAATCAAAACATGAAGAGAACACAGACACCACAGAAAACAGGAATACACGGAAAAAAGAAAAGGGAAAAGAAAGAAAGAAAGAAAGAAAGAAAGAAAAAGAAAGAAAAGAAAGAAAGAAAAAAAGAAAGAAAGAAAGAAAAAGAAAGAAAGAAAGAAAGAAAGAAAGAAAAGAAAAGAAAGAAAAGAAAAGAAAGAAAAGAAAAGAAAGAGAAGAAAAGAAAGAAAAAAGAAAGAAAGAAAAGAAAGAAAGAAAAGAAAGAAAGAAAGAAAGGAAAAGAAAGAAAGAAAGAAAGAAAAAAGAAAGAAAAAGAAAGAAAGAAAGAAGAAAAGAAAGAAAGGAAAAAGAAAGAAAGAAAGAAAGAAAGAAAGAAAGAAAGAAAAGAAAGAAAGAAAGAAAGAAAGAAAGAAAGAAAGAAAGAAAGAAAGAAGAAAGAAAAAAAAAGAAAGAAAGAAAAAAGAAAAGAAAGAAAAGAAAGAAAAAGAAAAAAGAAAGAAAAAACATTTAAGAAAAAAGCCTTCAGATTGAATACAAAAAGATCTAATCGATAACAATTTAAAACATCGATGTTTTTAACCAGTTTAAAAGTGCACAGCACATCATCTGAAACTCTTTTATTTACAAAGCAATCTAAATGGAATGTTACGATAAGTATCACTGCCTTCCCATGAAAGTCCAGAAAGAAGCAGGAAATTTGTTTTCCCACTCCGGGCTAACACATCCACTTTCCGTCAATCACCCCCCTTTCATTTACAAATCACAATACTGTCTAGACAGGGGGGCTTCAAAGCTATTTACACACAATAACTAAAGGTTTGAAAACCATTGTGTAATGTTAAGGATTGTACTATCCTGTATAATTCAGTACTGGGGGTTGGTGAAGATTTTTGTGTTCATTACAATAGTACTCAAGTGGGGCGGGGGGGGGGGTTGTTTCATACTTTTTTACAGATTTGCTTTTCCTAAACAACCACAGGCTCTTTTCGAGAGCTATCTTTGGAGATGACAAACAAAGTAAAAGAAAAATTCACTTTTAATGCTACAATGTGGCGACTACGCTGACAAATAGAGACTCGGGAAGATGGGGTCTAGGTACCCTCTAGCAGTCTTAACACCGTTACTATCAATCAACTGAAGCTGGGCATTGTCAGCGGCTTGACGAAGTAGCAGATGACATAACAAACGCCAAAGTGATTGAGTTTAAAAAGACAATAAGATCGATCTATACTTTACAGTCAACTTCAAACAAACAGGATAGCGGGGAGGGGGGGTTCTGAGAGCCTCTCAAAGATGTAGTCGTGGGGCGGAAAACATCGGAACAATTTCCCTGGGGATAGCAGTCCCAATTTAACCCCCAAAACTCTGCCCTGACTAAAAGTGGTATGGTATTCTTCTTTGTCGTGGAACGCTCAGACAGCATCCACTGACTGTTTCATGAGCGATATTGCCTCACACTGCCGTTAAGCACCTGACAAGTCGGGCCCAGCACATCCGACTTCGGCATAAGAGAGAATTCGTATCTTTCAAATCTTCATGGATGAAAGGCCGGAGAAATGGACCAAGAAGGCAGAAAATACACAAGAAGGAGTGACGGGAAGAAAAAGAGCAAGGCAGAAACAAAGAGAGTGCTAGAAAAGAGGATATTTCTAGCACAAAATTTCCAGAAAGTGGGGATGGTATTCATAGTGACAGGCGGCTGGGATCCTCACCGGAGGGGGGGGTATTCAATTCATTAATTTATTCCAGTTCAAATCAAAGAATTCAGTTTCAGACAGTTTCAGGAGCAGAGTCAAACATCCCGAACTCGTGACCCACTTTTCTTTGTAACCTTGAACAGAGAGAAGCTATGAGGAAGTCACTGACTTACAATGTGCAGACAATAAGATCAATACAAATTCCACAGAGGGCTTCAAACTACAGACTTCCATTGCTTTCTATTTATGAGTTAATATCGAGTGAAAGTAGCCAGGGGAATGACGAGCTCCATTGATGAAAAGTGGACACAATGGCATATTGAATACATGCCGACAGACAGACAGACAGAGAGGGAGGGAGACAGACAGACATACAGACAAACAGAAGCCGAGAGGCAGAGACAGAGAGAAAGAAGCAGAGAGAAAAAGCTAGACAGACTGAGACAGAGAGACTGAAAGGCAGAGAGAGAGAGAGAGACGATGGGGGAGAGAGACAGAGAGTGAGAGAGAGAGAGAGACATAAACAGACACACAAACACACAGACATACAGACAGACAGATTGACATAGCCAGGACTGAGTGGTTGAGTTTCTTTATATAAGAGATAGGTGTGTGGGTGACAGTTGATACAAGTGAGGGAGAGACAGACAGACAGACAGACAGACAGACATAGAGAGAGAGATGAATGGTTGAGTTGCTAAAAGCGCAAATCAACAATAGCTACGTCCTTTCTTATAGGACGATGGGAAAGTGAGAGCTGATACAAGTGAGAGAGACAGACAGACAGACACATACACCTACACACAAACAGATAGATACACAGACACAGAGACAGACAAATACACAGACACAGGTACAGACAGATGCACTCACACAGAAACAGACAAATACACAGACACAGAGACAGACCGACACACAGACACAGCGACAGACAGACAGACAGATACACAGACACAGAAACAGACAAATACACAGACAGACAGACAGACAGACAGACAGACAGATATACAGACACACAGACAGAATTGAGTGGTTGTGTTGCTAACAGCCCCCGTCAACAGCACTAGCCAGGTGGTTTCTATAGGCCGACTGGAGGGTGACAGTTGATACGTCACACAATGCGAAACACCCCGGATATTGAACACCGGGAACAGGGAGGGGGTAACACAGCATTCAACATTGATGCAGTGTGGCGGGATGAGTCACACTTCAAAGGCTTTTTGTTAAACCTTTGTCAGAGGCTGAAACACACCCCTCTGTCAGTACTTGCGTTCAAAACATGAATGGTCCAACAGATTTCAGACTGAAAACGACGCGATGTTTTATCAGACTGATGGGTATCAGAATAGAGGAGGACAGTTTGAGAGAACAGATTGGCTTTATTCAACACTGTCTGCAAAAAACTGTGTAATTTAAACTCCATTTGATTAGATCTATCCGACATTTGCCTTGTCCTGTCCAGACCTGATTGTTGTCGTTCACGTCTTGCTGGCTGTCCTGAACGTTTATTACAAGACACTTCAAAAAGCTCAAAATGCTGCTGTAAGATCGATTTATCAAGCCCGAAAAGACACACCATATCACTCCACTTCTCTCTTCACTCCATAGGTTACCCATTGCTGCACGCATTCAGTATAAACTCACAACTACGAGCGTTAATTCTGTCATAGGTGTATCTCCGCATTATGTTACCGAGATGACTCAGCCAAACATACCCAAACGACAACTACGATTGAGTTCGGATTCCGGCACATGCACACCAGCAATGTCATGACGTCACTTTAGTGGCAAGGAAACAAAACAATTAATTTTCTTTATGGTTTAAAAAGCTTTTTTTTTTTAAATTGGGGGGGGGCAGGACGGCCTAGTAGTTTGGGCGTCGGCCTCGTAATCTGACTGTCCGGGTTCGAGACACCGCCCAAACAATGGGGATTTTTTCTACTGGAGTTCACATCAGTACTGACTCCACTCCCCTGAAAGTCTAGGAGGCTATGAACCGAGGTCCCGTATTCGCGTGTGCGGGCACACATAGAACAACTCGCGCCCTAGTTAAAGCCTGTTCCGCCTTTCAAAAGAGTAGGCTATTGCGTGCCGGTAGGAACGGATGGGTTTGTTTTTTTTAATGCAGGCACATTGGTGTCGTGTTTAGACATCATCCCTTAAGTCGGACCAAAGCTACATTGATGGGGATAAAAACAACCACATGTGCAGAAACTTACTACTCGGTCAACCTCGGAACTCTAGTCAAGAAGTAAAGAGACCATCCTGTTTAGGACTCGTTGTGTGTGTGTGTGTGTGTGTGTGTGTGTGTGTGTGTGTGTGTGTGTGTGTGGTGTGTGTGTGTGTGTGTGTGTGTGTGTGTGTGTGTGCGTACGACAGCCGTTACACGTCACTCAATTACCACCAGAAAAACAAACAGGGAGCAAGCCATTCCACATTGATGCGAGGCAAGGCGAGGCAAGACAAATTCTTTTATTTCGAGGATACTGATTAAGCACTTGTGTGCTGTTTTACATCCAGTCCCCGCCCTTATCATGGATAAGATCAAGATTAAAAAAATCCTCAACTGGGAGAGGGAGAGAGAGAGAGATGCAGAGTGGCTAGCTGATGCACACTTCAAAGCCTGTCTTTTCAACATTGTCACCCCGTGGAGATACTGGGAACTGTCAGTATAATTATACAACATTTACACCTTCTCGAAACGCTGTTGTCGAAATTCCCTCTTTTCTGTCCCTCTCCTTGTTTCTGTCTTGTTCCTTTTCCTTCTTTCACCACCTTCTGCTCTATTTTCTGGTGGGGTTTTGTTGTTTATGTTTTCCTTTTGGGGGTCCGTTCTTCCGCCTACCCCTCCCCCCCCCCCCCCCCCCCCCCCCCCCCAGAAGGACAGAAAAAATGACATTTCTCTCTTACGCCCAGGTCGGATGTGCTGGACCTGACTTGTCAGGCACATAACAGCAGACACATGACAGACAACGATAGTTGATGTCTACACGTTCGATAAGAAGAAGAAGAAGAAGAAGAAGAAGAAGAAGAAGAAGAAGAAGAAGAAGAAGAAGAAGAAGAAGAAGAAGAAGAAGAAGAAGAAACAACAACAACAACAACAACAACAACATGATGATGAGGAGGAGGAAGATGAGGAGGAGGAGGAGGAGGAGGAACAAGAAAAAGAAAAAGAATAAGAATAAGAACAAGAACAAGAAGAAGCATTGTTACACTTGAAGCAGACTGACTAATAATTAATCAAAATGATGAAAATAAGAATCGCCTGGTAGGTAATCAGATTGGCAAGTCTCTATTTGTGTGTCTCATTTTGACAATAGAAACAGTATCGTAGTGAAATTGATTTTTTTACAGCCTTAGTTCCGCTTTCAAACTATTTCTGTGTGTTTAAAGCTCTTTAAACAAATCGTTAATTTTCTTTGTGAGACACTTATAAATATAAACTCTTCTCAGTTCATTCGAGTGTTATATGAAAGATGAAACAACGTACTGAAAATATCACAATATGGCAATTATAACGACAGCTAACGACTCGAGGATGAAGTACTCTAACAATCTTGTCAGTGTCAAATTTAACATCATACGAACTGGAGCCAAGTAAGGGGGAGTAAATGAGGTGACAGAGTAGTAGCACAGGATCTAGTGTGTACAGACGGTGGGAGTAATACAGATTGTACAGACATCGAGGAAGGAGACAGAGGTTTCCATTCATGTGTAGGTAGACCCGAAGACATAACAATGGTGTTAAAGAGTTTACTTAAAAATGGCCATTACTGCAACAGGGGGAAAGGAGAAAGAGACAGAGACAGAGAAAGAGACAGATAGACTGGCAGAACAGAGAGAGAGAGACAGACATTCAGACACAGACAGAGACAGACACAGGCAGACAGACAGACATACAGAGGGGGTCAATGATTGATTGATTGATTGATTGATTTTTGATTGAGTGATTAGTTGATAATCTTTATTTCCAAGGGTTACAGATAAGTATTGACATACTTTTTTCATCTTCTCTTTGCCCTTAGAAGGGACATTCATTAATAATTACGCGAATGATTTCAAATTACCATCAAGAAATTTCTTTTAAGAGAGAGAGAGAGAGTTACCTGTTAAAAGGAAAAACAATTAATTGTCAATCTGAGTTTAGCATCAACAAAATCAAAACAATAAGGACACTAACAGTTTCTAAGAACGTGTGTGTGTACGTGTGCATGCGTGCGAGCACGTGTGTGTGTGTGTGTGTGTGTGTGTGTGTGTGTGTGTGTGTGTGTGTGTGTGTGTGTATGTGTGTGTGTGTGTGTGTGTGTGTGTGTGTGAATGCGTGCGCGCACGTGTGTGTGTGTGTGTGTGTGTATGTGTGTGTGCATGTGTGTGCTGGTACAAGTCAATCAATAATACCAGAAACATCAACAGGAACAGAGCTGTTCAATATTAATACGGTGCACCAGGCCGATACACAGTTTAAAGCTTTGTTATACCAAAGACAACGTTAAAAAGCGACTGTTTGACTTATAGGGTAAAAAAAAGAAGTCAGCTATAAATCGTACACTAAATCTAAGAATTGCTCAGACACTTAAACTCTTCTGACGAAGGACTACTACATAAAAAGTAACCGGTTTTGTCGGAAAAGGCAATACAGTTAAGAGGGTGTGAATAAAATGACGAAAGCGTAGATGCCAAAGTGACTGATTTGGAATGGACATACTGTAGACTGAAAAGGAACCTTTATAGGCAGCTTTAAATATTTTTTTTTAAAAACGTTAACTAGTAGTGCCTTTTCGGGAGACGAAACATCAATGGTACACAGTGGGCGTATAATGAGAGAGACAGACAGACAGACAGACAGACAGAGGCAGAGACAGAGGCAGAGACAGAGAGAGAGACAGAGGCAGAGACAGAGACAGACAGACAGAGAGAGGGGGGAGGGGGAGAAGAAGAAGGGCAGACAGACACAGACAGACAGTCGGACAGACAGAAACAGAGAGACAGACAGTGATAGAGACACAGATAAAGACACAATCAGAAGTAGAAACAGAGTGGATGACTCACTCAGATTGGCTCTGCAACTGAGGTAATACTGTCGTTAGTATGGGCTTAGTAGATGGTGTCCTGCGTATGTTAGAACAGGCACCATTGAACACCACCAAAGTGACCCAGCAGCAGTACAGAACTCCTCTGGCTGGTAAGTCAAGTCAAGGCAAGTCAAAAATACTTTAATCATTCTATCAAGGCAATTATAATACTACCCAGCATGTTGATACCAAACATAATCAAAAGACATAAGATAGCAACACTTCATATTTGTTCAAACATTCTAAGATAGTTTTAAATAAATATATCACAAACACTCACATACGCGCACACGCACGACACGTACGCAAGCGTGCGCGCGCGCGCATACACACACGAACACACACGCACACACACTTTAGCTTTAAGGGGTATTTGTGTCACTTTCTGTTGGGTACCTTCTCATGTGGGATTCTTACCAAATGAGTGGGCTGATAGAGCTGCAAAGAGAGGTGCAAAACATGGAGAGGATTCTATAGAATTACACGTTCCATTATCTTTACAAGAAGGCTATCACTTACTAGAAGAGGCATCGTGGAGCAGGGCCAAAAAGGCTTATTATCCAAAGGAGCGCATATCAGAAAGGTCTTCATACACTGTCCCTGATTTAAAGGTTATCGATCGCTCTGAGATCAATACAAGTTTTTTCACGGCAAGAAAGGTCAGGGCTTTATTTTTTCGGATAAAACTGAATGCGTTCACCACTAAATATAGCAAAAATACAAAATGTTTGTGCGGTGAGAAAATCACAAACAGTCACATAATTTTTGAATGTAAGAGTCTAAAACCATTCTTACCTTCTTTCTCGGAAAAATCCTTGGATAAGATTTTTAAAAATCTGAATTTGGCATTTCGTATAACAAAATCTTTAATGAATAGTTCTTTAGGAAATTTGTTATAGTTTTAAGTCATACTAGCAATTGTTATGTATTTACTTGTTATTACTGTTTAGCCCAAATTTATGTACTGTATACTTTATTAAGAAAAAGACACCCATTTTACTGCACACATCCATCAACATACTAGACCCTCCCCTTCCCTTCCCATCGTCTAATATCACTTTGAGTGAACAGACGTAAAATCGAAGCAACAACAACAACGCACACACACCTACACACACACGCACACACCAATGTAGGAATATAGTGTTATTAAGACCATTGACTAAAAAAGACATAATTATAAATTATCATATACACATAATTATATGCGCGCACGCAAAAAAAAAAAAGAATTTGAACGCACTTGCACACACACGCACACATGCACACACACTCGCACGCGTGCGTGCGCGCGCATACACACACACACCAATAAAGGCAATGTTATACTACAAAATACATACGAACCAACAAACAATTTTAAAAAATCAATAAAGCCCAAAATAAGACATACTTATTTCATGAGCATATGTGCACGTACACACGTATATGCATTGACTACACTCGTAAGAGTGGCAATCAGACAGGTAATTCAGAGAAGTGTAAAAATTTGGTGTTGTTATGAATTTAGAATTCGGATGGCTACTGGCACAAAGGAATTCCTTTTTCTGTTGGTTTTGCTGTTGTGGCATTGAAAACGGCGTCCTGAAGGCAACAATTGAAATTCTGAAAACAAAGCGTGGGAGGGATCGGCCAAAATGGCAGTCGTTTTGCGGAGTGCCACGGCAGCCTGACATTGATGGGCTTCCTGTGGACATCCGACCCTGAGGATGCGACATAACGAGTCTGGGTATGGCTGGGGTAGAGAGGTTAAAATAAATGGCGTGGGAACAGCAGGAAAACAACGACACAGAAGATGAGGCAGCAAAAACAGAATCAGAAACAGAGAAAACGGAGAGTTTTGTACAAAGAATGTAGTGGCAGAATACTTGTCAGCAATTATCAACAAAAAGTCCCCACCTTTCATAAGTCAGGTGGGTGGGGGGGGTGTATAAGCAGTCGATACAAGTCACTCCACAACACCAGGACACCACACAGGCAACAAAGCATTCAATATTGATAGAGGGGAGTGGGGACACACGCTTCAAAGCCTTTATTGAAGCATTGTCAACGTTGAAACACACTGATCGATAGCCAGAGTGAACAATCAGGACCACTTGATAGGTAGAGGGATTGATTTTGTGTGTGTGTGTGTGTGTGTGTGTGTGTGTGTGTGTGTGTGTGTGTGTGTGTGTGTGTGTGTGTGTGTGTGCGTGTGTGTGTATGTGTGTGTGTGTGTGTATGTTAGTGTGTGTGTATAGGTGTGTGTGTGTGTGTTGTGGTTCTCATTGTGTGTGTTTGTGTGTTTGCGTAGTGTGTATATGTGTTTGTGTGCGTGTTTGTGGTGTTTGTTTTATTTTTACCCTTTGCGTGTGTGTGTGTGTGTGTGTGTGTGTGTGTGTGTGTGTGTGTGTGTGTGTGTGTGTGTGTGTGTGTGTGTGTGTGTGTGTGTGTGCTGATTCTGATACAGTTCTTGATGGATGGGCAGCAGGTTGAATGATATCACTTTATACAGCTCAATGCATCAACCAATACAACGGTTGGGTGAACTGGGGGACTGTTCTGAAGCCAAGGCGCCCGAACGGTCACCCATCCTGTTGGTAACCACGATTAATGCTGCTTAACCTTAGCTGGGGAAAGCGAGTACTCTGACCACTGAGCTGCCCCGTACCCTGTCTCTTTGTTACTTTGAAATAAGCAAAAAAAATATCATTATCCTTTATCTTTTCTTCCAAAAACGGAGGCACAGAGAACAGTCACATAAACAGTCCATCCTTCTAAATTGACCGACTTCTCCTTTCATGACAGTAACCTGAATACATCAACACTTAGCAGCATACATCCAAAAAATCCTCCCCATTTACAAATTCTGACAGGAACTTAACGAGAAAACGATAAAAAGATGATGGCCCATTTAAGACACTGAAGACTCAATGTCATGGCTTTTAGCGACACTTCTGTAGCGTGGAGCTGTCTGCTAACGCACAATTGTCTGTAGCAATCGTCTGGAGAGTCTTGGTAAGTGTCCTTAGAAACGGACTTTTCTTCTTGGCTGTAAGACTCTGACAATGTAACAGGTTGCTTTGTTTACCCACTTAATATTGATTGGTAGACCGGGGATTGAAAAAGAAAGCAAGCATACCCTAGTTATTGTTGCAACTAAGGGGTAGACTAAGGGCTCTCTCTCTCTCTCTCTCTCTCTCTCTCCTCTCTCTCTCTCTCTCCTCTCTCTCTCTCTCTCTCTCTCTCTCTCTCTCTCTCTCTCTCTCTCTCTCTCTCTCTCTCTCTCTCTCTCTCTCTCTCTCATTCTCTCCCTCCCTCCCTCGCCACTTCCTCTCTCTGTTTCTCTCTCCCTCATTCGCCCTTTCTTTCTCCTCTTCCTTTCCTCCTCCTCCTTCTTCTTCTCCATCTTTTTTCTCCCCCTTCTTCTTCTTCTTCTTCTTCTCTTTCTCCTCCTCCTCCTCCTCCTCCCCTTCCTCCTCCTATACTATTATAACACATTAAAATAAACGGTGTGTCATTCTAGATTCACACACTCTTCCCATCACATAATTAATACTGTCATTCCAGTTACCATTAAAAAAAACATCAATTCATGCCTGGCTATTTGACACTCTGACATGAATTTAACAAGAAAACGAAAGAGCGCAGCGAAGGCACTTCTCAGACGCAGAAGACACATTGTCATGGCTTTCAAGCCACGTTGTTCTGGTGTGAAGTTGTCTGCTAACGCACTATAGCTGTCTGTAGCACTGGTCGTGAGTGTTG
>CM060317.1:2900905-2903405 GCA_030674155.1 Stramonita haemastoma
GGCAGGAATAATGACACAATTTATAAAAGAAACCCCACGCATACTGGTGCCCTATTCATAGGATAATTATCCTTGAAGTAAGCTGCCTTGATGGGGTACACTGACACATACCAGAATCTGACGGTGGGTGGGATTCAGAGCTCTAGTGCAAGAAAGTAGGAAAACAATGAAGACCTTTCTTTTCTAGTTAGGTTGCAAAGAGAGAGAGAGAGAGAGAGAGAGAGAGAGAGAGAGAGAGAGAGAGAGAGAGAGAGAGAGAGAGAGAGAGAGAGAGAGAGAGAGAGAGAGAGAGATAGATAGATAGATAGATAGATAGATAGATAGATAGATAGATAGATAGATAGAGAGATAGAGAGAGAGAGAGAGCCAGCAGACAGACAGATAGACAGACAGACACAGAGACAGACAGACAGACAGACAGGGAGAGAGAAATAGATGGAGGGAGATAGAGAGAGGGGGGGAGAGGGAGAGACAAAGAGACCGCCCGAGAGACAGACAGACAGACAGACACAGAGACAGACAGACAGACAGACAGACAGACAGACAGACCGTATACAGGCAGACACAAACAGGTAGACAGCCATAAAAAAGACAAACAAATAAACAAAGACAAAAAAAACAACGGAGGTACACTAACACAGAAACAGTCACACCAAAACGCAAAAGAGGCCGGACATCTTCCAACGCCCCCACCCCCCCTGTCGCCACCTCCAACTTAAGAAAAAAAAAAGTTCCCAAAACGCCTGATATCCAACGTGATCTGTCTACACAATGCCTCGCCTGCATCCTCCCCCTCCTCCTCAGCAGGTGTCTGTGTCCTCATTGCAGGGGTGTTGGCGCTGTGGATGGGGCCTTCAGGGAGAATCTCCTTTCCCTCTTGTCCTTCAGCTGAACAATCGATAGGAAAAAAACCCTAAAAAGTAAGCGGGCGGCACACCTCGTTACCCTGTCAAACACCCTCCTCCTCATCTCAGTCACAGTCTCAAGGCGATTGCTACACATCGTAGGCGGCCTACTTGCAAGACACGGAACCCCCCCCCCCCCCCCCCCCCCCAAAAAAAAATAAAATAAAATAAAATAAAAGAAGTCATCATCATCATCATCATTCTGTAGACAATAAGAAGTATAGTCACCTACTTTCATTATTCCTAGGATAATAATAAAAAAGAATGCAAGTAGATCTCAGTTAATGGGACATCACAGAAGAAAGCTGTGCTGCACAGCAGCACTTTTATGTAGGTCTGTTTATTGCCCTGGGTGTGAAATGATGACTGATGCTGTACTGGGATAGAAAATTGTAACTTTGCAGTGAAGGAGTACTTTTTATGGTTGTGCTGTAATATTATGATCTGTTATAGCCGAGGGGGTAGACTGTTGCACTTTCATCCCTGCGGATCCATGAAGTCGTGAGTTCGAATCCTGGCAGTAGAGTTTTTGATACATGAAGAGTGGGGAATTTTTACGATTTTCCAGGTCAACTTAAGGTGCAGACCTGCCAGAAACTTGATTCTCTTCAATGAGTATTCACGCATGGAGAAGACCAAGCGTGGTTGTTGAAGATCTCGTCCATGTTGGATGAGTTACAAAATGATGAATTCCGCCTTGGAGATAACAGGGGCCTATCAGTATCATTCCATCCCCACCTTCTGAAAACTCTGTGTTCCCTCTTTTCTATCCCTCTTTTTGTTTCTGCTTTATTCCCTTTCTTCCTGTCACCTCCTTCTTGATTATTTTCCGCCTTCTTGGTTCATTCTCCTTTCTTTTTTCCAAAAATACTTGAAAGATTACATTCCTTTCCCTTGACCGAAACCGGATGCGCTGTCCTCGTAACTACATACCTCACAGTGCAGTGCAGTGTAGCGTAGTGTAGTGTAGTGTAATGTAGTGTAGTGTACTGTAGTGTAGTGTAGTGTAGTGTACTGTAGTGTAGTGTACTATAGTGCAGTGCATTGCAGTGCATTGCAGTGCAGTGCAGTGCAGTGCAGTGCAGTGCAGTGCAGTGCAGTGTAGTGTAGTGTAGTGTAGTGTAGTGTAGTGTAGTGTAGTGTAGTGTAGTGTAGTGTCGTGTCGTGTCGTGTCGTGTCGTGTCGTGTCGTGTCGTGTCGTGTCGTGTCGTGTCGTGTACTGTAGTATAGTGTAGTGTAGTGTAGTGTAGTGTACTGTAGTGTAGTGTAGTGTAGTGTAGTGTAGTGTACTGTAGTGTAGTGTAGTGTAGTGTAGTTAGTGTAGTGTAGTGTAGTGTAGTGTAGTGTAGTGTAGTGTAGTGTAGTGTAGTGTAGTGTAGTGTAGTGTAGTGTAGTGTAGTGTACTGTAGTGTACTGTAGTGTAGTGTTGTGTCGTGTAGTGTCGTGTCGTGTCGTGTCGTGTCGTGTCGTGTAGTGTAGTGTAGTGTAGCGTAGTGTAGCGTAGCGTAGCGTAGCGTAGCGTACTGTACTGTACTGTACTGTACTGTACTGTACTGTACAGTGTCGTGTCGTGTCGTGTCGTGTCGTGTCGTGTC
>CM060317.1:2905905-2908405 GCA_030674155.1 Stramonita haemastoma
AGACTGTGGCATTGCTTCCTGCACTCTATAGACTGTGACACTGCTCCCTGCACTCTATAGAAGGTGACACTGCTTCCTGCACTCTATAGACTGTGACACTGCTTCCTGCACTATATAGACTGTGACATTGCTTCCTGCATTCTATAGACTGTGACACTGCTTCCTGCACTCTATAGAAGGTGACATTGCTTCCTGCACTCTATAGACTGTGACACTGCTTCCTGCACTGCTATAGCCACTCTATAGACTGTGACACTGCTTCCTGCCCTCTATAGACTGTGACACTGCTTCCTGCACTCTATAGACTGTGACATTGCTTCCTGCACTCTATAGACTGTGACACTGCTTCCTGCACTATATAGACTGTGACATTGCTTCCTGCACTCTATAGACTGTGACACTGCTTCCTGCACTCTATAGACTGTGACATTGCTTCCTGCACTCTATAGACTGTGACACTGCTTCCTGCACTATATAGACTGTGACATTGCTTCCTGCACTCTATAGACTGTGACACTGCTTCCTGCACTGCTATAGCCACTCTATAGACTGTGACACTGCTTCCTGCACTATATAGACTGTGACATTGCTTCCTGCACTCTACAGACTGTGACACTGCTTCCTGCAGTACTATGGCCGCCAGACGCACTGTGACAGACTGGTGACCCTCTGCTCATTCATAGAAGGAAAATTCCGACTGAGTGCAAATGACCGAAAAAAGATAAAAGGATGCTCAAATCTGAGGAAGGTAATAAACAGAGGCCAAAGCTTTCTCAGAAAGTCGGGGTCGAGCACTAGATCTTGTGAGCAGCAATTGAATGATGGCACTTTGACAGATGACAGCACAGAGCCGGCCAGAGATGAAAGCCGAGCGCACAATACAGGTGAGATGAAATAGCAGATTGTTTAAAGAGTAAATGGGGAATAAAGATGGCAAACAAAATCAAAGGAACGGGAAATAGGCTTGGCTTTTAACGCTATTTTCTTTTCATTTCAAACTCTGTGACAGATTAGAAAGCTCAGAAAAAAAAAAACTGTAAAGGGTTCTTGATCAATGTCTTTTTTGCGCGTGAAAGAAAACGATTGAGATATTTATAAAAGGAAAGCATTTTTTAAACAATGAATTCGTCCCGCTTTTCGGACGAGTAGGCCATTGTCAGTTGGTATGAATTGATGACAACATTATTTAAATGCACACTAGTGTAGTTTTAGACATCCTCCCCAAACGTCGGAAGGCAAGCTACTGAACTGGTCGGCAAACGGTTGCATTCACAAAACTCCCCAGTAGTATGCCTCAGAGATTAAGCCGCGGAACAAACAAAAAAAAAAACCCAAAGACATTAATCTTTTCCAGGCGAAAGGATAAACATTTCTTTTCTCTCACATCAGTACAGGAGTCTGACAAGACTGGGTTAAAAATTGCATGGTGGTGTGCAAGCGTGTGTCAAACTTGCAGCCACACAAAATATGATAAATGAATGGACACGGTAGGGGTTCTGTTTGAAAACAGTTGGGGAGAAAAAAAACCAAAATAAACGAGAAATGTTTCTCTGCATATGAAATTATAGGTTCGAACGTTAAGTTTTCTTTTTTATCTTTTTTTCTTCTTCTTCTTTTATATCGAGGATAATGGAATAATCACTTATGTGCTTATTTTTTACATCCAGTCCTCGTGTGTATGCAGCTTTGTCAATCTTGTCATCTGTTCCCACCGGCACACAATGGCCTACTCTTACGAAAAGTGAAACAGAATTTAATGTGTGCGCAAGATATTCTGCGTGCGTTCGCACACGGGGCCTCAATTTATAGTCTCATCCGAAAGACTTTTGGGGAGAGTGGAGTCAGCACTGATGTTAACTCCGGGGAAAAATCCCCTCGAACGGGAATCGAACCTGGGTCGTCAAATTGCGAACGCAATGTTGTGACCACTAGGCTGTCCGTCCCCCTAGCTAGCGGTGCATGCAGCAGAGTTTTGTAGCGCATGTTCCTGTGTTGTCATCTGATATGTATGCGTGCATATGTGTACACACTTACAAACGTGCGTATATACATACACACGCACGCGTATGTGCTTGCGCACGCACATACACATGCGCACACACACACATACACACGCGTGCGCGCGCGCACAAGCAAACACACCCACGCACGCACACACGCACACACACATACATACACACATACTCTCTCTCTCTCTCTCTCTCTCTCTCTCTCTCTCTCTCTCTCTCTCTCTCTCTCTCTCTCTCTCTCTCTCTCTCTCTCTCTCTCTCTCTCTCTCTCTGCACAGATGGGGAGACCAAACAGCACTAAATCAGAAACAACCTCATGCATCCGATATTACACAAAAGGAAAACGCTATGACAGTTTTTCGCTCATTTAGATGATTGTTGATTAGAAATGGACTGATCGTGTCCCCCTATAAAACACTGGATACCATGTTTACCCAGGGATCAGGGACATTCATTTCGCTTGCACAAAGTATGCGAGGACATGCATAACT
>CM060317.1:2928405-2940905 GCA_030674155.1 Stramonita haemastoma
TTCATGATGTGTGTGGCACTACAATTGTTGCGACACCACAGCCCCGAAGATGGCAACCCCGCTTGTACATAGCCAAGTTTGTCGCATAGAAGCATGGTACAGTGTACGCAAAAATGACCCCTAGAACACACATTAAACAATAATATCATACAATATCATGCACCACAGCAGTCTGCAGGTCCCCTCCACACGCATAAACAGAAAATGCCGCACACAAAAACACCAGCAAACGCACGCACGCGCACATGCATACCCACTTTCCCAGGAAAAAGCTAAAGAAGCATTTGGAAAAGATGTGACGCAAACGCCGTTTTCGGAACCTTGCCACCCGCACTTTTCCGCAGTTACAGAGCCCACGGAACAACAACCGTATTCTACTCTATGCCGACAATTTTACAACCATTTATGATGTGTGTGGCTCTGCAATTGTGGCGACACCACAACCCTGAAGATAGCAACACCACTTGTACATAGCCAAGTTTGTCACTTAGAAACATGGTACAGTGTACGCAAAAAGGACCCCTAAAACACACATCAAACAATAATATCATACAATATCATGCACCACAGCAATCTGCAGGGTCCCCTCCACATGCACAAACACAAAAAGCCGCACACACAAACACCAGCGAACGCACGCACGCGCGCATGCATACCCACCCTCCCATGAATAAGTTAAAGAAGCAGTTGGGAAAGATGTGACGCAAACGCTGTTTTCGGGACCTTGCCACCCGCACTTTTCCGCAGTTACAGAGCCCACGGCACCACGACCGTATTCTACTCTATGCAGACAAACTTTACAACCATTTATGATGTGTGTGGCACTGCAATTGTGGCAACACCACAGCCCCGAAGATGGCAACCCTGCTTGTTCATAGCCAAGTTTGTCACATAGAAACATGGTACTGTGTAGGCAAAAATGACCACTAGAACACACATTAAATAATAATATCATACAATATCATGCACCACAGCAATCTGTAGGGTCTTCTCCACCCGTCACAAACACAAAAAGCCGCGCACACAAACACCAGCGAACGCACGCACGCGCGCATGCATACCTCCTGCATTCTGCCTTTCGGAAGAGCAGGCCATCATGTGCCAGTAGGAGCGGGTGACAAAATTACAAAAACCAGCATGCACACAGGTGTCGTATTTAGACACCATCCCTGAGGAAAAATCGGGGAGCTGGAGTCCCGGGGCGGCTTGGAGCTGTATATGGCAACATTCTGGTGGCTCCTGCGACGGTGCTGGAACCATTCGTATCGGTCATTGCCTTTCCAATGGATCATTCCAGTGGCGTGGAGATGGGGGTTCTGCTGCATGGGTAACAGTTTGCCCTCCCTACTTACTTACCCAAGTGTTGCGCTCTAAAGACTAGAGCGCAACTCCATAGTCTTCCGAGACTGATGGGTGCGTACTATATCTATCTATCTATCTATCTATCTATCTATCTATCTATCTATCTATCTATCTATCTATCTATCTATCTATCTATCTATCTATCTATCTATCTCTCTCTCTCTCTCTCTCTCTCTCTCTATATATATATATATATATATATATATAGAGAGAGAGAGAGAGAGAGAGAGAGAGAGATAGATAGATAGATAGATAGATAGATAGATAGATAGATAGATAGATAGATAGATAGATAGATAGATAGATAGATAGATAGATAGATAGATAGATAGATAGATAGATAGATAGATAGATAGATAGATAGTAGTAGGCCTCCGTCAGTCGGTGTCGATTTTGGAATTCGCGCCAAAAGACAGAAATAAATAAAATATTGATAAATATTGATATTGATATTGATATAAAGGATGGATGAGGAAAAGTGAAGAAACTTTCAACCTTAGTTTCCTTTTCCGAGTTTACACTTTGAAGAAAACTCTATCTGGCAAATGTATCTATAATAAACGTCAAGGTGTTCCTATAAGGTAATCGGTTGTTCCAGAGTGAAATGTCAGAGGCCTCGGTTTCTCTAGGGACCAGCATATTGAGGGCGGCGCCCATCTCCTCTCTTTCTCTGCTTTAACTTCCCTGACCCCAAAGAGGGCAGGTATACATTTACAGCTGGATGAACTGGGGGAATTGTACAGAAGCCAAGATGCGCAAAAGGTCACCCGTCCACTTGGTAACCACACTTAATGCTGCTCAACCTTAGCGTGGGGAAAGAGTGCTCTGGTCACTGACCTATTCCGTCCCCTTCTAGAATCAGGAGAAGTATATAATATAGATGAGTTTTTACCGTGAGACATAGAAAATAGGCTAACAGTCCTTTACCGACCTTTACGCTGAAATCGGTACTTCGAAAAGGTTTCAGCTTCGCTGTCCTGTTTTCTTTCATGTCTTGTCAAGTTTTATTGGTTTTTCTTTCCTTTTCTCCTCTATGTATATCTTTCTCTTTTGTTTCACCTTTTCTTTTGTGGCATTTGTACACATTTTTTTGGTCTCCTTTTATTCTCTCTGATTTTGCTCTTCCTGTTCTTTCCTATTCCTTTGTTTTTGGCTTTTTTAAATTTCTCTTTTTTTTAAGTATTGTTTCTTTTTTTCTTTATTTATTTACTTATTTCTTTGTCTTTCTTCCTATATTCCTTCAGTTCTTTCTTTTGGTCAATTTTTTTTCTTACTTTTTATGTCTTTGTTTCTGTCGCTTGGGTTTTTTTCTTTGTTCGTTTGTTTTGTCTTTCCTTTTTATGTCTATGTGTCTTTTTCCTTCTTCCTTTCCTTTTTGTTTTCCTTTTTCGTTGCTCTATTTTCACCTTTCATTTCAAATTCTGTTGGGCTTTTTTCGTCTGTCTGTCTGACTTTCTGTATTTTTTCTATCTTTTCATTGCCATTTAATACAACTTTTTCTTCGTGTTTTCTTTATGTTTTTACCTTTTACATTGTTTTATGTACTCCTGCTGTTTCTGCTACTTTTTTGTTTATTCGTTTATTTAGGAAAATGTTGTTTTGCTTGATAATGTGTTCATATTGTTTTTGTTGGGAGGGGGTAATCGTTGTGTGTGTGTGTGTGTGTGTGTGTGTGTGTGTGTGTGTGTGTGTGTGTGTGTGTGTGTGTGTGTGTGTGTGTGTGTGTGTGTGTGTGTGTGTTGTGTGTGTGTGTGTGTGTGTGTGTAGCTAAAAGGTATAACCAAATAAGGGGTATTGCTGAGAAAGGTCATGGTGGAGATAGAAGATACATACTTTTGTTCAGTATAATGTAAAAGTTTCTTTCAATTGTGTTTTGGTCCATTTGTAAGACAGCTGAAAGCACACAACTGAATTCTAAATTCAAAAATGTAAAACTTTGGTACATAATGGAAGTTTTGTTGAAGAGGTGAAGTTCTGAGCGGTTATGAGATCAGATTGGAGACACAAAACGAGCACTTACCTTGATAAGACGAAGTTTGTGTAAACTTTCATGGCAGTTTGGAAGAGTCTTTCGAAGGTAACTATTTGTTTATATCTTCAGTTTCATTTCTGATGGCTTTTATGGAGTTACGACCTATGCAAGACTGTACAGTTGGTGGAAAAAGTTTCTTTTGCATCTACTTCCAGACTTACTTTGGTCATTCAAAGCAGAACTGTTGGACACAGCAATGAAACTGTCGCCTTTACGGGATTTGATGTTGATTAATTTTAAAAAAAACAAGTTGCAAAGTCACCAGTAGTATGTCCTGTACACCATGAATCCAGCAACAGATCCATACTACCATGCTGAATTATTTTTCCTCTAACTAATCCTTCCACTAAGATGAGACTATAAACCGAGGCCTTGTAGATAGATAGATAGATAGATAGATAGATAGATAGATAGATAGATAGATAGATAGATAGATAGATAGACAGACAGACAGACAGACAGACAGACAGACAGACAGACAGACAGACAGACAGACAGACAGACAGATAGATAGATAGATAGATAGATAGATAGATAGATAGATAGATAGATAGATAGATAGATAGATAGATAGATAGATAGATAGATAGATAGATAGATGGATAGAGGGATAGAGAGATAGAGAGATAGAGAGATAGAGAGATAAACACTTGCAAGCGCGCATGTGCGGAGCAGGCAGACAGACAGACAGATAGACAAAATAACAGAGAGAAAAAGGTAGGAGAAAGACAGAGACAAAGACAGAGAGAGATAAAAAGAAAACAACTAATCTTCATGGAAACAGGGGTAGGGAAGCGAGGGAGATAAACTTCAATGAACAATGACCCCCTGCAGTGAAGCAGATTGTTCTAATCAAGTCATCTCTCCATCCTCTGCAACCTGCATGAAGCACAGGGATCATTTCTCTTCACATCACCAGCAGTAGTTGGATCCTGCTGACAGCAAGGGCCACTAACTCCAGTCATTTCTCCTCTGTCCTGCATGTCAATTCTTTGAAAGTTGCACAGTTACCGAGATTAATAGTGGCTCCATTGGCAATGGTCTAAGCGACCATCGATAAAATGGAGAGATCTATGGGTTTGACCTGTTTTTGCTTGCAGGAATTTCTGTTTTGTTTCTCTTGCGTGAAAAACTGAGCGTTCGTTATGACTTCTTTTCTTCGTCGAACACTCAGACAGCAAATATTGTTGTCTGCGATTTGATCAAAAATTGCTTTGCGCTGCTGCTAAGCGCCTGACAAGTCAGGCCCAGCGCATCCGACTTCTACGTGGGAGAAAATTGCTATCGTTTATAGGGGAAAAGTCATGGGGAAATCGTCTAGGGGAAAAGTACAGGAGACTGTGCAACACCCTTAGTACTACAATTTATGACATAGATTTGTCGGCAAAAGTCTGTACCTAGATATTCATTATCATAGGCACACAAATGTTATAACTGACCATCCCCAAAATTGACCATCCAAAAAAAAAAACATGCACTCTTACAACAATGAAGCATCAAAAATATGGACAGAATGAACAAAAAATTGGAGTCCTTGTTGTGTCAATATTGATCTTGATTGTGCCATTAGACACATAGCAACATAGATTTGTCTGCAAAAGTGTGTAACTAGATATTCAGTATCATAGGCACACGAATGTTATAATGATACAGGTAAGAAAATAGGTGGGAATACAATGCACAGCATTGACGTAGGCTGCTTTCCCTGTGAAGACTGGGCGTCAGTTTTCCTAACGAAACCGTGACTAATGATGCAAATAGTGGCATCCTACTTTTACAATGCGAGTCAGCATGATTCAGTAGAAGGCATAAGATACAACCTTTGTTGTTCACATACATATGGAAAGATGTATGTATGTTTATAATGTGGCACACCACGATGCAATACATCAAAAACAATATTGCAAAATGCAAGTGCATGTCCATCCCCCCAAAAAAAAATTCACTCTTACAACAATGAAGCATCAAAAATGTTGACAGAATGACCCAACAGTTGGAGTCTTTGTTGTGTTAATATTGATCTTGATTGTGACATTAGACACAAGAGAAAAAACATGTGTGGAGAGAAAGAGACAAACAGAGACAGACAGAGACGGATACAGAGAGAGACAGGGAGGCAGGGACAGACAGAAACAGACGGACAGACTGACTGACGGACAGCCCTACAGGACAAAATGAAGAAATCATCACGTCATTTTTGCTTCAAACAAGAACTGTTGGTCCATCGTTCAGCTGCATATCACACACCTCTAATGCGTGCGTCAGCAAACACTCCGGCAATGAGGCAGAAAGGGACAAAGCAAAATCATAGCAGATTGCAAATCGGAACATTTTTCTGCTTCTGGATTAAAAAAAACAAAACGCTGAGGGACTTTTTCCCTCCATTTTGGGGGGAAGGGGAGATAACGATAAAGAGTATGTGAATGAGCATCCATTCCTATCATAATTATAGCTCCCTGCCATCCACAGAGACCATGTCGTGACTGTCACCTCGTTAAAACCTAAATCTCAGATTAAAGCTATGCAGCTATGTACAGACTAAAACAAGATTTCAAACAAACTCTATTTTCGGTCCTCCTATCAACGGCCTGGTCAACCACAAGGGTCAACCCAGGACGGTCACCGTGTTGTGGTAGAACCACATAAACAGTGTATGAAATGAGGACAAAACCAGCACTCAAATCCTGAACATCCGTTCCTGATGGGACTCCTCTACCCTGCATTCTGCCGCAGGATGACAGGGAAATAAATAAAAAAAATAATGGTCGTTGCCGCGCTGATCGTCACACACTCCCCACGGCAAGTCCAGAACCATCGAGGAATAGCACACTGGTATATCTAGACAAGGCAGCGAGCCTTTCTAATGTACATTTCTTTTAAGATTCTCTCTGTCTCTGTCTCTGTCTCTGTCTCTCTCTCTCTCTCTCTCTCTCTCTCTCTGTCTCTGTCTCTGTCTCTGTCTCTCTCTCTCTCTCTCTCTCTCTCTCTCTCTCTCTCTCTCTCTCTCTCTCTCTCTCTCTCTCCTCTCTCTCTCTCTCTCTCTCTCTCTCTCTCTCTCTCTCTCTCTCTCTCTCTCTCTCTCTCTCTCTCTCTCTCTCTCTCTCTACTTACCAACGAAATCTCTTTCTTACGCACCCCATTCCATTCTACCAGCTCACACCAACTTACCGCTGTTTTCCCTGTCTTCACTGCTTGAAGGGGGCTTTGAACAAGGCCATTTCCCGAGGCAGAAGTTCTTAGGTGGCTGTTTACGGCTGTCTGTCTGGCACCATCTGACCAGGCAGCATTGATCACCCTTGTCTTCAATGCTCTCCCTTACAACCTACTCCGGCGCAATAAACTGGTTGGGAGAAGGTGCACAGGTGTGAACTCTTGGCAAAGAGTTGGCCGTGTTCTGCTGCAGCCCTTGTTCACCAAAAGGGCAAAGTTTGTTATGTGTCTTTGACTGTTATTGCAAAACGTTCCTGTGTTTTTCTCTTGTATATTTCTCTGAAGATCTTCTAAAAATATTTTTAGATATCTGAGAACTGATATTGACCAGTGCTTTGTGTTTCCTTTGGTTGCCAAAGTCAATGTTTTTTTTTAGAATATAAGATGGGGGGTTTTCCTGGAAATTATGAGCTACAAACAAATCTGTTTTTATGGGCCGTCGTGTTTGTCTTTATTCATAAATCGTTGTGCAAACGCTGTGTGTATGTGTATGTTGGTCTACTTTTTCTGTATCCTTTCCAGAATGTTTTTCTCTGTAGTTTTAACGACTAGTATACTCTCATGGCTTGGTAATGTTCTGTTCATGATGAACCGGTATCTGGATATGCATTACTGGTTGAATGTTGCGTAAGTGTATCGTTATTAGTGAAGGCGATAGTGGCAGTGGTGATGATGATGGTGGTGCTGCTGCTGCTAGTTTTCATATTGTTGCTTTTAGGCTTTGTGTTGTAAATCTCTGATTGTGTTTCACTTTGACATTAGAATTTTGTTGTTGGTTTTTGTTGTTGTTGTTGCTTTTGCTGCTGCTGCTCTTTTTTGTTGGCTGAAAATTACGTTCTTTCATCACAACGTAGCGCCAATGCGTGAAATGTGTACAACAAACAATGCTTGCTCCAGCATGTGTGTGCTGTTTTTGTTGTTGCTTTGTTGCTCTTGATAATGTCGTTGCTAGTTTTGGTAGACGTGATTACGTATTTTATTACGTATTTATATCACCGGGTAATCAGCGTTCTGTGCAGTGACCTTTGCCATCATGTGTCTGCTTTATTCCGTTGGTTGTGGTGATGGTGGTGGTGTGTGTGAGCATCTATTTTTCCTCCCCAGAAGAAGCTCTAAACGGAACATGTCTCCTGGCTCATTGCACACTTGTCGGAGCAGTTCGGATCACGCTTTTCTTTAGGCCTTAGACAAACTTTGAGGGCAAAGCCTTTGGACATTTCCCAAACACCCCTCTTGTTTTCCGATGTCAGAGCTGGAGAAGTGGAGCAGACAGCTCGCAACTGTAATCCTAATGTCTGAAAAAGGTCCCTGCTTCTGATGTCGACTCTACACTGGACAAAGTAGCCGTGTGGGGAAGATTGTTGGTGTCTACATGTAGTGTGTTTCTTTGCTTGTTTATTCTGGTTGTTTATTTTGCTGTTATACTTCCGTAATTGTAAGCAGTCTTTGGCCTCAGTGCTAATACCTATATCAATATCAGTACTTTATGTTATCCTTTGTCTAGCGGCTACGTGTAGGCTTACATACGTTTATAGCTCGAAACAAAAAATCAGTGATATGCTGTGAAGCTGTTAATAAACTTGGAGAAGATGTCAAACTGGTAAAACCTTACATACATTTTTAATCAAGTTACAACAAGGGACGCCTGAACCACGAAGAAATTTTTGTGCCAAGCATTTCCCTTACAAATCTCCTATCGACCGTGGCAATCAAAGTAATGTTGAATTCAATCCGTCTACTGACATTTTCGTGCTAAAAAATCTTTGTCCAGATACTGGAACTATTTCTCCTTCATTTATGAAAACGACCAGGCGTTACAGGAACATGAGAAATGCCATACAAACATGATGCTGTCTGTCTGTGAAGTTTACTGTCAGGAAAAGTTTGGAGAGGGGTGGGAGAGAGAGGAGGAGGAGGAGGAATGGAGTAGAGGAGAGAGGAGGGGTCGAAAGAAAGAGAGAGAGAGGGCGGGGGAGAGGAGCAGTCTCCCTTCCATTCATACACACATGCGCGTGCGCATGTACACACACACACACACACACACACACACACACACACCACTCACACACACACTCACACACACACACACACACACACACACACACACACACACACACACACACACACACACACACACACACACACACACACACACTTCATTGCAGAAAGGGATAGATTCTCATCAATGAAGACACCCAGCAGATAGGCTGATCCCCCTAATTAGATGAAGCAGACGAGCGGTCAGGAAACCAGGCCAGGTCCGTTGACCATGCTGCCACTGTTCCTCGTGACTTGCCTCCCACACCGAACACACCACCACCAAACCACTGCGGCAAACCGTCATACGGTACGATTGTGTCACATGCATACGGTAGGTTTTTAGCGTATCTATACGTTACTTTTATATCGTATGCATACGGTACGTTTATATGGTATGCATACGGTACGTTTTTATTGTATGTATACGGTACGTTTATATGGTATGCATACGGTACGGTTATATGGTATACATACGGTACGTTTTTATTGTATGTATACGGTACGTTTATATGGTATGCATACGGTACGTTTTTATTGTATGTATACGGTACGTTTATATGATATACATACGGTACGGTTATATGGTATACATACGGTACGTTTATATGGTGTGCATACGGTAGGATTTTATCGTATTATACGGTACGTTCATGTGGTATGTATACGGTACGTTTATATGATATGTATACGGTAGGTTTTTAGCGTATGCATACGGTACATTTATATGGTGTGCATACGGTAAATTTATATGGTATGCATTCGGTACGTTTATATGGTATGCATACGGTACGTTTATATGGTGTGCATACGGTACGTTTATATGGTGTGCATACGGTATGTTTATATGGTATGCATATGGTAGGTTTATATGGTATGCATACGGTAGGTTTATATGGTATGCATACGGTACGTTAATATGGTATGCATACGGTACGTTAATATGGTATGCATACGGTACGTTAATACGTTAATAATATGGTATTAATATGGTATGCATACGGTACGTTAAGATGGTATGCATACGGTTCGTTAATATGGTATGCATACGGTCGGGTCTTGTCATGTGCATACAGTAGGTTTGTGTCATATGCATAGGGTAGGTTTGTATTATATGTTAAGTTTGTATTACGCGGTAGATTTGCATCATATATGTCCACATGTCCACATGTCCTTAAGTATACCTAGATTCAACCTATCTAGCGTTGGCCGCCGCTCTTTCTCTCTCCCTCCGGCAAAAGTCTACTTATGACACTTTTAAATCCAACCTCAAGACACACTTATTTCAAACCTAAGATTTTCCCTTCTGTTTCTGTCTCTTGTCTATCCCCGTCTTCGACATCTACCTGCCAAAGTGTATAGTCTTTGTGGGTGTGGGTGTGGGTGTGGGGGGGGGCGCGCGTACGCGCGCGTATGTGTGTGTGTGTGTGTGTGTGTGTGTGCGTGTGTGTGCGTGTGTGTGCGCTTGCGTGTGTGAGTACGTTCGAATTTGCTAGGACCACAGATTGCTATTGATTGCTTGTGTGATGTATAGGTTGAATGCAAGCGCTTTGATTTGTTTTTACAAGATAGCGCTATATAAGTTCCATGTATTATTATTATTACTTATATGAAGTTTGTAACACACGGTAAATTTGTATCATATTATGTGAGATTTGTATCATTCGTTAGGTTTCTGTCATACGTTAGGTTTTTATCATGTTGTAGGTTGTAGCACACGGTAGGTTTGTACCATACAGTAGGTTTATATCATTCGTTAGGTTTGTGTCACATGTCAGGCTTGTATTATGTCGTAGATTTGTATTATGTCGTAGGTTTGCATCGTACTGTAGGCTTGTATTATGTCGTAGGTTTGTATTATGTCGTAGGTTTGTATTATGTCGTAGGTTTGTATTATGTCGTAGGTTTGTATCATTTGCGAGGTTTGTATCATTTGCGAGGTTTGTATCATTTGCGAGGTTTGTATCATTTGCGAGGTTTGTATCACTCATGGGATAGGTTTGTAGCACACGGCAGGCTTGTATCATACAATAGGTTTTTCTCATACTGTTGGCCTGATTTTTTGGGGGGGATGGCTTGAACCATAGCAGTTCCATGGATGTATACATAAGCCCACATCTATATCAGGAAATTTCCTGATAATTTCTGTCTACAGAAGAAACCCAATAATTATATGCCCAATCAAAACCGTGACATATTATTGACTTGTTATCTCTGACCAAAGTTGCCAGGGGTACAAAACTAGGGAAGTGCTGTTCCCCGACTACCCCCCACCCACCCACCTCTCTCTCTCTCTCTCCCCTCTCTCTCTCTCTCTCTCTCTCTCTCCTCTCCTCTCTCTCTCTCCTCTCTCTCTCTCTCTCTCTCTCTCTCTCTCTCTCTCTCTCTTCTGACTTCCTTGACCAATGAAAACAGCTCGCCACATCACGTGATGCCGCTTGCTGCTCGCTGTGTGCGGTGTACTTTTCTCTAATAGGTCTTCCCCAGGCAATTTGTAGATACCAGCGTATTTTGTGGTGGCATTTTGTCTGTTTTGTTTTGTCTTTGTTGGGGTGGGGGTGCTTTGTTTTTCCATGGGGAGGAATGCTGTACATGAAGATTTATGCTGTTGAGCTTTGACTTTGAAATGTTTTTAAAGTTATTACGTTCACTTTAAATTCGTTCCTAAATCAATACAACACAATACAATACAATGCAGTGCAAGTCAATGCAATACAACACGATACTAAACATACAACAAAATACAGCACAATACAACACAACACAACAAAACAGAACGCTTCTCATCACAGTAAAAAACACACACACACAACACAACACAATGCAATACAACACAACACAACAAAATGCCATACCATTCAACACATTGCATCACAAGAATCTGAAGGGACAGGATAAAGTGTTCGCTAATCTTTCTGGTTGAGGAGTTATTGCCCCTGAAGTTACCACTAATCCGGCTTCACTCCCCTGAAAGTCCTTCAGATAACACCCCAACACCCCAACAGCCGAGGCCCCGTGTGTGCAGATGCACAGATGATCATCTTCCACACATTGTCAAAGCTCATCCCTGCTGTGGAGAAGATTAGGGTTGGCTGTATAGCTGAGGATATACATCTTTGGGGATCTTCCCCCTCCCTCCCCCCCCCCAGCTGTTGCACGCCTCATCAGATCTCTCCCTACTTTTAACAGCCACTCCCCCCCCCCCCCCCCGCCCCCCCATTCCGGACTGTATTGTATTGTACTGTATTGTTGTATTGTATTGTGTTGCATCGTGTCGATTCGTATCGTATCGTGTTGTATTGTATTTTGTACTGTATCTATCGTGTCTTATTGTATCGTTACGTAGTGTAGTGCAGTTTAGTGTCGTGAAGTGTAGTGTATTTGTGTTTTTTTTTATGTATTCTTTTATAATTTTATGGCGATGGAATAAGCACTCGTGTGGGGTTTTTTTCGCATCCAGTCCCCGTGTGTATGTGGTTGTGTAAATATTGTCATCCGTTCCAACCGGTACACAAGGGCCTACTCTTTCGAAAAGCGGAGCAGGCTTTATCATGTGCACCAGATGTTCTGCATGCGTTACATACGGGACCTCGGTTTAAAGTCTCATCCAAAGGACCTTAGTGGGGAGTGGAGTCGGCACTGATGCTAACTCCAGAGCAAAATCCCTTTGAACGAGATTCGAACCCGGACCAACAGATCAAGGAGTGTATCACTCTGACCACCAGACTATCCCGTCTCCACTCTATCATAGCGTATCGTATCGTATCGCATCGTATCGCACAGCATTGCATTGTATCGTATTGTAATGGTGTATGGTGTAGTGTAGTGTTGTGCACCTTCTGCACTGTACTGAACTGTA
>CM060317.1:2953405-2963405 GCA_030674155.1 Stramonita haemastoma
TAGATAAATAAATAAAAAAATAAATAAATAGGGGCTGCCCCTAGCACCACTGCTGGTCAGTGACGTGACGTCAGTTGTGCCTCTGCTCCTTCACTTCAAACGCCGATAGCTACATTTTTAAAGTAAATATTAGGATAGGAGTGAAACCAATGCTTGTGATTTAACTCTAGAGAAATATGAGCCTTGTGCTTTTCCATCAGTGCGAGAAATCTGTGATTATTTCACAGCGTTACTTCCTGGATCCCTGCAGCTCAAGACTTATCTGCCTGTGCTGCAGTGTGCTTTTTGGCCTTTATATAATGATAATAAAAAGGTGAAGGAGAATGACGTATGGTGTTTATACAGCGCTGAAGCTTGTAAAGCAAACAAATCAAAATATATATACCGCTGCTGTATCTTTACGCCAAAGCTGCTAGTACAGTTTAGGGAATTTCTGCAATTCATTAGCTTGCCTAGAGGTGCGAGGTTCCCCATCGCTGAGGTGTTTTACCTATGTTACCCGGGGGGGGGGGGTTACCTTTTTTACCTATGTTACCGGGTTTTATGCCCGCTCTGAAAGTTAGCCTTATTCTGATTTCGGGGATAATGTCTATGGAAAAAACACCACACCAGTGTGCATGCATTTTTATTGTATTTTTTGTCACGTAATAGAGATATTCTTCCGAAAGGCAAAACGGGTTTTAATGGGTGTACAAGATGTTCTGCGTGTGTTCGCACATGGGGCCTCAGTTTATAATGACATCCGCCTACAATACCCTAAAAGTCTTTTAAATAAGATTGTAAAGCAAGTTCCAGTATATTAACATTCACAGAACATCTTATGCACACGTTAAAACCCATTCTGCCTTTCAAAAGAGCAAGCCATTGTGCACCAGTGGGAAGGGATGACAAAATTTTGAAAACCTGCAAGCACACTAATGTCGTGTTTAGATATCATCCCTGAAGTCATGAATGCGGCTACCTTCATGGTGGGTAAACGGTGGCATACGCAAACTTTCACCATTGGGGAACGAACCTTGGAGCTCTAACCGAGGTACAAAACAATAACAGCAGCAAGCCCTTCAGGATGCGTAAACTATAAAAACACAACTCCTACTTCGCGTGATAGTCACAAATTGCGACTGAGTGATGGCAAGCAGCAAAAAACTGAAGGAGGATGATCCTGAGATAGCCAAAAAGACAAAGCCTGGACTTTTGCAGCATCTTTTTGGATGCAGTATTTAGAGAATTCCTCTTCTTTCGGACCTCAGTCAGTTGGTACTGACCAGTTTTTTGTGTGCTTGTCTGAGTACTGAAGTCGTCGTTGTTGCACACCTTTCGTTTCTCTTCTGGAGGAGGTGACTGATTTTTGCTGTTGGTGACGTGAATGTGCTGTTATTGCGTCACTATTTATAGTGACGATGGGTTTCCTTCTTCGTTAGTCTGTCTGCTCACTGGATAAGTGGAGCGTCTCTGGTTTGTGTTTGTTTGTTTTTGAATAAAGGATGTCTTTTGCTCCCACACAAAAATCCACCGTGGGATGGGGGTATTTCAAGACAGGTTAGCTGTATGTTATTATACATAAACACATGTGTAGGCGTTGGCAAGACATGGCAAAGCAAGGCAAGGCAAGACTAGGCAAGGCAATGCAAGGCAAGACTAGGCAAGGCAAGGCAGGGCAAGGCAGACTTCATTATTTTCAAAATGAACAAGCACTCATATGCTTTTTGCATCCAGTCCCTATCCTTTGTCAAAAATGAGATGAGATAGATAGATAGATAGATAGATAGATAGATAGATAGATAGATAGATAGATAGATAGATAGATAGATAGATAGATAGATAGATAGATAGATAGATAGATAGATAGACAGGTAGGTAGGTAGGTAGGTAGATAGATAGACAGACAGACAGACAGACAGAGATAGACAGACAGACAGACAGACAGACAGACAGACAGACAGATAGACAGACAGACAGACAGACAGACAGACAGACAGACAGACAGGCAGGCAGGCAGGCAGGCAGACAGACAGACAGACAGACAGACAGACAGACAGACAGACAGACAGACAGACAGACAGGTGACGGAAAGATACTACCCTCCATGTGTTAGTCTCCAGTTTTCATTTTACTATTAAAACACACCCAAAACATTTAGCCTGAAGATTTTTTCGCTGGTCCAAAAGAGACAATACGGACTGTACACTCTTCATGTTCACATCTTCTGCTTTTTGTGGCGATGCAGTCGGTAATGATTATGTTTTGTTTGGTGTGTGTGTACTAAAACTTGTTGTCATTGTACAGCTGGGGGGCCAGGGAGGGGGGTTGTTATGGAATACGTGACTGATTTGTTGTGCTTGTGACATGTTTGGTGTGCTGTTGTTGCGTCACTAGTTATAGTGATGATGTTTCCTTGGTCGTTAGTCTGTCTGCTCACTGGTAAAGGGATCATCTCTGGATTTTTTGTTGTTGTTTTTAATGAAGGATGTCTTTTACGCACAAGTAAAATTAATCATGAAATCCAGAATTGGTTAATAGGTGACAATCAAAAATTATATCATACATGCAAAAAATGATAATATCATGCGTGCAAAAAATATGTTATACATGCAAAAAATGATATATCATACATGCAAAAAATGATATATCATACATGCAAAAACACATGTTGTGTCGGTGTAGGCGTAGGCTTGTGCATGTACCCACACGCGTGCGCACGTGTGCGCGCGCACACACACACACACACACACACACACAAACACACACACGCACGAGCACACACACACTCATGCACACATATACACACACCACGATCACCATACTACGCACCTATAACCAAATGTTAAAGCTTTATGTTTCTTTCTTACACTGAATGCATCACAGCAAGTTTGTTTGCTACCACGTGTCCATCTGCTTTAGCTGCTGCTGGAAATCTCTTTTTCCCCTCAAAACTGGACTAAAGTACTACTCTACAAGGGTCAGCATTAAAAACATTCCCCAAATTGCTATGTGTCTACCTTAATGGAGGGTTGAAAACGATTGCATACGCAGATTCTTACCATTGGTGAACCTGTGAGATCTAGCAGAGGATAAAAAAATGTTTTAAAAAATCTTTAAAAAGAACAATAAAAACAGGCTTTTCTGTAACTCCACATACACAGATTATGAGAGAAATTATGCTCCTTGTGTTCATCTGTATTGACTATTGAGTGAGGACGCACACCCAATGATCAAGTCTGGGGATTCCTTAACTCAACTCAACTGTCTCCATCGCCGCTGTCATCAGCAGGACCTCCACTCAACGCCACGAGGTTCGACATCTCTCTGTCTGCTGAGTTCTACGACATCTTGCAGCCCTCCCTCCCACACCACTGATGTCAGTGATGTTGGCAGTGTAGGATGGTGGTGGTCTGCCTCTTTTCCTTCTGCCCCCAACCTTACCTTGGAGAACTGTCGTCATCAGATGTGTCTTTGTGTTTGTTTGCCTAACCAACAAATAGATCTCAGTCTGCGCTTATCAGTTTCAACCAACATTTGTCTTTGTCCTGAAAGCTTATCAAGAATGCTTTCATTCCTTTCCTTTGTCTGACCATTTGGCTCTTGGGTGGTCCAACAAAGACAAGGGTGGACAATGAATTCTTTTTCATGCACAATGTGATGTTTTTGTTTGTTTGCGTACCATACATTGTTGGTACTGATCCTATTTTGTTTTATTGTCTATTGTACTTAAGTCTAGAAGTTCCTGTGGCTTGTGTGTACCACTTCAGTTTGCGTTTTTTTCACTGGTCAGGAGCTCTTTAGGGAACATTGCAAGGACGGAAACGAAGAGGCAAACAGAGAAAGCAAGCAATGGGAAGACAACATCAGAGAGTGTACTGGCCTTGAGTGGAACGATTTGCTACTGAAATCTGAGGATCGACTGCAAGGGGCGGAGGAAGCTGGTTGCAAAATCTTCAGTGATGCTGCAACGGTCTACAAGACTATGTCTATCTTTGATTTTACGTCTGTTCACTTAAAGTGATATTAGACTAAGGCAGGCGGGGGAGGGGGGGAGCAATAATGAGATGAGGGTTTAAAGACAAAAAAATGTGTGTTGGCAATTATGTGCTTAAGAAGATTGATAACAAACTATATAACCAGAATGTTGCAAAACTTGGCATAAGAAACGCAAATAATAACAAAAACATCGAACTATAGAAAACTTTAAGATCTAAAACTGTAAGAGGAACAATTGCGAACCACATGTAAAGGTTGCCGTGAATAAAGCAAAAAGTACATTGCCACAGGAGGGTGTTATTATTTCAGTCTTCAAGACTATGGCATACGTGAAGGTGAAGGAAGTACCGATGTCGTTATCGCTACACAGCTGGGAATTTTGTTGTTGTTGTTTTCATGGCTATTGGGACTGCTGTTTATTACTGGTGACGTGAATATGCTGTTACCATTAATTTACAGAACAGTGACGCTGTTTCCTTGGTCGTTAGTCTGTCTGCTCACAGGTAAGGGAATCATCTCTGGCCATTTTTTAATGCAGTGTGCTTTTTCCCCACACTAAAACATAAATCGCCTTAAAGAAAGAGACAAATTAAGACTAACAAGGTAATACTCGCACAAAGTTCATACTTGCGTAGGTGTAGGCGTTTGGACACACATGCACATACAGACACTCAAACACACACACCCGCACGCATGCACACATGCACGCACGCACACATGCTCACACACACAAGCACGCACGCACTCGCGCGCGAGGACACCAGACGCGCGCACACATACACATAAACTTGTGTGCATTTGCACGTAAACAAATGCGTATGCTGGCAAACGCCTGTAGAATCACACGTACATGTGTGTGTGTGTGTGTGTGTGTGTGTGTGTGTGTGTGTGTGTGTGTGTGTGTGTGTGTGTGTGTGTGTGTGTGTGTGTGTGTGTGTGTGTTCGTGTGTGTTCGTGTGGGTTTGTGTGTGCCTGTGTGTGTGTGTGTTTGTGTGTGCCTGTGTCTGTGTGTCTGTGTCTGTGTGTGTCTGTGTCTGTATCGGTGTCTGTGTGCGGGCATGCACGTGTTTGCATGAATTAAGATGTCATTTGATGTAAGCATGCTTATGTGTGTGTGTTTGTGTATGTGTGTGTGTGTGTGTGTGTGTGTGTGTGTGTGTGTGTGGTGTGTGTGTGTGTGTGTGTGTGTGTGTGTGTGTGTGTGTGTGTGTGTGTGTGTGTGTGAGTGTGTGTATAAGTAAGTAAGTGCATTATGTACATGTGTGTTTTTGTCTGTTCATACGCGGATGTGTAGCCTGTCATGCCTTTATACCTGTTTATTGTCTGTTTCTGTTTCTCTATCCTAATGATTATGTCCTTAAACACAGTGCCGAAGCCGTGTAGAGAGTGCAGTAAGTTGTGTGTGCAGTGTTCAGTGCTGTCAGGCCATGTCTGCACTGTCTGGCAGCAAGGTGGAGTGGTCTGCCTGCTGTCACTGCTCTCCTCTACACGATACTTTACAACGACATGCAGTCCATTTGAAGGTGCAAATCTGCCTCACCTTGCACAAGTTTTGAACAGGAAGGTGACAGGGTGGTTTAGCCGTTATCCTGCTAACAAGTAAACTGTTGGGTTCTGGGTTCGATTCCCGGCCTTGCCTTTTCTTCCCAATTTGATGGGAAAATCGCACTGAATGTCAGATTTTTTCTAGAGGAGACTCTAAACCTATGAGATCACATGTGCTTAAGGGCTTGTGCATGTAAACAAAAAACAAACAAAAAAAACACGACAGTTGAACATCGAAAAGAGCAGGTAGGTACCGCCCGACTATCAGGGCAAAATTGATAGATTCAATTTCCAACTGCATCCCTGAAGTCGGAATGCGGCTACCTTAGCGGCGGGGAGAGAAGTCAACCGTCACATACGCCAAAAACTCACCACTGGTGAACCGTGGAGCTGTAGCTGAGGAACAAAACAAATCGATTTCAGTCTGGATGCTTTACAATTTCCCTTTGCAGCTTAGTCCTGAGCAGCTATGGAAAATATTTTTCTTTGATTTAAAAAAAAATCCTTTCCTCTACTCTCTTCTTTGTGTTCCTGTACCGGCTGGGGTGCGTAGTGCCAGCCTGGTCTTCTGTGACTTGTCATTGTGCAGGTCTACCCGCTGGCCTCAGCCGACACACCCCTACTTCAGAGCAGCTCATTTCATTGTAAGGCTGCCTGCATGTTAGATATGTTTGTGTTTCCAAAACCTATCGAACGCTGACAAGAGTTACAGGATCTTTAAAGTGCATATTTGTTCTCTCCATGTGTATATACACGAAAGAAATGAAGGTCTACACTTGAGATTGACCTCGGGAAGTGCAAAAATCCTCACCCTTTATTCACCAGACCCTGCACCGCGATTCGAGCCTTTGACGTCATGGACACACACACACACACCACCACCACCACCACCACCACCACCACACACCACACCACACCACACCACACCACACCACTCCTCCACCCCCCCACCCCCCCACACACACACACCAACACACACACACACACACACACACACACACACACACACACACACACACACACCACCACCTGGCTCCCCTCCCCTGCTCCCCTGCTCCCCCCTAACCCCCCCCCCCCCCCCCCCCCCCCTTTCATCCTTATCTCCCCGAGAACCGCAGACAGTGACTTTGTGCCCGCCTTCAAAGGACTCAGCCACAGAACGCTAGCTAACACCCACAGCGCGCAGCAGACTCTATGAATTAATTAATCACACTCACCCCTCCGGCCACAGGAGGGCGACGCTTAACACTGGCCAGTTAAATCACAATTACCCTGCCTCCCTGCCTGCCTACCTGTCTACCTGTCTGGCTGCACTGAGTGCCACTTTTATTTACACCTACATCCACCCCCATCCTTCCGCTCTTCCCTCCTTTCCATTTTCTTCCCCCCTCCCTCCCTCCTCTCACCCCATCACTCTTCCCCACCCTCTCTTTACCTCGCCATCGCTGCACTAATGGAAAAGACTTTCTTGCGAGGTAAATATTTCTCATAGGATCAATTCCAGTCAGGTGTCAGATGTGTGTGGGTTGAGATTTGTGTTGTTGTAACACACTTATTTAGGACAGAAAGGTGGGGACAGAGGGGGGGGGGGGGTTGTCAAGAAAGACAGACGGACAGAAAGACAGAAAGGCACATATACACACACACATACGCACGCACGCACGTACGCACACGCGCACACACGCAGACGCACACTATTGACTGGTCGTCGATTTTTGAAAAAAAAAATCCTGATTTGTTTCCCTCATAGTCCAATACCAGACTTAAAGCTAAGCTGCCCCCCCCCCCCCCCCCCCCACCACCCAGTTCTTTGTCGCATAGGCTGTTAAATCGTAACACACACACGCACACACACACACACACACACACACTAACACTAACACTAACACTAACACACATACACACACAACACACACACACACGTACACACACATGCATACATGCATACATGCGTTTATGTATGTATGTATGTATGTATGTATGTATGTATGTATGTATGTATGTATGTATGTATGTATGTATGTATGTATGTATGTATGTATGTATGTATGTATGCATGCATGCATGTATGCAATGCATGCATTGCATGCATTGGCCATGCATGTATGCAATGCAGGCCATGCATGTATGCAATGCATGCATGCATGCATGCATGCATGCATGCATGTATGTATGTATGTATGTATGTATGTATGTATGTATGTATGTATGTACGTACGTACGTACGTACGTACGTATGTGTATATGTATGTGTCTGTCTGTCTGTCTGTCTGTCTGTCTGTCTGTCTGTCTGTCTGTCTGTGTGGCCGTATGTTTGTCTGTGTGTGTTTATACTACGTGTCTGTCTGTCTGCCTGTCTGTCTGTGCTTCTCTGCTCTGATGATTATGTGCGGAAGCCGTGTAGAGAGTGCAGTAAGTTGTGTGTGCAGTGTTCAGCGCTGTCAGGCCATGTCTGCACTGTCTGGCAGCAAGGTGGAGTGGTCACTCTGCTGTCACTGCTCTCCTCTACATAGTGTTTTGAAACAATATACAGTTTGTAAGAAGATGTACATTGCCTGATCTTGCCCAAGTTTGTTGTAGCTTGTGTATGCTCACGTATGCCGTCTTACACTTACAGACAAGCTCTGAATAGTCGTGAAATACTATGAGTCTTTGAAAATGTTTTTTGACCCACATTCTTCAGTATGTGCTAGACTGAAAAACAATGATTGGCTTAAAACCTTTTTAGTTGTTTTTTTATACAGCAGCATTGACAAGTATATCTATCTCATTGACATCGCTCTATGACAAAGGTATCCTTTTTTCAGCTGTAGCATACGAAGCCATTTTATCAATGTTTATGGAGGAAATGTTTTGGTGATTTACTGTGTATGAGGGCAGGGGTGGGGAGGAGGGGGACTAGTGGTTAGAGCTTTGTATTCGGGATCTGACGGTCTGGGATCGAGCCACCACCAAGATGCCTGTTCAGGGATTTTTCCCTGAAGTTAACACCAGCACCGATTCCACTCCCCCGAAAGTTCTTGGGATGAGACTATAAACCGATGTCCGGTGGCATCCCTAATGATGGGTGAACGGTTGCATGCCTACATTTTGCTATTGGTGAACCTCGGAGCTGTAGCCGAGGAACGAAAATAAACCTGCTAAAAATCTCTGTATTGTGACAGTTTATTTTGTATTGTGACAGTTTATTTTGGTTTGAATATTTACGTCATTACAAATTGATTTTTTTCTATCCCTGCAAATTCTTTTTCTTTTGTTACTTTATATGCATGCCGTCAAGTAGGAAAATTCAAACACACACACTCACACACATCCATTTAAATACACCTACCCACCAACCCACTTACATACATACATACATACATACATACATACATACATACATACATACATACATACATACATACATACATACATACATACATACATACATACATACATACATACATACATGCATGCATGCATGCATGCATGCATGCATGCATGCATGCATGCATGCATACATACATACATACATACATACATACATACATACATACATACATACATACATACATACATACATACATACATACATACATACATACATACATACATACATACATATATACATACACACATCCATACATCCATTCATCCATCCATCCATCCATCCATACATCCATACATCCATACATACATACATACATACACACATCCATCCATCCATCCATCCATATATACATACATACATACATACATACATACATACATACATACATACATACATACATACATACATACATACATACATACATACATACATACATACATACATACATACATACACCCACCCACACACACACACACACACACACACAAACACACACACACACACACACACACACACACACACACACACACACACACACACACCCCACACCTACGTACCCCCTCCTCCCCCCCGCCCCCCCCCCCCCCCCCCCCCCCAACACACACACACTGTTCACGCAGGGATGGATTAACTTCCAAAGAACGATGACACCAAAGAACGATGACACCAATGTACGAAACAGATCCCTGAACTTGATTAGACGAAAACCTACTGTGCCAGAGGAGGTCAAAGGTTAACGTTCGTGACTTCATCATAATTAATTACAGTTAACCTCCTCAGAGTTCGCACTCCCTGCCACATACATCCACACCCACTCCCTCCCCTCCCCTCCCTCTCTCCCCCTTTTTTAATTTTCTCCCTTTGTTTCTGTTCGATTCTTTCCCCTCTCACTCTTTGCCTTCCTTCCTTTCTTTCTCCTTTTCTTTTTCGCCAAAGCTGAATAATTGAAAACACTCGTCCATTGCTCAAAGGCTACACACCACCTTTATTTTTGTCGCCCCTTTTCCATCCGTTTTCCTACAACCCTCTTGCAGTCATAGCGCGTGTACTGACAGCAGCCACAGAAGCGAAAAGCCACTGTTGGTAAAAATCCTAGCCGTTGAC
>CM060317.1:2968405-2970905 GCA_030674155.1 Stramonita haemastoma
TCATGTAACAATTTGTCTGTGTAGGTTTGTAGCATAGAAATGCTGATTGTGTTGCCTGTTCTCTATCTTTCTCGTTTGTCTCTGTTTGTCTGTCTGTCTGTCTGTCTGTCTGTCTGTCTGTCTGTCTGTCTGTCTGTCTCTCTCTCTCTCTCTCTCTCTCTCTCTCTCTCTCTCTCTCTCTCTCTCTCTCTCTCTCTCTCTCCTCCTCTATTAAATGTTTTTGTCCAGAGTTTGCTTGTTTGTTTTGTTTTGTTTTGTTTTGTTGCACGGAAATTGGAAAACAAACTCGATCAGAAAGCAAGCGAACAAGAAATTCTCTCACAGTTAATTTCCAGTTCTGGTTTAATTTACAAAGCCAAATAAATAGCCGGCCACACCCCACTATTATAGGAAACTGTTCAATACAGTTTTATTATCTTTATATTTCAAGTCTTTTTTATGTCTGTCTCCAGTCCAGTTCTTTGTTCTTCTATAGTCAAGCCTTTTTCTTTATATATTTGTTGTCAATATCTGTTTGTTTTTGTATGTTAGTGTGTGTGTGTGCGTGCATGCGTGCGTGCATGCGTGCGTGCGTGCGTGCGTGTGGGTGGAGGGGAAATCCAACACCTCTGTGTGCACTTGTTAAGTCCAACAGAAGATGACTGAATGCTTTAACCCAAACCATCCAGCACATCCTTATAAAAAAAAAAAAAAGATCTTACATTTAAAACTTTTTTTTACAGTTTCCCTACACAAGATCTGATGTGAATCTCAAACAGTATGTTTTCAATTGACAGTCTTTCCATGCAGTTCTACACGCAAGAAAACAAAATCTGCATGTAAAAATACGACCATTGGAATGATCAGACTTGCACAGATTTTACATTTTAAATCAGATTGGAATTAACAATTATACTGAATAAAAGTATCTTGTATGAAAGTGTGAGTGCGTGCAGCATAGAAATAATACATGAAAGTTGGAGGGTAGTTTTTTTTTTTTGGGGGGGGGGTTAACTGGAGCGCAATGCAAACGAGGTTAGAGAAACTTTGGAACATCTGAATACAAAGCGCAAAGTCTAAACCAAAAAAAGAAAGTAACTGAATTAAAAAGTTTGAATGAAGGTATCAAAGCACCATGCACTAATTGTGGAGTGTGGCTTTTGATTGACCCAATTAGTAAAATGAAGCCGAAAGGCAAATCAACAGTGACAGCCTGACTTGTTCACTTCCTGATAGAGTTGTCTGCTCATTTCCCTTCTGAAGGAAAACACAAACAGTGGGAGGAATTCCAGAACCAGATAAAAGTCAGGTATGCAGAGAAAAAACACCCAGTGATGCACAGAGAGAGGGAGGGAGAGAGGGAGGAGAGAGAGAGAGGAGATAGAGATAGATAGATAGATAGAGAGATAGAGAGAGAAGTCAAGTCAAGTCAAGTCAAAATGATCTTTATTGAGGGTAAAAGATTAAGTTTACACAACTTTTTTTCATCCTGCCCTCACTAAAAAAAATCATAAAGATGACTTCTAAAGCATGCAAAGACAAATATCAACCTTGTTGAAAAACTCAAGTAAATGAGGATTTTTTACAACAAATCTCTCAAGATAAAAAACAACAACAAAAAACCCAGACCCAAGACAGTACAACATAAGCTCACGTCACACATACAAATGATAAAATTACAAAATAACATGGGCATGAACAACAAACATCCAAACGTGAGGTAGTATCGAACATAATCGTGGACTTACAGTTTGTCCATCAAATGTCTCTTCAAAAGCTTCTTAAACATTTGTTTAGAAGGAACTGATTTCAGACAGGGAGGTAGGCTATTCCACAATGTTCTTCCTGAATATGCAAGGCTTGATTTATAGAGATTATTATGGGGCCTGGGCAGAAACAGTCTATGGGTAGGCCTGTATATATTGACAGCAAAATTTTCCACAATTCTCTTTGGGGCTTTTCCGTTTAATATATTGAACATACATAGGTACTTGTTGAACTGTAGTCTGTCTTTAAGTGGAAGAATATCTAGTTCTTTGTAGTTGGTGGTGGTCAGTGTATTAGGATTCAATCGGATTAGTTTAACAGCTCTTTTATGTAGGCGGCTTATATGCTTTAGGTTTGTTTCACTGGCACTGTCCCATAAGGTAGAAACATAATTTATAAGAGATAGAATATGTGCATGAAAGAATAGTTTTCGTGACTGTAGATTTAGAAAATTTTTGATTTTCCTAAGTTGATATAATCTTACTGAGATTCTTTTTCCTAATGCAGCTATGTGATCTGACCAAGACAAATCGTTGTCAATTACTGCACCTAGTACTTTGTGTGAGACTACTTCTTCGATTTGTTGTCCATGGATATATATAGGCGCGAATGGAGAACGCAATTTCTGTCTTTTTTGTCGAGTAGTTATAAACATACATTTTGTTTTATTAGAATTAAGAGACATGTGATTGAGTTCTGTCCATTCGATAAGTTTATTGATATCTGCCTGCATATCATTCACAAGCTGGTTTGG
>CM060317.1:2975905-2978405 GCA_030674155.1 Stramonita haemastoma
ACTCGAATGTTTTATTGAGGAAATATGGATAAGCCAGAGGCTTCTTTACACCAGGTCCTCATAAAAAAACAAAAAACAAACAAACAAAATACAAAAAAACCACCAACAACAAAACCCACTGGCAAACAATCATAAGAATTATATAACATATAGATATAGTAAAGCAAATAATAAGCTTAATTACTTAGTTATTTATATAACCAACTATCCAATTACACTCACAATTACAGGCACAAGCAAAATCTCAATATACACTATTCCAAGTCACAACCCTTAGTATTAGTCTTATCCAACTTCACACTCTAAATTACAAATTCAAATTATTCTACGTTAACAAGACAAAACACATCCCTACATTATTTCAATGACACAAAAGCGAGAAACTAAGTTCAAAACAATCAGATTTTCCATCTCTCTCTCTCTCTCTCTCTCTTCTCTCTCTCTCTCTCTCTCCTCTCTCTCTCTCACTCTCACTCTCACTCTCACTCTCTCATCACACTCATAAAATAATACAATTTATATGACTGCCTATAGGAATAAACATACCATCCAAGACGACATTCTAATCACAAATTCAATCATTTTACTCTAACAGAACAACACGCACCCTATACACCATTTAACAGCATTAAGGAAAAAAAAGTTCAAGATAAAAAATTTCAATGCGCACACACGCACACACACACGCACACGCACACACACACACACACGCACACGCACACGCACACATACAATAACATGAATATACAAATGAATAAACAACAACAACAAAATCCAAGACCTTATCTATGCTATACAATAATTCTACATACATAACACAATGCAACCCTTCAATGATATAATAGCAAGAGTGGAAGTACAAAAAAATCAAAATGTCACACACACACACACACACACACACACACACACACACACACACACACACACACACACACACACACACACACACACACACACACACACACACACACACACACACGACATAATCAAAGCACAATAAAGGCCAGACAGTTGGAAATACAACCGGCAATGAACAAAATAAGTATATAAATATATGCTTTGGTCTTTACGAAAGACAAGATCATATTTCATTCAGAACATTTCAAATAAATATTTATGATAAGCTTTTTTGAATGAAGACAGACTAGATTTCTGTTTTATTTTATCTGGAATTTCATCCCATTCTTTGCTACCTGAATAGATAGAGGATGTCTTGAAAAGATCCGTTCTTGGACGGGGGATACAAAAAGTACTCTTGCCCCGAATATTTCTTATCAAAAATCTTTCAGAAAGATATTCTGGAGCAAGATTATTTATAATTTTGTACATAAAAACACCTTTGTTAAAGCGACATCGTAATTTAAAAGGAAAAATGTTAAGTTCTTTGTAATCTGTATCTTCTAAAGATGTTGATTTAAAGAGTACAATTTTTAATGAACGTCTATATAAACTCTCTAGTCGCTTAAGGCAATTTTTACTAGCTAAGCCCCAACAGGTAGAGGCATAATCTATATCTGGTTGTATGTAAGCATGAAAAAATAACTTCCGAGTATGTTGATCTAGCAAATGTTTTATTCTGTTTAGCTGAAAAATTTTTGGGGCTAGCTTCTTAGAGAGAGAGAGAGAGAGAGAGAGAGAGAGAGAGAGAGAGAGAGAGAGAGAGAGAGAGAGAGAGAGAGAGAGAGAGAGAGAGAGAGAGAGAGAGAGAAGATAATGTGAGACAGAGACCAAACAAACAAATAAACAAACAGACAGACAGACCTACTGAGTAATGGATAAAGGGGTGGCCATGAATGCAGTAAAAGTCAGCAACAAGATTGTCCATCTGTACACCTGTCCCTGCACTGTAGATGAGGAGCCATTAGGATACTGACATAAAAGCACAGTGGGTAGACGACCAATTTCAGAGATAAAGTCATTGGAGGGTGCGGGTTTGAATCTCCATGTTAGTTGTCTGTTTGTAGACATGTTGTTCTTCTACACGTTGACTTTGACCCCTTGTCTTACACGTCATTCGAAAGAAAAAAATTAAGATATTATTTATTTTATTTATTATTTTATATCGAGGATAATGGAATAAGCACTCGTATGCTTTTTGGCATCTAGTCCCCGTGTGTATGCAGTTTTGTAAAAGTTGTCATCTGTCCCCACAGGCACACAATGGCCTACTCTTATGAAAAGCGGAACAGGATTTAACCTATGCGCAAGATGTTCTGGAAATGGGGATGGACCAGCCATACGCTCCGTAAGCCTGCTTCAAATGTCACCAGGCAGGCCCTTGACTGGAACCCACAAGGGAAGCGGAAAGTAGGTCGACCAAAACAGACCTGGCGCAGAAGCATTGAAGCAGAGACGAATGCAGCCGGAATGACGTGGGCCGAGCTGAAGAGGATCTCCCAGAACCGAGTCCGTTGGAGGAGTGTTGTTGCAGCCCTATGTTCCCAGGGGAATTCACAGGCATAAGTCATAGTAAGTCAAGATGTTCTGCGCGCGTTCGCAC
>CM060317.1:2983405-2988405 GCA_030674155.1 Stramonita haemastoma
TTCTAAGAGATCTGCCTCAGCATCATTAATTTTTTTAATTCATTTTTCCTCTTCATCACATAAATTGTCATGTTGTACTGACGCCTACTGTCCTAACACATGTACGCACACACGCGCGCGCGCAAACACACGCACGGTCGCACGCACCCCCCCCCCCCCCCCCCCCCCCCCCCACTGAATACATGCATAATATGCTGTGATATGTATGACACAGAGACAGACAGAGAAACAGTCAGCAGGAACATTGCTGAAAGTAGCCTACACATCCACCACCCAAAATAAGCCTTTGTTTAAAGAAAAACCCAAACGGTAAAACATTCGTGAGTAGCTGAACAATACCTTGAACTGAACATTGTTGTGCATGTGTTGTGTCGTAAAGTGGTCTATAACCTAAAATGAATATGCTCAAGAGAGGTAAGAACTTCTCCCTGGGTTTTGAAACAACCTCCCCTTTCCTTTACCAGATGGGCTGTCAATGCACAGACTGCAAATTACAAAACAAACGAATCTAAATCTGAAATTCTTCTTGTGAACGTGCATACCAATAGAACAACAGATTGTCCTCGGTAAGTCAAGGAGTCTTGTACACGTTTTAAGTTTGCAGTCTCGACATAGCTTTTATCTTATATAAAGTTCTTTTTATGGCCATCATTTTGGGTGGGTTTTTCAAGTGTATTGATAGAAAACGAAGTGCCCGACAGTTTAGAAATAATTTCCAGTTACATTGTTAAGACCAGGTTTTGCAATTGAAGGTCTTACTCCAGCTAGGGACAGAAAACACATTTAGCGACACAACACACGTGTAAATCGTGTCTCTGTTGCGAGTTCGGGTGAGTTGATTTGTTTCTTTCTTTTCTATTTTTTTCTCTTGCCATTTCAAACGGCCTGACATCTGCATGCAGTGTGGACCACTTGAACAGCTAGGAAAGCAAAATGTGGGATTTTGAACATCATCGTTTTTGCCTTTGTCTTTTTTATAGAAAGACTATGATGAAGAGCAGCACTGGTGAGTAATTTTTATTTAGAAGTAGCTACTTAGTAAGTAGGCCATTAGGTATCGATAGTGGTAAGAAACTCGCGTAGAGCATGGCAGCAGAGAGTCCTCAGAGGAGAAGCCCCCTTCAAACAAGTGTTTTGGGCCTTTAATCTTCCTTATTTATTTTTGAAACTTAGGGGAAAATCCCTGCTTTGTGAATTTCATGACAACTGCTGCCAAGAAATGTTAATCTTGAGTGCAGCGAGTGATTTGGCACATTCACAAGGACCAGGGCTGAGAGTCTGATCTAGTGTAGTTGTGTCATAAACCAACCAGGCCTATTCCGTGGTTTTGAAAACTGATTGAAACAGCTGTGTCGTGAACCAAAATGGTTTGGTACTGTCACGAATACGCATCCTTCAAACACACACACACACACACACACACACACACACACACACACACACACACACACACACACACACACACACACACACACACACACACAACACCACATCCAGACTTTCAAGGCAAGATTGTTTTTGATTAGGACGTTAAAGCAAGATGTTAAGGGAAGGTTTTTAGTGTGAGCTTAAGATCTTAACCCCTCCCCAACCCCCCTCCCCCCCTAAAAAAAAGCGTAAACCCTTACTCATAATTATGTTAATGCTTGAAATGGGAAAGATGTCGAGATGCTACCCTTCTTCCTACAGCTGATTTTTTTTTCTTTTTCAATATTGTCAAATAATGCTGTAGAATTGAGAAATAGACAAAGATAGATATTTTGGATAAACGATCCTAATACTAAATGGTAGGCAGGCAAGCATCTTTACATCAACAGGTGCAAATGGACATCTTGTGTTTTAAGACATGTTTATGCATTTTCTTGCTGAAAGTTTTAGCAGAGCAGTTTTGATGTGATCACAAGAGAACTGACAATAATGTTAAATGGAACGATGTGGTTTTTGCCTGTGGTAATTGTGAATTTTATCATCTTTACAATTTTTTTTCGTTCCGAGGTTCACGCTCCGAGGTTGACTGAAGATGAAATTTTGCATATGCGACCATTTTTGCTCACCGCTAAGGTTGTCGCTTTCCGACTTCAAGAATGATGTCTAAATACACCTGTGTGCATGCGGGGTTTTTTGTGTGTTTTTTTAATATCATTCGTTCCTACCGCCACAGAACGGCCTACTCTTCCGGAAGACGGAACAAGTTTTAACGTGTTGTTGTTATTGTAGTTAATTTTTGCACTTGCTGATATTAAACATTTTTGTCAGTGCAGTTAAGTTTGCTTGACTCTACATTTATGAGTTGGGTTTGGCTTTATCTTGACAGAAAAATGTGGACAATAAGTAAATACGTAAATAATTTGATATCTGAATATAAAAACGTTGCATGTCATTATTCGTGTGTTAAAGAGACTGGAGGATATGAATCTTTTACTACAGCTCCTATCAATGATGTCATTAATGTTGTCCATTACTGGTAATTGGGAGGATCGATGGTCTAGAGATTGATCCCCGTTTATTGCCCGAAACTTTATCCCATCCACTAGACTGTGAGTGGTGGCCTGCATACAAGTCTTTCGGAACGGATGGTGAACAAGGTCCTGCATGCAGCACACATTCAGCGCACGTAAAAGAACCCACGACAGCAAGAAAGAGATCTCCAGCAAAATTCTGTAGAATAAAGCCCTTCTCATAGGAAAACTAATACACTTTAAAAAAGGACATTTTTTGGAGTGGTACTGCTCTTGTGGCAACGCACTCACCCCTGAGAGAGAAGCCCAAATTGCCCGCAGATAACTATGCTGAGACTGGAAGTGGTATTCAATTCAATTTTCAATTTATTTTAATTCAGTTCAGTTGTGAAGTTATTTTACACTGCTTTAGAATAGAAACGAGTAAAACTGTCATTGTCATAACATGGGTGTAAATTTTCATAGTTTGAGATTTACGAAAATATATCGCTGTATATTTTTTCACCTACCTTATGAACTTACGTGTTTTTTTTGTTCAGGTAAAACTGGTTGACAGCTGAGGGAGGCTGACATCACAGACACCAGAGGAAGAGTTGGGTTTGCAACAAGAAGGACCACACAAACCTCAACATAGACCACACAAACCTCAACATCAAGGACCACACAAACCTCAACATAAGACCACACACAAACCTCAACATCATGGACCACACAAACCTCAACATAGACCCCACAAACCTCAACATCAAGGACCACACAAAACCTCAACATCAAGGACCACACAAACCTCAACATCAAGGACCACACAAACCTCAACACGGAACAGACAAACCTCAACATCAAGGGCCACACGAACTTCAACATCAAGGACCAGACAAACCTCAACATGAAATGCCTGCAGCAGCATCCCCTGAGGGAGGAAGATCAGCACTCTGCTCTTCAGTCTCCCTTCCCTACCATCATCATGGCCACAGATTCCCGAGAAAAGGTATGTAAAACAACGTGGTGTAGCTTACGGGGAAAAAATGTCTTCCCAATTCTGTAAAAAAAAAAAAAAAAAAAGGAAAAACATCCACCATATTTTTTCATATGGTTACTTGTAGTTTTATTTCAATTACTGGATGTGTTTCTGAAACGGCATTTAAAAAGGTACACGTATTTCTTCAGCAGACAGTGTCAAAGAAAATTTACAAAAACTGCATACACACGGCGACTGGATGTAAAAAAAACAGTACGAGTGCTTATTTCATTGTCCTTGACATAAAAGAAAAAATAAGTAAAGAGTAGCTGAGAATTATTTTAAAATGGTAAAGAAACAATCTGGGCAATCTCATAAATGTAAACCCATTTTTCATTTTGTTTTGGTTGTGATACAGTACTGCATGACCTAACTTTTACATCAGAGGAGTGCTGTTGTTTACTTACTACAAGTATAATTATTGGTTAGATTTCCCACAGTCGTAAAGTTGTCTTTGAAAATTGTGTTAAGACACTATGTCCTAACAATGAATGCCTGAAACCAGTACCCTACTTGTTCGTTACAAAAAAAACGTCTGAAAGCTAACGTAAGAATCTTTCTGTCAAAAATGAGTACTGGGAAATGTAGAGATCAAAAACATTTTTTGAAGAAAAAAAAATGTTTCAACTGAGGGAGGGATATTTATAATGCATGCTAATGTATTTTTTTAATTTTATTTATTCTTTTCTATCGAGGATAATGGATTAAGCACTCGTGTGCTTTTTTATATCCAGTCCCCGTGTTTATGCAGTTTTGTAAATCTTGTCATCTGTTACCACTGGCACACGATGGCCTACTCTTGCGAAAAGCGGAACAGGATTTAACGTGTGCGCAAGATATCTGCGTGCGTTCCCACACGGGGCCTCGGTTTACAGTCTCATCGGAAGGACTTTTGGGGAGGGTGGAGTCAGCACTGATGTTAACTTCAAGGGAAAAATCCTCTCGACCAGGAATCGAACCCGGGTTGCGAGCGCAGTATTTCTCTTCGTAGAATTTAATTTTTAACGCTAAAACCACAATCCTAGATAGAAGGCAATGAGGTGCTCATGGCTGTAGTCTATGATCTGTACCATATTGGTTTTCTATTTAATTTTATTCTACTTTCTTTTATTTATCTTGCACACACGCCAGAAGACCTTTTCATAGAACATCTTACACATACGTCAGATGATAAAAAAAAACTGGATTATCTTACGAACACACATGTCAAAAGACCTTTTGGTAGGACATCTTGCACTCACGTCAGAAGACTTTTTTCATATTTCTAAAGGGTCTGCCAAAATAGACAATAAAAAGACAGGATCATGGAACTAAGTGTGGATATTAAAAAGCCATGATCATTTAAAAAAAAAAAAAAAAAATTTCAGCGACCTCTCAAAAGTTTTGCCATGGATATTGTGATATGGATCTGTAGTAGCCAGTTGCTTTCCCCAGGTCATCTCCACTCTCCTGGATCTGTCTGTCCACTGCAGGTTGTGAAGACACCAGCAGCACGATGCTGGAGCACAGGGCCCAGTGGACTT
>CM060317.1:2998405-3000905 GCA_030674155.1 Stramonita haemastoma
ATATGCATGAAGGTCTTTTATTTTTGTTCCATCATTTTTCATTAAACTTTTATTTAGCTTACATTTGAGTAGTTGGTATCAAAGTATAAACATCTGTCTTTCTCATTTATTTTGTATCCAAGTTTTCTTTTCATTGAATATTTTTCTACATGTTGAGTTATTTGGTATGGGAGTATAAAATTCCTTCATTTTGTATTATTAAGTTGGCATCAAAGTCCAAAGCCTTTTCTTTTATATTGAGATAGTTGTAAATTTTGTGTTTTTCCCCTTCCTATTCAGTTTGTGTGAAGGTATGATAGTCTCCCCTTCATAGTGATTGTTAGCATCAAATTATAAAGTAAGTTTTTGGGAGGAGTTATTTGGTGTCCAAGCATAAAGTTTCTTTCGTTCATAATAAGTTAGCTGGTATCAATTTATAACATTCTTTCTTGTATATTGAATTAGTTCGTGTCAAAATTAGGGGAAAAAAACTTTTGTATTGAGTTATTGCTATCAAAGTATAAAGTTTTTTCTTTACCTTTTTAGTTGGTACCAAAGGTGTCGAAGTATAAAGATCTTCCTCCATGTTGAAATAGTTCCTAAGTATTTTCTTTCTTGAATATTTTGCTACTACATGTATTGTAATATTTTTCTTTCTATTTAATTTTTCGGTTCCAAAGTAAAAGGTCATTTTCTTCATATCCCAGCTTGTGGTAATATGAGGACGTTTTTCTTATACTGAGATAGGGCGAGGATTAGATCCCATACACAATAGGCACTCACACACACACACACACACACACACACACACACACACACACACACACACACACACACACACACACACACACAACCACAACACACACACACACACACACCACACACACACACACACACACACACACACACACACACACACACACACACACACACACACACACACACACACACACAGGCGCGCGCTCAATTTTCTATTTTGATTGCTTTTGAAAGAACATTGTAAAGCTTTTACTGGCTTACAACGTCGTTTTGGTTTGGCGCCAAAAATGCTCAAAATTCTAAATATGATTTCGGATCAGAAGTACTTCTACAAAACAGAGACGAAATGAAAACTCCTGGAAATGTACACTCGGCTTCAGACGTTTGTTGTGATGCAAATTTTTGCCATAGTCATTATTGGTATAGCATCGTCTATTTCACAGAAACAAATCATTTACCTCGACTTTGCGGGATCAGCTTAAGAGAGAAAACTATGCACAAGCTGAGGGCAGGATGTTTGAAGAAAGAGCAGTACTTTTCCTGATACCCCTTTTTCCCTGTAGTGCTGTTCCCAGAAGCTGTCAACACTCCACTCTAACCCTAGTTCTTGCCCCATGCCGCAAACCCTAACACTTCACCAGTTTGATCCTAACTATTAACTCTTTGACACAGATTCCTTAACTCTGACTCAGTTCTGCGGTATGGGGAAACAGCTGTATAAGGGAACAGCAGCACAGGGAAAGAGGGGTTTGGGGGTACTGACCGCTTGGAAATATTTTATTCCGGAGAATACCGTGATAGAGACATGATTTGCAAAAGAGATGATATGCAGAAAAATAAATAATGATTATAGCATCCTTATGCTTGCATAGCACTGATGCTTCAAAAACTGTTCTATTTTTAGTTTTCTGCAGGACCAAAGTAGGATGGCTTGCCACCACAGTCCGTAAATCGGATATCTTCGCTGGAGCTATATAACAACAGAAAAAAAACAGTGTTCTGATAACCTTTGAAAATAACGGCAATACTGAAAAAGTGCTTAGTGTATGAGAATTACACGGTTTTACCTCAATAGCTTGACACGTAGTTTTGACTTCAAATTCTACTGGTTATCAAGTATAAGGTTGTTGTTGTTTTTTCTTTTACATCAAGTCACTTGGTTGGTTAGTGTAGATCTCTTTCCTTCCTCTTGAGTTGTCACTAAGTTTGGGTTGTTTTTTTATTCCATGAAATAAGTTGGTGTCATAGAATACAATTATCCCCTTGCTATTGAACAAGTTGGTTCAAAGAATAAAGTTCCAAGCTTGGTATCAAGATAGTTATCAAACTGTAAACTTTTTTCTTCAGATTTAGTTATTACAAAAGTATAGAGCTCCCCCTTTCATATTTCTTTGTTTTTTGTATCAGAGTATAAAGTTTTCCCCTCCATATTCATTTAGTTGGTGTTAGCAGGCTCTTCCCTATATATTGAGTTAGTTCTATCAAAGCAAAAAGTTCTTTCCTTCAGGTTGAGTTCGCTGGTACACGTGTAAAAGGCTATTTTCTTAATATGGGTTGGTGTCAAAAAAAGTAAAATTGTTCCTTGGAATGAGTTGGTTGATATCAAAGAAGTTATTTCCTTTATTCTAGTTGTTATTAGGTAGTTGTTATTGAGCCAGGTGTTATTAGGTATAAAACTCTTCCCTTCATATTGAGTTGTTGCCAACCTAGTTACCTACACATTGATTGCATTGCTTGGAACAACAGTTGCATGAGAGAACAA
>CM060317.1:3005905-3008405 GCA_030674155.1 Stramonita haemastoma
CTCCCAGGAGATCAATATCGTCAGCGAAGCGCAGGTTGTTAATGGGTCGCCCTCCTATTGAGATGGTAGAGTGGAAGTCGTAAAGTGTTTCCCTCATGATGTTCTCCAGGAATAGATTAAAGAGAGTTGGAGAGAGCAAGCAGCCCTGACGGACGCCGACTGTGGTCTTGAAGTAGTCTCCTACTTGGCCGTTAAGGAGAACTGCACTGCTGGAGGTGTTGTACAGCGCTTCTATGATCTGGATGAGACCCTCCTCAATGCCAAACTTCCTGAGGACTTGCCAAAGGCCTGCATGCCACACTCTGTCAAAGGCCTTCTTGAAGTCAATAAAGTTGTGTAGCAAGTCCCTCTGATGTTGCAGATGCTTCTCCATCAGGATTCGGCAACTGAAAATTTGTTCTACCGTGCTCCTTCCTGCTCTGAACCCAACTTGTTCTTCTGCCAGATGCTCTTCCGCCTCCTTTTTGAGTATGTTCAGTATCACTCTTAACATGATCTTGTTGGTGTGGCTAATGAGGCTGATCGTTCTGTTATTTTGGCACTGACGGAGGTTTCCTTTCTTGGGCAGGGGATAATAAGAGACTGTGTCCATTCTGCTGGCCACTGCTCTGCCGCCCATATCTTCTGACAAAGAGATGTAATGACAGTGACCAGGTGTTCCCCTCCATTCTTGAACAGCTCTGCTGGTATGTTGTCTGCTCCAGGTGACTTTCCAGTTTGTAAACTACGGATAGCTTCCTCCACTTCTTCCTTCAGCACTGGTAGTGGTGAAGGTTCCCTCTGTGGTGTTGAGTCCTCATCAATCAGGCTGTGGTCAGGCTGTAAGGGGTGGTTGTACAGGTCCGAGCAATACTGTGACCATCTATTCAGAACTGCTAAGCTTTCTGTAAGCAGGTTGCCTGAACAATCCTCGATGACTGAGGATTTATTTTGCTGCGCCTTTGCGAGCTTCTTTAGGGTGTCGTAGGTGTGTTTGCTGTTCCCCTTTGTCATGCCTGCCTCGATGTTCTCGCACTGTTCATTGATCCATTGCTCTTTTGCCTCTCATTTTCTTTTTCACCAGATTGTTGGTCTCACGGTACTGTGCTGCATCTTGCGGGGTGGAGTGTTTGGTTTTCTTCAAGGATCTTCTCTTGTCACACAGGTCAAGGATGTCATCTGAGGTCCAGGGTTTGTGTTTCTTTCTCTCGCGGCCAAGTACCTCCTCTGCTGTTACTCGGATTGCCTCGTTGAAGCTGTTGGTGAGGTCGTTGATGTCGTTGTTCAAGATGTTGAGTGCCGCAAACCTGCCCCCGAGCTGTGCCTGGAAAACCTGGAGAGGAGATTGGCGCCACCAGGGAATACCCAAAGCCCACTGAAAAGTCATGAGAGATACAACCAGAGCCAACAACATGCCGGATCGGTCGAGGCCCGGAACACCAACGACCGCCCTTTCCATCGACGAGCACCAGGATGGAAGCGATAAGTGTTCTTCTGGCGCTCAAGACATAAAGACTTTAAATTTGCCATCTGTAAACATCACCATTGGTACATGGAATGTCCGCACTCTCTACGCTTGCGGAAAAGTGAAAGAACTGGAGCACGAATTGAAACGTTACCAATGGGACATAATCGGACTAGCAGAAGTGAGATGGACTGGATTTGGAGAGACAGTGACTGATGACGAACACAAGATTTGGTACAGCGGAAGTGAGACAGTGCATGAACATGGCGTAGCCTTTATCGTACGCAAAGAAGTAGTTGGTTGCATCCTGAGCTGTACACCAATATCCAGTAGGATTATCTCCATCAGAGTGTCAGCCAGGCCAAAGAACATCACCATCTTTCAAGTGTATGCATCAACAACAGCACATGATGAGGAAGAAGTCGAATAGTTTTACGAAGAGCTGGAAAGCACAATCAAGAAAGTTCCCAAGAAAGACCTTCTTATTGTACAAGGAGACTTCAACGCGAAAGTTGGCCCTGACGCTTACAAACAATGGGCTGGAACAGTTGGTCAGTACGGCACTGGTGAGACCAACGATAGGGGACTCAGACTCTTGGAGTTTGCAGTTGGCCATCAATTAACCCTTGCAAATACCCTCTACCCACACAAGCTGTCAAGAAGAACTACGTGGCATGCGCCGAATGGGAAGATCCACAATCAGATCGACTACATCCTCACCCCACGGCGTATCAAGTCGAGCATCAACAGCGCCAAAACAAGAACATACCCCGGAGCTGATGTGGGCAGCGACCACGATCTTGTACTGCTCAACATGAAGATGAAGCTGAAGAAGAAGCACCAAGCTGCGCGCACACCTATCAAGTTTGACCTGGAGAAGCTGAGAGATCCAAACAAAATTATGAACTTACAAATATTTGCATGACAAATTTGATAAACAAACATAAAATTGGGAGAGAGACAGAGACAGAGACAGAGAGACAGAGAGAGAGAGAGAGTCAACCTTCTTTCTCAGAGTTTAAAAAATCGGAAATATAAAGTGATAGACATGTATGC
>CM060317.1:3015905-3050905 GCA_030674155.1 Stramonita haemastoma
AGTCATTCGGATGAGACTATAAACCGAGGCCCCGTGTGCGAACGCACGCAGAACATCTTGCGCACACGTTAAAAACCCGTTCCGCCTTTCGGAAGAGCAGGCCATCGTGTGCCGGTAGGTGGGGATGACAAAATTATTATATAAAAAAGCAGCATCACACACAGGTGTCGTGTTATAGACACCATCCCTGAGGAAAAATCGGGGAGTTGGAGTCCCATGGCGGCTCGGGGCTGTACATGGCAACATTCTGGCAGCTCCTGCGACGGCACTGGAACCATTCGCATCGGTCATTGCCTTTCCAATGGATCATTCCAGCGGCGTGGAGAGGGGGGGTCTGCTGCATATGGGTAACAGCTTGCCCTCCATACTTACTTACCCAGGCCTGGCGCTCTAAAGACTGGAGCGCAACTCCATAGTCTTCCGAGACTGATGGGTGCCTACTGCTACTACGATCAGTACACACACACGCGCGCGCGCGCACGCACGCACACACACAGACACACACACACACACACACACATATATATATATATATATATACATACATACATACATACATACATACATACATACATACATACATACATACATACATACATACATACATACATACATACATACATACATACATACTCGCACGCACGCACGTGAACACACACACACACACACACACACACACACACACACACACATGAACACACACACGTGAACACACACACACACACACACACACACACACACACACACACACACACACACGTGAACACACACACGTGAACACACACACACACACACACACACACACACACACACACACACACACACACACATACACACACACGTTCGTGCGGAGAAAACAAAACCAGACCCACAAATCTCCAACTCCCGCATTTTCTTTACTGCCAACTATGGAGTGCAGCCTTCAAAGACCAGGCATGTTCCTGGCATGCAGTATTTTCCAGTATTCAGACATAGGGAAGACACAGAGACTGAAGGAAGGGGAGGGGGGTGAGGAGGGGTGGAGATGGATGTGACGGTCATTGCAGACGCCGAAGACGGTAATGGTGATTTAACTTACCCATGGTCAACTGTGCCTCCTCTGGTGCTCTAGGTGTTGGTCTAATCCAGTGAGGGATTTCCTCACACAGTAGTAGGCACCCATCAGTCTCGGGAGACTATGGGGTTGCGCTCTAGTCTTTATAGCGCAAACCCTGGGTAAGTAAGTATGGACGGCAAACTGTTACCCATGCAGCAGACACCCCCCCCCCCCCCCTCTCCACGCCACTGGAATGATCCATTGGAAAGGCAATGACCGATACGAATGGTTCCAGTACCGTTGCAGGAGCCACCAAAAAGTTGCCATATACAGCCCTGAGCCGCCCTGGGACTCCAACTCCCCGAGTTTTCCTCAGGGATGGTGTCTAAACACGACACCTGTGTGCATGCTGGGTTTGTTTTTTTTTATTTTGTCATCCGCTCCTACCGGCACACGATGGCCTGCTCTTCCGAACGGGGTTTTAATGTGTGTACAAGATGTTCTGCGTGTGTTCGCACACGGGGCCTCGGTTTATAGTCTCATCCGAATGACTTCGACATTCAGTTCGATTTTTTCGTCAAACTGGGAAGAAAGGGCGAGGCTGGGTACAAACCCAGAGACTCACAGTTTATATATTGGCAGGCGAACGTCTTAACCATCCTGCCACCTTCCTTCCTGACTCTCTGTGTTGCTATAGTTTGTTTTCTTTCTTTTGCCCTGTTTCTCTGCTACAGCTCTCAGGTTCATCCATGGTGAAATGTTGCGTATGCGACCGTTTTACCCACATAGGGCTTTCCGACTTCGGGGATGGTGTCTGAAGACAACACCTGTGTGCATGTATTGTGTCATCCATTCCTACTGGCACGAAATGGCCTTCTCTGTTGAAAGGCGGAACAGGATTTTAACGTGTGCGATGCAAGATGTTCTGCGTGAGTTCGCACACGGGGCCTCCGTTTATAGTCTCATCTGAAGGACTTTTGGGGGGGGGGGGGGGAGTCAGTGCTGAATTTAACTAACTCCGGGGGAAAATATCCTCTAAAATGGGAGCTCTTCAAGGGGGGTTGTTTCCCTGGAGTTGACATCAGAACCGAATCCATTCCCCTAAGCCTACAAACCGAGGCCCTGTGTGCAAACAAACGCAGAGCATCTTGTGAACACATGCTAAAAACCCATTCTGCCTTTCACAAAAGTAGGAAAAATGGAAAAGTACAGGTAGGAACGGATGGCAAAATAGATAAGAAAAAAAACGCATTCACACTAACGCTGTGTTTAGACAGCATCCCGAAGTCGGGATGTAGCTATTTTAATGGTCGGTAAAAAATCAAACGTTTGCATGGGAAAAATCTCACTATTGGTGAACCTTGGAACTTTAGCTGAGAAAGAAAAAAAGACATGTTGGTAAAGTCAGGGACCTGTAAGTTTACACTTGTTCACCAGCTGTGTGTGGTTCCAAAGCACCGTGTAGAGGAGAGCAGTGACAGCAGACTGCCCACTCCACCTTGCTGCCAGACAGTGCAGACCTGGCCTGACAGCACTGAACACTGCACACACAACTTACTGCACTCTCTACACGGCTTCGGCACTGCTCTTCTGGATATAGGAGAACAAGTAGAGCATAGACATACCAACAGACCAAGATACGGGTACATAAAACACACACACATAGACATACGCGCGCGCGCGCGCGCGCGCGCACACACACACACACACACACACACACACACACAAACTCGCACACACAGATAGATAGATAGATAGATAGATAGATAGATAGATAGATAGAGAGATAGAGAGATAGAGAGATGGATGGATGGATGGATGGATGGATGGATGGATGGATGGATGGATGGATGGATGGATGGATGGATAGATAGATAGATAGATAGATAGATAGATAGATAGATAGATAGATAGATAGATAGATAGATAGATAGATAGATAGATAGATAGATATGGCATATAGGTATACACATTCACGCACGCACGCACGTACATATGCATCGACACATCTGTTCGCATACATGAATAGGCTCTCTCTCTCTCTCTCTCTCTCTCTCTCTCTCTCTCTCTCTCTCTCTCTCTCTCTCTCTCTCTCTCTCTCTCTGTTGGAGTGTTTGTCCGATGCTCTTGAGTGTATATGTGTGTTTGTGTGTCCGCGCATGTCCACACGCCCACACCAGTATTCGTGCGCCCATAACAAATATGATATATAGGAGACAACTGTCTGCAAATACTCCCTTTTATGATCGTTTTTGTGTGTGTCTACAAAACCCATTTTAAATCAACAACAACAACAAAAAACGGGATGTAGTACCTAACTATTGAACAGACACCGCTGAAGGAGGAAACATCGTCACTATAAATAGTGATGCAATAACACCACACCACGTCACCAGCAGTAGAAACAAATCAGTCACGTCATCTATAAAAACAAACAACATGTGTACAGTGACAATGCCTTTAGTGCACAGGCTGACAAACAAACAAACAAAATGGTATCAGTACTGTCTGACTGTTTCTCAAAAAACAAAAAAAAAGTATACGACTACTGATGCTGCAGCTAAAAGGTGAGGGCATAGTCTGTCTTGCTTTTTTTTTGACCAGGTCAAAAAATCATCACTGGGACATTTTTTGGTTTGGTTTTTGTTTATTTGGTTTTTTTCAGTAGTTTTGTTTGGTGCGTTTATTTGTTTATGTAGGGTTTTTTGTTGGTGTTTATCATTTTTTTCTCTTGTTGGGGGTTGAGTTGTTTCTGTGTTTTTGTAGGGGGGGGGGTTGTTTGTTTGGGCTTGTTTGTTTGTTTGGGGGGTTTTTTGTTTGTTTTTTGCTGTGCGCTGTTACTCAGTCGCAGTAGGAGACTAACCCTTCTTCTTCGTCGTCGTCCTCAAACAGTCAGACAGTAACTATTCTTGTCAGTCCTGTGAACGAAAACGGCCCAGCGCATCCCACTTCGGCATGGGGGAGGATTGTTATATTTCAAGTCTTTCTGGAGGTAAAAAGGCGGGAGAATGGACCAAGAAAGCAGAAAATAGACAGGGAGGGGGAGGTGACAGGAAGGGGGAGGTGACAGGAAGGGGGAGGTGACAGGAAGAGAAGGAGTAACGGGAGAAGGGAGACAAGAAAGCGCGGGAAAGGAACTGCCCACTTCCGATCAGCTATCCAACAATTTTTTTTTTAATTTCTGTTTCATTCTTTTATACCGAGGATAATGGAATAAGCACTCACATGCTTTTGTACATCCAGTCTCCACGTGTATGCAGTTTTGTCAATCTTGTCATCTGTTCCCACCGGCACACAATGGCCTAGTCTTACGAAAAACGGAACAGGATTTGCGTGAGATGTTCTGCGTGCGTTTGCACACGGGACCTCGGTTTATAGTCTTATCCGAAGGACTTTTGGGGAGAGTGGAGTCAGCACTGATGTTAACTCCAGGAGAAAAATCCCCTCGAACGGGAATCGAACTCGGGTCGTCAAATTGCGGGCGCAATGTTCTGACCACTAGGCTATCCCATCCCCAATCAGTGTGTGCACTCACATGTATGAAGTAATACTGGATTTAGATAGATCTTTATTCAGAAAACATGAATGATATACTTACACGTATTGAGAGCAATAACAAGCAAAATAGCTTATGGCAGGCTGGAAGCAATATGTTTGACTCGTGTAGTGTGGCGTGTAATAAAGCGTGGTTAAATCAGCGTAGCAGCAAGGTTTTGCTTTCCAAACACCATGTTAGATCAAACAGTTTATACCTTTAACGCCTAATTTATGTTTATTGAATGCAGTCATGGACATGTAGAAAATAAGTGAAAGTAACAAAAATTGATATTATTACAAAAACATCTATTACAACAACATCAATTACAGCAAGCATAAAGAACAAAAACTGAACATTTATGAAGGGATTAGAACAAAGATGCTCTGAAAGAATGGATTATTTCATAATACCTCTGTCGTTCTTTCATTAGTTATCGACGAATGTGCATAACTAAACTGTAATATAAACAACCTTATCCTTTTTACCCAATCCAATATTTCATGCCTGTTAGTCAAACGTATCAAGATCCCTTTTTACACTTGGATCTAAAGTTGATTTATAAACAACATGAATTTGAAATGAATGTGTCAATAGTCTGAAAAAACTACACATTTGTATCTATTGGGAAATCCTGACTGCCTTTTTAAAAAGAAAATCAGCATTGAACTAATACTTCATTTTGTTTTTAAGCGGAATGAAGAAGCGACCTCCCCAAACTCAGGGCTCCTTGACACAGTGTGCACAGTCTGAGGGGAAGAAAACTTCATCAGAAACTTCAAACACGGGCAGAGACAAACTTTCTCCTCTAACTCTGTTTTACCACTTCTTCAACAGGAAATGAGGCTGAGTTCTACAAGTGAGAACATCTCTACTTCACTTCCTAACAGAATTTGTTTTCCAATTTTCCTGACGAAAATATTTTGTTTAAAAAAAAAAGTAGGAGAGAGGAAGAGAGAGAAGGGAGGAGGGGGAGACATTGGGAGATGGGTGGTCTGGGCGTGGATGCACCTGCCTAGAAAACGAGTAGAGCTAGGTTCTATCCTCGTTTGAGCCTAAACTGTTTCTTGATCCTCCAGCCATATAGTGGTGGTCTGGGTGCTAGTCTTTTGGATGAGACAATAAAGCAAAGTCCCGTGTGCAAAATGCATTTAGTGCACATAAAAAAATTGGATAAAACAAGTGTGTGTGTATGTGTGTGTTGTTGTTGTTGTTGTTGTTGTTGTTGTTCTCAATCTAACGTCTGTTCACTCTAAGTGATATTAGAAGAGAAAAGTGGAAAGTGTAATGGAAGTTATGGAAGTGAGTGGAAGGGGTACAAAGAGAACACATTATAAGATAGCATTCATGGTGGTATTTTTGTACGCATAAAAATGGAAAAGGTGATAAAAACAATACTCTCAAAACAGGAACAAAATTTAAACTCAACAAAGTAGGAACATTTAACAATAATAGTGTAACTACAATAAATATTCGTGGGCTGTACAATAAACATCCAACAATGGCAAAGGCTAACATTGAATTTTCAAATCCATTTTCCAGAGACTGCTCAGAAAAAACGGGTAGAAATGGTTTTACAATTGGGCACTCAAATATGATATGAGTGTTTAAAACATGATCTCAACATAGACATCTGACATTTTTGCAAAATTTGGTAAGGAATGCATTTAATTTCATTCTAAAATAAAATGAACTTACCCTTCTTAGAGTCAGAAAACTTAAATCTTTTTGAAAAGGAGCCATATAACAAGAAATATGGGCAGTAGTCAAACGACTCTTTAAAGACCGCCCTTGAATTGACCAGATTCTTTTAACTTACCCCATGATGTTTGCTCTAATATACAGTATCCTTGTGTGTGTGTGTGTGTGTGTGTGTGTGTGTGTGTGTGTGTGTGTGTGTGTGTGTGTGTGTGTGTGCGTGCGTGCGTGCGTGCGTGCGTGCGTATAAGTGCACACGTGTGTGTGTGTGTGTGTGTATACGTGCATGAGCGCGCGCGCGCGCGTGTGTGTGTGTGTATCTGTGTGTTTTCTTATGATTTAAAATTTCTCTATGTAGGATTATGCTGAAAATTTTATTAATTTCCACAAGTATTTCAAGCAAATAAGTAGCTTGCAAAAAATGGACATTTTCCAGATTTATAAAAGATGTACTCTACAAGAGAACAGGCGAGAAAAAATGTTTGTAGGACACCATATATAACCTGCCATTCATATCAGGAAAAATCAAGTTCCTGCATTTAAAAAGAATGAAAATGATTGCTATGGCCACCATCAGAAACCAAACGCTGTGTCCATTACAACTTTCATCATGAAAAAGTAACATGTACATGTCAGAAAATGTGTTCATCACGATATTTATCAAACAAAAAATGTCTTTGTAATGCTGCTGTCAAAACGTATATTAGTACCTGTTTCTTTTAAAGAAAGTTATGGGGAAGGATGTTTTTAAACGGAAGAAGAAGTTGCCAAAACACTTTAAAAGACCCATAGTTTACAGTTCAAAAACATTTAATATCATTAACAAGGCGTGGAGAATATTACGAGAAAAATCAAGACATTTCTGTAAGCTTTAAGAATACGTGCGCGTTTCTACCATTCTTTAGTCTAACGTACCGTGTAGAGAAGAGCAGTGACAGCAGAGTGACCACTCCACCTTGCTGCCAGACAGTGCAGACATGGCCTGACAGCACTGAACACTGCACACACAACTTACTGTACTCTCTACACGGCTTCCGCACTGTTCTGCTGGATATAGGAGAATGGGGACACACAGACAGACAGGTTGGAATAGCGCACGCGCGCACACATGCATACACACGCACGCACGTACACGCACACACACATACATACACACACGCACGCACACGCACGCACGCACACACACGCACGCACACACATACACACACGCACGAACATACACACACAGAGAACATCTTGCGCACACATTAAATCCTGTTCTGCTTTTCGGAAAAGTAGGCTATTGTGTGCCGGTGGGAACAGATGACAATATTTACAAAACTGCATACACAAGGGGACTGGATGAAAAAAAGCACATGAGTGCTTGTTCCACTATCCTCCATAAAAGTAAAATAAATAAATAAAAAAACACACACTCATATGCGCGCGCGGGCAGACGCATCAAGAAAACAACCAAAAAGAAGACATGCAGTGACAACAACTTGTAGTACACAGAGAAACAAAAACACAACTTCAGCAGTACCCGCTGACAGTGTGCAAATGATCTGCATTCCCTGATTCCATACTGCTGCCGGGGAAAGGCTGCTGCATTGGCCTAGTCTGTAGTTCTCTTTTTTGACCAGCAGCCATCTGATTTATTGGTTGTTTGCTTCCTTGTTTTGCTTTGATTTGTTTCTCTTCTTTTGGATTTGGGTTTGTTGGGGGTGCTTTTTTCTGTCTTTTTTGCTATCACTCACTTGCTCATCTGAGACTAACACACAGACAAAAATCAGTGATGCTCTCATAGTCATAGTCTGCGAATATGGGAAAATGGCATGTAGTTCTTTTTTTCTTCCACAAATGAGAGACTGTTGCTTGCTGCTCGAACTAAATGAACTCTGGAAGTATAGTGTACAAATGTAGGCACAAAGTAACATGCAAACATGCCAGTACTCGCTTTCTGTGATACTGAGTAATGTGTTTTTATCATCTGATTATTGTACTTTAATGCAATTAAGAACCAATATGCATATTTTTACTCTAAAGCTCTCATCATATTGTTCCTCCCCTCCCCTTCTCCCTCTCTTCTAGTCTACTATCACTTAATGTGGAAACATTTCAAATCAAAGACACTTTGCTTTCTACAAAACATACTGCGTTACAAACGGAGGATGGTTTGTAGGCGGTACGTAAGAACAGTCGCATACACAAAATCTCACCATTGGTGAACCTCAGATCTCCAGCTGAGGAACGGGGGATGGGGATCTTTAATAAGTGAGAAAAAGAATCCCCTCCCCTGCTTCCCCCCCCCCCCCCCCAAAAAAAAAAAAAACTGGCCTCCTTGACACACGGTGCAAAGTGTGGGGGTAAGAAAACTTCATTAGGAACCGAAATATGATGGCGAGAAACTGATCTTCTCATGTGTCTGACCACTCCTCCAATGCCGGATGATGCTGAGGTGGGACAGTGGCAGCATCTCTTCTTCATGTTCTGGTTGAGCTTGCTTCCCAATGTCCATCTTTTTAAATATGTATAATTTTTACAATAAGAGAGACAAACGACAGACAGACACCAGGGTGGACGGATAGACAGACCGACCTAGAGAAACAAAGAGACAGAGATATACAAAGAGAAACAAGGAAACAGGGATATACAAAGAGAAACAAAGAAACAGAGATATACAAAGAGAAACAAAGATACAGAGATATACAAAGAGAAACAAAGAAACAGAGATATACAAAGAGAAACAAAGATACAGAGATATACAAAGAGAAACAAAGAGACAGAGATATACAAAGAGAAACAAAGAGACAGAGATATACAAAGAGAAACAAAGAGACAGAGATATACAAAGAGAAACAAGGAAACAGGGATATACAAAGAGAAACAAAGAGACAGAGATATAAAAAGAGAAACAAAGAAACAGGGATATACAAAGAGAAACAAAGAAACAGAGATGTACAAAGAGAAACAAAGAGACAGAGATATACAAAGAGAAACAAAGAAACAGAGATATACAAAGAGAAACAAAGAAACAGAGATATACAAAGAGAAACAAAGAAACAGAGATGTACAAAGAGAAACAAAGAAACAGAGATATACAAAGAGAAACAAAGAAACAGAGATATACAAAGAGAAACAAAGAAACAGAGATATAAAAGAGAAACAAAGAAACAGATATATAAAAAGAGAAACAAAGAAACAGGGATATAAAAGAGGAACAAAGAAACAGAGATATAAAAAGAGAAACAAAGAAACAGAGATATAAAAAGAGAAACAAAGGAACAGAGATATAAAAGAGAAACAAAGAAACAGAGGTATAAAAGAGAAACAAAGAAACAGAGGTATAAAAAGAGAAACAAAGAAACAGAGATATAAAAATAGAAACAAAGAAACAGAGATATAAAAAGAGAAACAAAGAAACAGAGATATAAAAGAGAAACAAAGAAACAGAGATATAAAAAGAGAAACAAAGAAACAGAGATATACAAAGAGAAACAAGGAAACAGAGATACACAAAGGAAAAAACTGTGAGAGGCCAGGGTGTTGAGCTGGAGAATGCGTAACGACAACAACAACGACAACAACAACGACAAAACAACGACAAGAGACCAGCCGCCATGGCGCAGTGGTTAGCGCCGTGGATTCCGGACTGGAAGGTCGCGGGTTCGAATCCCATAAGTCATAGGGATTTTTTCGGGCTCCGGCCGGCTCCTACCCAGAGTGAGTGTGCTGTGGGCTCAGTGGGGAGACTGGGACCACACAGTCGAGCTTCATCCACTTTACGGATGCGAATTTGAGAGTGTTGCTCAAATTACCTGACCAACACTGCAGGTGTCTGTATCTCTCGGGCCTGGTTGACGCCGGGATATATTATGACAGTAAGCGTAGAGAACAACCCTGTCAAGTAGTCTCAAAGCGGATGCACCTCCACAGCAGCATCATTACATCATCCTCATCATCATTGATCATCATGCAATAATAAAAATTGCCTCTGATTCGGTGGCCTCCGTTGCTCTGGTCTCATGGTGACCTCAGATTCGGTTTCCCCATACGCTTCTGTGCCTGTGGTGAATTTGTGTCAAAGCCTTTGGGGTTGGGGGTTCGTGGGGAGGCGGTCGTTGGAGGGACGTTGTGGTGGTCGCCACCTTGGGTGGGTGACTCACTCAGTCTGGATCCGCGACTGAGCTAATACTGTCGTTAGTAGGGGGCTTAGTAGGTGGTGTCCTGTGTATGTTAGCTCAGAACAGGCACCACTGAACACCACCAAAGTGACCCAGCAGAAGTGCAGGGCCCCTCTGGCTGGTGGCCCCGCGGCGGCCTAATATTGATGAGCTCCCTGTGGACTCCCGACCCGGGGGTGAGACACAACGAATCTGGGTATGGCTGTGGCGGGGAGATTGAAATGAGCGGCGTGGGAACAGCAGTACGGGAACGTCACAGAAGACGAGGCAGCAAAAAAAACAAAAAAAAAAAAAACAACGACAAGAAAAACAATACATAGAACAAACAATGCACAACACATGTCATACTAAATGCGAAAAAAGCCTTGTGAAGAACTGAGATGTCTGGAATTTTGCTATGGTATGGGGCTACAGCCTTCCTGGCTCATCCAAATTGGCGTTCTGTTGAGGTTTGCTCAGCAGGCTGTTCAGTGCCTAGCCACCACTGGCGATGACCGGGTGTGAGACTATTGTGATGATCAGCAGCAACAACAGCAATAAACAACAAGAAATAGTACAAACATGCTGAAAAAAGGCAAAGAATGCAGTGATGATGATGATGATGATGATGATGATGATGATGATGATGATGATGATGATGATGATGATGATGATGGTGGTGGTGGTGGTGGTGGTGGTGGTGGTGATGATGATGATGATGATGATGATGATGATGGTGATGGTGATGATGATGATGATGATGATGATGATGATGGCGATGATGGCGATGATGGCGATGACGATGGTGATGATGGCCCCATATTTTATGTCAACACAAAACTGCCATGACTTTGCACGATGAGCAATAAGCCATAGCCATAACAACAATAGCAATGACGAGAGCAACAATGAAAAAGCAGCAGCAGAGGCAACAGCAATAACATCATTATCATCAACAACAGTAGCAGCAATAGTGACAAAAGCAAAAGCTACAACAACAACAACATAAACAAAAACGTAAGGTGCACGAAAAACAATGTTCTTAAAACAGAAGTGTCGGCATTTTAAAGAGGGAATTCAGATTTGAAAATAAACAGACGCACATATTAACAGAACAATCCAGTGAAAAAAGTGACAAAAACAGTTCTCCAAAGCGGCAAGTGATTGAATTCGTAAATGCGTAAAACACTTCAATGTCGGAATATAGAATCACCCGGCAAAAAACAAATAACAAAAGGGTATGGATGGGGAGTGAAAAAGATGGGGGTTGTTGCTGGAGGTTGTGAATGGTGGTGGTGATGATGATGATGATGATGATGATGATGATGATGGTGGTGGTGGTGGTGGTGGTGGTGGTGGTGGTGGTGGTGGTGGTGGTGGTGGTGGTGGTGGTGGTGGTGGTCGTCGTCGTCGTCGTCGTCGTCGTCGTCGTCGTCGTCGTGATGATGATGATGATGATGATGATGATGATGATGACGGTGACGATGGTGATGATGGTGATGATGACGAAGGAATGTCGGTGAGGGGCAGGGGTCTCAGCTATGTCACATATTTGTGTTCGATTTTACGTGCATACATGTGTAGCCATATTCTTCGGTTTGTTTGCTTATTTGTTTCTTTTCGTTTGTTTGCCTGTTTTGTAGGGTTTTCACATTTAAGTTTCGTTTTTCTCGTTTGAGCTGATAAAAGCTGATACCGATACTAATTAAGCTGTACCTACCTAACAACTAGATACCAAATAATCTCTGTAAATAAAAAAAAAAACTAGGTAAATGTTCAACAAGCCATCTGGGTGTTGCTTTTTCTTTCTCAGCTGTACTAGTGGCCTGCTCTGCGTGCTGGTATCCGGCCGTTTGTTGTTGTTGTTGTGCGTTCCCCAGCTTAACACTCTGAGAGTTACCCAGAATGTGCACTCTGACTCTGACCTAGGAATCACTGTGAGATTGAAACTGCACACTGAATGAGAAATTTGCTTGTAAGACCGTTTTCAGGTACCTCGCCATATAGGCAGCCATACTCCGACTTCAGATGATTTTTTCTCTTTTAAAGGAGAATGCAGGTTGTTATGTTAAGAGCTTGTCATGGCTGCAGGCAATTTAAACACAACATTTTACAACATAACAACATTTTAGTGTAGGGATTGGCAATCAGCTGACACCAACAACTGACACAGCTTTTGGCCTGGGCCATGTGGCCGTTTGAAAGGCCAGTTTTGCATTTCTTTTTTTCAAAATTCGTTCGACTACTTCAATAAATATTCAATCACACCAAATTAAATAATAAACAAATATTTCTTCAAGTATCACACAGCATATACTATTCATTTTTACACACACACACACACACACACACACACACACACACACACACACACACACACACACACACACACACACGACTCTACTCCTCCCAAAAGTCCTTCCGATGAGACTATTATAATCCGAGGTCCCTTTTGCGAACGTATGCAGAGCATCTTATGCACACGTTAAAACCCGTTCAGCTATAAGGAAGAGTAGGCCATTGTGTGCTGGTGGGAACGGATGACAAAATTTACAAAACTGCTTACACACGGGGACGGGATGTAAATAAGGACATGAGTGCTTATTCTATTGTTCTCGAAACAAAAATAATGATGAATAAAAAATAAAATCATGACTAACACACGCACGCATATGCGTGCACGCACACGCGCCGTGCCGCAATCAGTTACAACAAACATTATGTAGACTACAGATGGAGGGCTGAATAAATGATGGAGTGTGGACAACCTGACTGCACATAGCAACAACAGTCTGTTATATCACTGATCACGTACTCCTGGCTGGCTGCATCAAAGAGAATTATGTACCGCCAGATTTTTCGCTCTGTCTGTCAATCTGTCTGTCTGTCTGTCTGTCTGTTTGGCTGTCAGTATGTGTGTATGTATGTATGTCTGCGCCTCTCTCTCTCTCTCTCTCTCTCTCTCTCTCTCTCTCTCTCTCTCTCTCTCTCTCTCTCTCTCTCTGGTGTGTGCGTGTGTGTGTGTGTGTGTGTGTGTGTGTGTGTGTGTGTGTGTGTGTGTGTGTGTGTATGTGTGTGTGTGTGTGTGTGCGTGCGTGTTTGTGTGTGTACGTGCGTGCGTGCGTGCGTGTGAGTGTGCGTGCTTTCGTGTGTGTATATTTGTGTGTTTGTGTGTCTGTGCCTATGCTTGTATGTGTGTGCATGTTGTATCGTAACCATGCGCGCGTGCGCGCGTGTGGGGGGGATGTGCGTTCTTTCTTCTTTTTCCCTTAAAATCATTAAGGAGTCACTGAGGCAGTGCACTGAATGTTTCAGAAGGTATCTCTTGTGTAAGCTGAAGGCAGCGGAGCCCATCCCTCTCCCGGTACAGGGAGCATGTGTGGGGGTGTGGGTGTGTGTGTGTGTGTGTGTGTGTGGGTGTGGGTGTGTGTGTGTGTGTGTGTCTGTGTGTCTGTGTGTGTCTGTGTGTGTGCGTGTGTGTGTCTTGTGTGTGTGTGTGTGTGTGTCTGTGTCTGTGTGTCTGTGTGTGGGTGTGTCTGTGCGTGCGTCATTCCCCAAGCCTTGTCAGGATGTCTCACCTGTCTCACCTGTCAGGGTCATCGAGCACCATGTTTGCTGCTGCACCCAATGTCACCCACATGATCCTCCTTCTCCATGTGCTCCGGTCTTCACTGGCCCTGCTGACTTCATGGATTCTCATGCCATAGGATTCGGTGATGTTGCCAGTGAGAGAAGCTGGTGGTCTACCTTTTTTCTTTAAATTTTTGTCTCAGTCTTACCTTGAAAGACAATCTTCATGAGGTTTGTATTTAGGGTTTTTTTGCATATGGCCTACGTATCTTACTTTCTTTACATTTGTTAATGTCAGAAATTGTTCTTGTTGTTCCCATTTCGTGTCATATGCTTTCATTTGTTATTTTCTGTGTGCGCAACTAACACTGGGCAAAATATCTCCATTGGTAAATCTTCGGAACTCTAGCCGAAGAACGAAAATAAAAGTTACTGTAATGTAACAAGTTGTTCCCTTTACAAAATATATATATATAATAAATAAAATAAAATAATAATCAAATAAATAAATAAATGAAAAAAACGCTGTTCCTTTTCTAAACAATCGAGCATACAACTCACCAAGAGTCGTCCTCAGCGATTAAGCAAGCCCTTCACACTCTCTCAGTCAGCCACCTCAGCAACCACAACAACAATCACGTCTACAACCTTCACACTGTATCAGCCACCAAAGAAGCTTTTTTGACCCAGAAAGGGCGTTGCTCTAGATCCACGTCAGACAGGAAAGAAGAGAAGGAAATGGAGACAGGAGGAGACAACGAGTTCAGAATTGACAGAGACACAAAACCACGGAGCGGACGCCATCTTTTGCCTTGTCCTGATCACGTCACTTCCTGTGCGAAGACAACAACATGAAAGGGAGGCCACTGAGATTGATGAATTTGCTAAGGATAAACAGAGAGGAATACTACAATGTCAGATTTTCTTCTTTTTTTTGCAAGATATTTGAAGCAGATGTGTTTTAGCAATGGGCCGGAGTACCTTACTAGCACACAGACAGTCTGACCAGAGACATGTTTTTCATTCTTTGACTAAAGCTCCGAGGTTCACCAATGGTGAGGGGAGGGGGTGCGTTTGCGACCGTTTTTTGCCCACTATTAAGGTAGCTACTTTCGGAGCTCATGCATGGTATCTAAACACGAAACCAATCTGCATTCGTTTGGTTTGTTTTTTGTTTATTGTTTTGTTGTTTTTGGGGGGTATTCATTTTTTCCAGCACGAATGGTGTATTCTACTGACAGACAGAACGGGTCTTAACGTGTGTGTAAGATGTTCTGCGTACGTTCACACGCTTGCCTCGAATTATAAACTCAACCGAAGGACTTTTGGTTGATCTCTTCCCAGGGGCGTACCTCAATTTGAAAAACCAACAAATCACAAAACATATTGGGTGATACGTACGCGGATCATTGACTGGTTTAAAAAGAGAAAAAAAAATCGGTTGAAAGACTTACCTGATTCGTTAAATCTGGGAGACATCACACAAACAACGCCAATGGACTATGTGAAATTAAAAACACATTTACATCGATCTCCTTCATTTCTGCTGTCTGTCCATCTACTTCTGACTGGATTAACGCAAATAGTACCAAGGAGTCATTTGAGTGTTTCACACACACACACACACACACACACACACACACACACACACACACACACACACAAACACACACACACACTAACTTACACACACACACACACACACACACACACACACACACACACACACACACACACACACACACACACACACACACACACACACAAAAGATTAGTATCTTCTCATGAGGAAACACAACACTCTAGTATAAACAATGAAGAAACGTACGTTTACCAAAACTTTTCCTTACAAAGAAGCCGACGCCAAGGTTTTCCTTCACTAATTAAAAACCAGAGGTCGTTTGAGTTCCAAACAAAACATGAAATGGAACATTTCTTTCATGAGAAAACACAACGGTATTGTACAGAAATGGAGACACATTGTCCCCTTAATGTTTAAGAAAACTCTCAGCAAAGCCTTTCTGATTGTTCCGAAATAAGTCATGTTGACATTCCTACAAAGGATATTGGACAAAAAGCCGTGCGAGCCAAAGTTACGTAACTATGTTATGTTTGCGTCTTCGTTGTTGACACGGAGGGAAAAATTGTAGTTGGTCTGTTGTCGGTTGGATGAATGGTTGGTTGGATGGTTGATTGGTTGATTGGTTGGTTGGTTGATTGGTTGGCTGGTTGGTTTCTATAAGAAACCTCAAGAAAACTCAAACCATGCAATTAATGCGGCTCTATAGAAAGTTACAAAACCTCCGATACATTAAGTACGTCACCAGCAAATCCATTCGTCACACTGTAAGACTACACTCTGGTCCATTCGAAGAACTGTTATATCAGTGTAATTAAGAGAGCAGAATTACAACCGTCCCGACACGAAACAGATCCAATGGCCCTCTCTCGCCTCTTCAGTTAGTTTCTTCTCAGGGCAAGAAGGGCTGGATGAAAAAACTATGTTAATACTTACCTGTAACCCTTGGGCATAAAAACATTATCAATCTATCAACAAACCAGTCAAGCAATTGTCCACAGTCATTTAAAATGCAAAGCTAATGTCTTTTCTGTCATGCATGACTTTGTTATTTCGTTTTCTGGTTCAACCTTGTCTTGGCTTATGGTTTTGTTAGTGGATTGGTTGACAGGAAACACAGCAAAGTGACACATTGCAATGCCAGCAGCGTAACCATCTGCGGAGATTCTGGCTTTGGCACACTACCCTTACGACATAAATGGCTCAGCCAGGGTGGGTGGAATGTGCAGCACCTGGTCTGTTCCTGTGTTTGTCACTCTCCAGGAGGCAGCCTGCCTGCACGTTCCACCTTCAGGACAGCTCATCAGAGAGTTCATCAAAAAACACTGGGAAGATTTGCATGAAAAATGCAGGAGAATTGGCTGGGTAGGCAGAAAATAATAAGGGTAGAGGTGTAAGGATAAAGACAGAAACAAAGAAAATGACAAAATACGAGAAATTTCTGGCACATCTTTTCAAGACGGCGATGCTATTTATCCTGACATATACCGGCAATGCCACAAGGAAGACATGATCAGATTCTGGAAAACAGTGTTTCAGCCTGCTGCCCTCAGTGATTCCTCACGGAGCTAAGGAAGGAAAGCGGTTCCCTCCCCTGTCAACTTTCGTCGCACTCCCTGTGTCCATTTAACAGATGGCGTAGTCTGTCTCACATGTTGTCAGATCATGTGCTTGCCCTCTTCCATAAGATGGAAAGTGTTCAATGTATGCATGATTCTGTCATTTCGTGTCGTGGTGCAGCCCTTGTTTGACTTATTGTCGTACTGCCTTGCTGTGATCTCTACTGACTAATAAATGATGGGAAAAAAAGAAACTGCTGTTAGTAAAATCATCAGCTTCATGTTTCTTCCTTTTTCATAGCATTCTTTCCTCTTTTTCTTTTAGATCTATTTTACTGTGAATCACTTTTGTCATCTAATTCTTTATATATTTGGGTATTCGCCAAGATTTAAGGGTTAGTGGAACTCTCTTAAAAAACAAAACAAAAAGATTAACACATGGACTAAAAATAAAAGAACTGACGATAACACTGAGTACAGCAACAACAGCAACAACAGCAAACAACTCGAAGACGGCAACTCGCAGACAAAAATCTCAAAAGAAAACAGAACACCGCAAACAAACAGTTCAAACCAACACACAAAACCCAGCAAAACGATAACTAGACAAACAAACACACTGAACAAACAAATACACAAAACACATTAAGATAGTGTTTCACATTCAACATTCCCAAACCCATGAAATCTAGCCATTTCTTTCGGTCTCAGGAGTCATCCCTCTGCTGTCTGACACACAGTGTGCTTGTTGAACACCCATAACCCATAGCGGGCATCATCCCTTTTTTTAAGCCTTTGCTTTTTGACTGACTGCTGTCATGGGTTTGGCAGATTCTCTCATCCTCTATGGCATCTCTTTGCTGGTTCCAGTCCACATTTTGCCTGCACTGGAGCGAAGGTCAAGAGAAAAGTGTGTCATCCCTAAGGGATGTCCTCCCCTCTCTCTCTCTGCAGCCCTGTATCGGCTAAAAGCGTTTGTCCATTCATTCTGTAGTCCCCTGTGTGTGTGTGTGTGTGTGTGTGTGTGTGTGTGTGTGTGTGTGTGTGTGTGTGTGTGTGTGTTTTCTCTCTTGGTGATAAGTTATGATTATAAGATAAAATATTCTATTTTTTATTTGCTCAATTTTCACTATCAGAATTTGTCTTGTCATCATTTATGTAAATAGGGAATTAGTATTAAGACCAAAAGCATCCCTGCGAGCGAACATCTGAAATCGTGTCCCACATCCAGTCCCAGTATTCAGCACATTCTGTTTACAGAGGATGCTTCTCTGTGTGTGGAATCTTCCATAATACTCTGTGATGGGGTGGTAAGTAGGTTACCTCCATGCGATCAGAGCCCTGTCGCAGCATTGTGTTACCGGACACACCTGCGAATTGTGCGATGCTCTGTTTCCTTGGGTGGTGGTCGAAAGCCCTCCATTGTATACTCTGTGCCTTCATGGTGAAAGGTAGAATTTATGCAACCTCTTTTTAGAGGTCATCTAGAGGCCATAAGGAAAAAAAACTAATCGATAGCTAACTAAATTTGTCTTTTTTATTTAACGTCTTTTCAAAAAAAAAGTTATATTAGACTAGGAAAACAACAACAAAAAATGAAAGCACCTACAACTCACAACTATCAGATGACAAAATTCTACCAACTGGTGATGCTATAATGATGTTTATGATATTGAGAAGTTAATCATCTTTGCTACTAAAAATGTCCCCAGCATTGTTGAATATTTTGATAAAGTGAGTCAATTTTACCCCATACTAATATAGATAGATTACTCACCAAAATATAATAAAACAACCAAAAGTTGTCGGAAAGATAGGCCATGATGATTTCAAATCCAGAGGCTACCCTCAAGTTTGTATTACACTTTGTTTATATCGCGTTTAAAGCTTTTTCTCTGCCTCTAAAACACTTATTCCATAACAACGCAGTGCTTGCAATTACTTAAGCTCTACAACGCAAAACTTTATCACTCCTGTCAACATATAGGTAAGAAAGTATGACTATACTTGTATGTTTGCTTTCATGCATCTTGATACGAACTGGGGAAATATATTGCAAGTTTTATTCTTGTAACACTTCATAAGAAGACCCCATTGTGTGCCGGTAGGAACGGATTACAAAATATTCCGAAGTTGGAATGCCGCTACCTTGATTGTCGGTAAAAACAGTCGCATACGCAAAAATTTACGATCGGTGAACCTCGGAGCTTCAGCCCAGGAATGAAAATAACACGACAAAACATATTTACCATGCAATGAAGCACAGATGAAGAAGACAGTTGCAGACTATGTGCAGGAATAAATCATTTCGTCTCTAGCTCTTAACTCAGGGAAAAGATAAGGACCTAGGCATCTGACATAACGGCTTTAATGCTACAGGTCGCTATACGGAGGTGACTAGTTCGAATTCAAAGTGGGAACAATCATGATCTCCCAGGTCAGAATATACACAGGCTTGCCAGTGCCTTAGCTCTGTCCATGTTTCCACGGGCAAAGGTCAAGCAGTTCTTTAAGGACCATGTAATTCTTGTCAGTGTTCGTTGAGTTACAGAAGCACAAACACATTCAGCTAGCATCCTAAATTTTACCAACATGCTAAGTTGTGTCATTAAGTCTGCTAAGAATATTTGTGAAATGGGGTATAACGTATGTGAAACGTTTTGCTCGCACTATTTTTACCGGGAAAAATACATTGCTTTGACATAACTGTGACCAGAAACGGAATACCATTTCAGCTGTTCCCAAAGTGGTGACAGGAAGTAAGGCATGTGGGAAATGAAAAAGAAAGATTCTCACACTGCAACAGTTCAAACAAAAGAGAGGACCGCGCATAAAGCCTCAAGGGACCCCTGAATTAATGGATAAAAACTTTTAGCTGATAACCCCCTGATGTGAACGAACGAAGGACGTTCCCTTTGGGAGGACATGTTTCTGTCTTCACCTTCCCCTCAGTGCAGGCAGAATGGTGGGTGACCACCAGGATAACCAGGCATAGGAGCAGTAGACACTTTTACCACATCCATGACATGAGAGAGTCTGGCAAACGAAAGGTTTCAGTATTGTCTTGTATTGTATTGTATTATTGTATTGTATACCACCTTAAGTTACGACAGACTTCTCTGCGTGAAATTCGGGCTGCTCTCCCCGGGAGAGCATGTCATTATTTATTATTATTATTATTTATTCTTTTATATCGAGGATAACAGAATAAGCAATCATGTGCTTTTTTCATCCGGTCCCCGTGTGCATGCAGTTTTGTAAATATTGTCATCTGTGTCATCTGTTCCCACCGGCACACGATGGCCTACTCTTACGAAAAGCGGAACAGGATTTAACGTGTGCGCAAGATGTTCTGCGTGCGTTCGCACACGGGGCCTCGGTTTAAAGTCTCATCCGAAGAGTCTCATCACAAGAGCAGCGCCACCCATTATTTTTTTCTTTTCCTGTCTGCACGTGGCTTTTGTTTCTCAACCAGAGCGACTTTTTTCTACATAATTTTGCCAGGGACAGCTCTCTTGATGCCATGGTTTCTTTTACGTGCGCTAATTTTATGATGCATATGTGACTTCGGTTTATCGTCTCATCGGAAAGAGTAGTGAGGGCAATAATCGCAATGAGAGGGGTAAGGGGTGTTAGATAAGCACATACAGTGAAACCTTGAATAGAAGATATCTACCTTTGAGAGATGAAGTGGTAACGTACGATACCGTTGGTACCGATATGTACCATCTGGAAATAAAATGTTGACTTTGACTTTGACCTTGGTGCTTATCTTTAATTGTGAACGTAATATGTTGCTGTATTTTGTAGAATTAATTTATAGCTCAAAGTCTTTCTTAGTTGTTTTTTTCTGAAAAAGTTATGTGTTTTCAAGTGTTTTTCCTGGCTTTATTATTTTGTTTTGTTTTATTTTCAATTCATTTCTCAGGGTTATTCATTGCAAGCTTTAAGTGTTATAATTTGGCAAATAGTAAAATGAAAGCCCAAACGAATTTTTGAAAATAATAATAATCATCATGGATCAAAAAACATAGTAAAGCGCAGGACAATATCAGATATATATAATGGGGTTTTTTTTGTTGTTTTTTTGCGAATGGAGCTCTGAGGTTCACCAGTGGTGATATCTTCGTATCTGACAATTATCCACGAATAACGTTGATGCATTCTGATTTCAGAAATGATGTGTAAACACGACACTAGTATGCAAGCGGCTTTCTATTTAAATTTTGGCATCTATTCCTACTACGCATTGAAAATTAAAGAAGCAGGAAATAGTTACATGCATAAGAATGCTTTCCAAAAATGCAAAACTTGTTGCAACTTCAATGTTGCTGCACAAATATATCTAAATGTGTCTGAATCTTTGTCGGCCTGTCTGCATTTTTTTCATAGGACAGTCAAAATGGTTGGTTGGTTGGTTGGTTGGTTGGTTGGTTAGTTCGTTCCTTCGTTCCTTCGTTCGTTGAGTAGCTTGATGGCTTGCTTTATGGTTGGTTAGTTGGTAGATTGAACAACTAACCGACTGACTGACTGACTGACTGAGCTAATGGCTATTTTGAAACAATAATCATTTAAATCATTACATTTAGATCTGTATATCGTTATATTATCATTCATTTCTGAAATTGTGTTTAGGAATGTCAACGTCTGGTGACTGCGAACAGTAAAACCGGATCTGGAACGACGTTAGAAAACAGGTTTTGTCTCAAAAGAAGACTGAATGAATGACTACATCCGTATTACTGTGTGTCCATTGTGTCTTTGCTGTTGCTTTTACCCTTCCTCGTAAAAAGGTAATAACATTATTGTTCTATCTGAAAATCTTAAGATTAGAATAATTTTCGTTACAGCTTCTTTATCAGACAAATTCAAAGATAAACTCACTTCTCTTCATCGTCAAGCGTAAGTGTTGTACTTTCCCGTTAAAAGATATTTGTCTCACAGAGTTCAGGGTGATGATATTTACACGGCCGTTTGGTGTTTTCTTGTATAAACCATTGTGGTATCTTTTAGGGCTAATGAAACAAATTGATGAACTATGAATGTTTTACTTCTAAATTATCAATTGCTATTGTCTTTGGTGTGTCTTAAACGTAGATGGCTCGTTTATATGTCTACATTTTTCTTAATGTTTCCCATTTTTTAATCAATTAGTAATTTACGTCTAAACAAACATTATGTTGCTATTTGTATTTGGTTTAGACAACAATAATATCATAAGATTGCCGAGTATGATTTCACGTGTGTGTGTGTGTGTGTGTGTGTGTGTGTGTGTGTGTGTGTGTGTGTGTGTGTGTGTGTGTGTGTGTGTGTGTAGCTTTATGTGTGTGAGCATGCATGCACGTGAGCGTGTGTGTGTGTGTGTGTGTGTGTGTGTGTGTGTGTGTGTGTGTGTGTGTGTGTGTGTGTGTGTGTGTGTGTGTGTGTGTGTGTGTGTAAATGTGTGTATGCGTGGATATGGGTGTCTGTCTTTCTGTTTGTCACTCTGTTTTTCTGTCGGTGTGCGTGAAGAATAATTAAGAACTGTTGATTAAGCTTTTTTTCTAAATGGGAAAAATTGGCATAGTAGTGAATGAACTATGTTATATTTTCTTATCATTCCCCTATTTTGAACAGATTATAACTAACTAACTAACTATATAATCTACACTTCTGGATATGCGCCAATGCATAAGACAAAACAGAGATATAGGTCATGTTACCAATAGACTATCATCTGTCAGCCCTCAGCTTCTTTTTCCCTTGCAGTGATCCACAGTACAAGCCAGGCTCTACTTCCCAACTCTTCCTCAGATCATCATCTATTATGTATAGCAAGCCACAATGCTGCTAGTAACTGCTACTGTCGCCAGTTTGTGCTAACTTTTGACTTCTCCTTACATCACATCGCAAAACAAAAAAAAATTCCACTGCTTCAAACCCGAGTTCAGACAGCTTTGACTCCACGTGTCTTGGTCCCTCACCGAAACTCGTCTGCTTGACAGACATCGTCAAAGAAATTCCAGAAGAATGTAGCCGCCAAAGTGTTATTCTCTGTTCCCTCTTAGCGCATCCTTGTCAATTCAGTGGCCTCCCTTTCATGTTGTCTTCACACAGGAAGTGACGTGACCAAGACAAGGTGGAAAGATGGCGGCCCCTCTGTGGTTTGTGTTTTCTGTCAATCCTGACCTGTTTGTCTCCTCTTGTTTCCATTCCCTCCTTCCGCGTTACTCCTGTGTGATGTGACTCCGGTCCCTTTCTAAAGGTAGAGGGCAAATTTGTCTTTGACGTTGACCCCTACCCCCCAACTCCCCTTCCCCCACCCCCCCCCCCCCCCCCCCCCCCCTTCTTCTGAAATTTCTAGACGTGATTGTTGTCGATGATGAAGCAGACGAAAGAGCTGATGACAAGCGTGACACTAAATGAGGATATTCACCTCACCTCACCTCACCTCACCTACCCCGTTGTCTAGTAGACACTACTGAAGATTTTGCAACCAGATTCCTCCACATTCATTACTATAATGTTTGGGTGGATGTTCAACGAAAAGGAAATTGTATGTAAGGATTGATACATACTTATTATTTTCGTCTAATATCACTGAGTGTGAACAGACGTTAAATTGAAGACAAAAACGTACGTATTAGCTGTCGACACTTTTCTCTATTATTCTACATTCATTGTTTTATTTTTTCTTGTAGGTGGTAATATTTTATGAATTTCTGTTAGAAAGAAACAGTAGAGTTTAAATGTGTCATCAAATGTCATTTCTCTTCATGTATTGCAGTACAGAGCGATCTCAGTCAGATTTCACACAGGACAACACTTCTGTTGTATAACAAAGTTTTGTCCTGTGTGAAAATCTGACTGCTTTTCCTGGGAAGAGAAAGTAGGCTCCATACCATAAGCCCAGCTTTTTCTTGCCCTGCGCCGAAGTCATATGCGCTGGGTCTGACTTGTCAGGCGCTAAACGGCAGCACAACTCATTTTCACTCATATGACAGACAATAACAAATTGATATCTGGGCGTTCGGAAAAGAAGAATTGCGAAGAAAAAGAATTGCAAAGAAGAAGAAAAAGAAGAATTGTGAAGAAGAATTGCAAAGAAGAATTGCGAAGAAGAAGAACAAGAACAAGAACAAGAACAAGAACAAAAAGAACAAGAACAAGAGTAACAAGAACAAGAAGACCAAGAAGAACAAGAACGAGAAGAAGAAGAAGAAATGTGTGGAGCTTGGCACAGATCTGTTGGGTGTGGCAGGTGATGCAGACAAAGTGGATGTTCTGGTCTGTTCAGTCTGATCAGAGGAATGTTTCCCTGACTTTATTGTGATGGTTGGGGAGACTGACACTGACCTTTAGTAGTCAGACTAGGGCTTCCTCTGTATGTGTGCTGTTGTTGTTGTCTTCAATTTAACGTCTGTTCACACTCAGTGATATTAGACGAATGCTCATGTGTACACTAGACTCTGTATGTGTGTGTGTGTGTGTGTGTGTGTGTGTGTGTGTGTGGTGTGTGTGTGTGTGTGTGTGTGTGTGTGTGTTGTGTGTGTGTGTGTGTCTTTGTCACTAAGTGTGTGTCTGTGTATCCGTGTCTGTGTCTGTGTGTGTACATGTATACGTGTATTTGGGGCAAATAGATTCATTAAAAAAAGATTTTGATGACCAACTTTTTTCTCCATCTTTTCCTTCATGGTCCCTGTGTGAGTCAGCACTCTTGGCATTTTGCTCCTAGACGCCTTTAGAAAGAAGTGGAACCAAAAAGCAGCCAAGCGATGAAGCCATTATCCAGTATCTACCCTAGAGTTAATGACATTCCTCATTACCCACAAAAAAAAACTTTCTGAAGCGGGATAAAAAATGTGACCAGGTTTTTTTTTTTCAAAGTAATCAAGACACCGGTAGTTTCTTCTTCTTCTTCTTCTTCTTCTTCTTCTTCTTCTTCTTCTTCTCTCTTCTTCTTCTTCTTCTTCTTCTTCTTCTTCTTCTTCGAACGCTCAGACAGCAACTACTGTTGTCTGTCACATGAGCGAAAGTGTTTTGTGCTGCCGTTAAGCACTGACAAGCCAGGTCCAGCATATCCAACTTCGGCGTGGGAGAGAAATGTTATCTGTTGTCTTCCAATGACCAGAGCACTCCCCAAGCTGATGTTAAGCAGCATCTAGCCTGGTTACCAAGAGGATGGGTGCGCTTTGGCTTTAGTACAGTTCCCCAGTTCACCGAGCTGTAAATGAGTGCCTCTGTCTTCTTTAAGGTCAGGAAAGGTAAAGCAAGGGAGAGGAGATGGGCACCGCCCTCAATATGCTAGCCCCTGGAAAAGCTGAAGTCTCTGATGCCTTGCTTCCCTGCTTCCACATAGGTTATGGGACATCTGTACCTTTTTACCTGTTAAGTCTTTCTCGAAGAAAGGGAGGAGAATTGACAAAGAAGGCAGAAAATAGAGAAGAAGGAGGTGACAGGAAGAAAAGGAACAAAGAGAGGGATAGAAAAAAGGGACTTTTTAGCACAGAAATCCCAGAAGGGGGGGGGTCCTATTTACACTAACAGGCCCCCGACATCCCCTTCTCATTTACACTAACAGGCCCCCGACATCCCCTTCTCATTTACTCTTTTAGCATTTTTGCAGACTGGAGCTAAAAGAATCAGGCTACTTTTGGACACTTATCGTTTGTTGTTGTGGTGGTGGGGGGTTTTTGTGTGTTTGTTTTTTTTTTGGGGGGGTATTTTCATTGTTGTTCTTTAGACTCTTTGCTTTTGTTTTTATTCCCAAGGGATTTTTTTTAATTGCTGTTGATTACTTTTCCTTCACCTATTCTGTAGTCTAACAGACCGTTGGGAGACCACTGAACATAGAACGTTCCTATCAAGGATTTCTCCACTATACCTGAGGAGTAGTTCATATCAGAGGCTACTGTTTCATTATACATGAATGGCTCTAATCCAGGATGATACTATTTCACTCTATCTGTTGTGTTTGTACCCAGAGCGGTTAAGCAGGATTGACAGAAGCAGCTTGTGATAGTGTTTTCCGTCCTCGTCAGATGTGTATCAGCTGAAAGCTCTCTCTCTCTCTCTCTCTCTCTCTCTCTCTCTCTCTCTCTCTCTCTCTCTCTCTCTCTCTCTCTCTCTCTCTCTCTCTCTCTCTCTCTCGTCCCTGGTGGTTCGTATGTGGGCTAATCTCTTACAATTGTACACGGGATCACTTTTTTCTTTTCATCTGCTTCTCTCCCTGTCATTTGTAAGATCCCTTTTGGGTCTAGATAAGTGCAGATGTGGGGGGGGGGGGTAGTAGTGGTGGTGTGTCTTTGTCTGTGTGTATGTCTATGTGTCTGTGGTGGGGGAGAGGGGCGGTGATGGTTATGGTGATGGCGGTGTGTTTGTGTGTGTGCGTGCGTGCAGGTGTTCGTGTGTGTTTGTGTGTATATGCATGTGTCTGTGTGTCTGTGTGCCTGAGTGTGCATACACGATTAGACTGTTTTCTACATACATGTTGATCCAGTGGATGTCCAAAAATGTACCATTACTCTTGCGACCACTTACTTGGGGCTCTTGGAAGATTAACCTGATCAATTTTTTTATAACAAAACTTCTTTTTCCTTTTCAGCAAAACTACGTCACATTCATGCGCTTACTCTGCTGTATTAATTGTTCTGAAGTCAACAAGAAAGATAAACTGCTCTGCAACAATTTTGTGTACTCGGTTAGCAAGCGGTTGTCTCCTGACACATTTTAAACCCAGTTACCTTTCTGGTCAGAATTTCATCCTTTCAATTTCTTACGTGACAGGGGACAACGTTTTTCGCCGTTGTTTTATGCGTTACAGGAGAGATTGATGCTTTTCTGTGCTGCGGCGGGCAGTTGGAGAGTGTAAGTCTAGCGTGCCCCTGGGGAGCTGTGTTGCATCTTTTTAATGGAATGCCGCTCCCTGAGGGACAGGGAAGGCAGCAGTTTTGTCAGCTCTTGAGCTACAAAGATTTGTCAAAACACGAGAGCGTGTTGCACGTGTCGACATTGTGCTGTCAAGAGAGGTGGAGCTTTACCTCCCTTTCTGTTTTGCTCTGTCTGTGTGTGTGTCTGTTTGTTTGTTTGTGTGTTTGTCTGTCTGTGTGTGCCCGTTTGTATGCCTGTCTCTCTGAATATGTGTTATCTATTTTTATTATTTATTCGTTTACATCAAGGATAATGGAATAAGCACTCATGTGCTTTTACACATCCAATCCCCGAGTGTATGCAGTTTTGTAAATTTTGTCATCCGTTCCCACTGGCACATAATGGCCTACTTTTTTGAAAAGCAGAACAGGATTTAGCGTGTGTGCAAGATGTTCTGCGAACGTCCGCACACAGGACCTCGTTTCATAATCTCATCCGAAGGACATAATTATGTATGTATATATGTATATCATATTATATTATGTATGTATGTATATATATATATATATTGTTATGTATGCATATATGTTTGTTTGTTTGATTTTTATGTATGCCTATCTGTATGTCATGGTATCTGTCTCTCTCAATATCTGTATCTCTCTTTTATTTCCTATATCTCTTTATCCCGTCCTGCCTTACTGCATCTGTCTCTACCTACCTCTGTTTCGTCGTCATCATCGTCGTCGTCGTCATCATCATCATCATCATCATCATAAAAGAGAGAGAGACAGAGACAGACAGACAGACAGAGATATACAGACAGACAGACAGAGTTATTCTACATGCAACAGTTGTGAAATCTAAAACGGTTTTTAAATCACAAGAGAGTGGTGAATTTATAGCCAGGCGGGCGGTGTGAGCTGACAGGAGAAGTGACAAGAACAGAACAGAATAGGACAGGACAGGACAGAACAGAACACAACAGAGCAGAACACAACAGAGCAAAACACAACAGAGCAGAGCTGAGCAGAACAGAACAGAGCAGAACAGAACAGAGCAGAACAGAGCAGAGCAGAACAGAGCAGAACAGGACAGGACAGGAAAGAACAGAGCAGAACAGAACAGAACAGGACAGGACAGGAAAGAACAGAACAGAGCAGAACAGAACAGAGCAGAGCAGGACAGAGCAGAACAGAGCAGAACAGAGCAGAACAGAGCAGAACAGAGCAGAACAGGACAGAGCAGAACAGAACAGAACAGGACAGGACAGGACAGGACAGAAAAGAACAGAGCAGAACAGAGCAGGACAGGAAAGGGCAGGGCAGGGCAGGACAGCCTTAACACCAATAGGTGCTTGATTCACACACACACTCGTGGTCTGCTGACACGGGTTCGAATCTCGTTCAAGAGGATTTTTCCTCTGGAGTTAACATCAATGCCGACTCCACTCCCCCCCCCCCAAGTCCTTCAGATGTGTGTGTGTGTGTGTGTGTGTGTGTGTGTGTGTGTGTGTTGTGTGTGTGTGTGTGTGTGTGTGTGTGTGTGTGTGTGTGTGTGTGAATCAAGTACTTGTCTTAAGAACTCTGATAGAGATAGAGTTACCCTACATGCAGAAGTGGTGGACGAAGTAGACTAGTGGTTAAAGTGTTGCGATTTGCACATTGAGGTCGTGATTTGATGACCCAGTTTCAAGCCCAGGTTCGAACCATTACTTGTTCTTAAAGCAGACCATCTATTTTTTAAATGGTGCTCATTATTCTAATCTGAAACATTTCTTTCACCATTTACACACAGGTACGTCACTTGTCAATAGGAACACAGGCAAACACAAATACACACCACAGGAAGATGTCAACATGAATATGGCTTGAATAGGGAGTTTGCTGGGGGTTTTCTTTTCATTCCTCAGAGAGCCCTGAGGTTTACCAATAGTGAAAGTTTGCATGTGCCACCGTTTGACCACCTCTAAGGTAGCTGAGAGGACACCAGTCTACATGCATTTTTTATTTTATATTTTGTCATTGTCTTTACCAGCACACAACGGCCAACTTAAAGTTATAACGGGAAACTAAGGTGTTCCACGTGCATTGATACTTGGGGTCTCGGTTAACAGTCTCATCCGAAAGACTTCTGGGAAAGTGGAGTCACTCGTGATGTCAACCCCAAGAGAAAAGTCCTTTTCAAGGGGTGTCTCAGTGGTGGCTCAAACCCGCGCCGTCAGATTGCAGACACAAAGCTCTAACCACTGGGCTTACCCCTCCCTTAGACAGTGCGATTTGCACTCGGCTTTATTTTCAGTCAGACCCATGAGGTAAGTGGAGGTAATGATGCAGAGCATTAGCTGTGCTGACGGTGGGGGTGATGGAGGCTTGATCACCTGGCTGATCTATGGCCCCATTTACCTCTCTGAAGATGTCTACACAGGAAATGTCAGAGGCGGCGGCTTAGCGACGTATATCATCATTTAGAAATGGGCACCCAAAAAAGTACTAATGACTAGAGTAAAACCTCTCTCTCTCTCTCTCTCTCTCTCTCTCTCTCTCTCTCTCTCTCTCTCTCTCTCTCTCTCTCTCTCTCTCTCTCTCTCTCTCTCTCTCTCTCTCTCTCTCTCTCTCCTCTCTCTCTCTCTCCAATGATTCATATAGTCCTATGAAGATCAAAGGCTACACTTCGCGGTGTTTTTCACACCAAAGTCATAAGATTCAAAACCCAATCCTCTCGATACATCACCCTTGTTAAGCAGACAAACGGGAAAAAATCAAATTCAGTGCCAAGATTTCTGTCTCAGAAGTTCTTCTAAGACCCCCCCCCCCCCCCCCCCCCCCCCCCCTCTCTCTCTCTCTCTCTCTCTCTCTGCATCTCTTCTCTCCTCTCTCCCCAAATTATGCCAATGAAAAACTGTAAACTTCGTCATTTTTTTCGTCCAACACTCAGACAGCAACTACTGTTGTCTCTCATTCGAGCGAAATTTTGTTTCGCTGCCTTTAAGCGCTGACAAGTCAGGCCCAGAGCATCCAACTTCGGCACGGGAGGGAACTGGCGGATGAGACTATAAACCGAGGCCCCGTGTGCGAACGCACGCGGAACATCTTGCGCACACGTTAAAATCCCGTTCCGCCCTTCGGAAGAGCAGGCTATCGTGTGCCGGTAGAGGCGGATGACAAAATTATTATTTTTAAAAAACAGCATGCACACAGGTGTCGTGTTTAGACACCATCCCTGAGGGGAAAAAAATAATGGGTAGGCGCTGCACTTGTGGCGACACGCTCTCCCCAGGGAGAGCAGCCCGAATTTCAGGCAGAGAAATCTGCTGTGACATAAAGTGGTACAAAAAAATAACTTGTCTTTCCAAAGAGGCAGGAGAAGGGATTACGAAGGCAGAAAACAGACAAGAAGGAGAAAAAGAACAAGGCTGAAACAAAGAGAGGGGTAGAAAAGAGGGAATTCCTAGCACAGATTTTCCAGTGAGGATGTTACTGAAACTGACGGGCCCCCAACATCCACACAGGGGAAGGGAGGAGGCTGTGAATAAGGACTGCGATACCTTTCCTTCTGAACTAAGGTACTGAAGGTAAAAATGTAAAGGTAAAGGTGTCCCATAACCTATGTGGTCGTAGGGGAGCGAGGCGTCAGAGGCCTCGGCTTCTCTAGGGGCCAGCTTATTTAGGGCGGCGCCCATCTCTTCTCCCTCGCTGCTTTACCTTCCCTGACCCTAAAGAGGGCAGGGACCCATTGACAGCTGGGTGAACTGGGTGGAATGTACTGAAGTTAAGGCGCGCAAACGGTCACCCATCCAACTGGTAACCATGCTCGACGCTGCTTAACTTGACTGGGGGAAAGCGAGCGCTCTGACCACTGTCAACTAAGGCACTGAAGTTAAGGCACAACAGGGGATATCAGGGCGGAGAGGCGTGCTGCAGCACAGACAGAGAGATGTCTCTTGCTACAGGAACTGCAGTGGTGGAGGAAGTATTGCTGTGAAATAACCACAGATTTCTGGCACCGACAGAAAAGTACAAGACTTTTATTTCTTACAGAGTAACATCACAAACATTGCTTTTATACTGTTATAATCTGTTGTTGTTGTTTTTTAAACAGCTTTTTGGTGTTTGTTTTGAAAATGTAACTTGAACTGAAGGAGCAGAGGCGCCACTGACGTCACATAACAGACAAGGAGTCCTAGGCACAGTCTCTCTCTGTCTCTCTCTGTCTGTCTCTCTCTATCTCTGTCTCTCTGTCTCTCTGCACCTCTCTCTCTCTCTCTCTCTCTCTCTCTCCTCTCTCTCTCTCTCTCTCTCTCTCTCTCTCTCTTTCTCTCTCTCTCTCTCATTCTTCACTAAGACAAGCCACGCCTACCCTTGCCTCCCCGATCTTATCTGTAGGATGGTAATTTATGGTTGTAAAGCCTTTAATATTGACCACATGCATTGACTTAACTACCGGCAAACTTTAGAAGCAAAAGCCTCACTTTTTCCCCTATACCCATCCTTAAACATGTCCTTACTTATACCCTGAAGACCAAAGAGGACGTTTGTTCCAGACATCTTGATCTTCAAAGGATCAATGGCAGTATATAAAACGAAATAATAATGTGACCTTGATACGATTTGGATAAAACGTAAAGAAAACTAGTCTCATACTTGCTTCTTTACAAAATACAAGAAAAAAAGAGTTTTTTTCAAGATTAAATTGTGGTCAGAGTAGACAAGCACACAACGATTTTTCGTCTAATATCACATTAAGTGAACAGACGTACAATTGAAGACACACACATAAGGATTTGGAAAAATGCTTCCCTCAAAGTAGAGCACAACTTGACCCACAAAACTTCTTGCATACTTTTTAAAACAATCGTAATATTAATTTTCAGATAAGTTTGCAGGGCTTTTTATAAAGTTTTTAAAAAATGTTGACAACGCAAAGTTAATCGAAAGTATACATTACAGCAGACGTTAACAGTGGACAAGAAGGAAAAACTAAAGGCGGAGGAAAGACTTGTTTGTATTAGTTATAATGAGCAGAAAAACTGTCTGCCGGAACAACGTTGTGGGTTGTTGTTTTTACTGTTTGTTATCAATTTTAGAAAAAGGTTTGTTTTGATAAAGTTGTAAGGGAAAGAATATTTCTTTGTTTGGTTGTTGTTGTTGTTGTTTTTGTTGTTGGTTGGTTTTTGATTCTGTGGTTCACAAAATACTAACAAATTCTTTGTTAACCTCATAAAGGCACGTACAGAAAAGTGTTTATTTGTCAGATTGTGATCATGTTAACCAGAAAGGATGTGGGAGATTGTCTCTTTGACAACTGACCACCATCACCACGATCCGAAATAATTGTCAGACATCTAAAACAATACAAAATAGTCAGATGCATTTACATTTTTTTAAGTCGAAAAGGTGAAAGTAAACAGGGTTTTAAAAAAAAAAATGGGGGGTAAAATAAATTTAAGTTTACACAAGAGACAAACTAAAAGGTCAGGGAATGACATATAGGTGATCTTAAGAGAAAAAAAGTTCTGTTCGTGTTATTTTTTAACGATTGAGTTTGGGTACCTTGTTTGGTGTCACCTTTAATAGACACTTTTCTGAGGCGGTTCAAAGAACCAAAGCGAAGGCAAATGAAAACTTTTTCCTCTTTTTTTTAATTTATGATGAAGTCGTGGAAGGTGGCGTTTGTTGTCATTGCAGTAGATCAAAGTTCTGCTTGCAGCTATACAGGTCAGGCAGAAGACAACAGTGGTTGTGCCGTCACATACCATTCTCTTGTGGTATAAAAGGCATCAGTACACGCTTTGTTCAGCTTTCTTATACGCTTCGGTTCAATTTGTTGTTTACACAAGGATTTGCAAAACTAAACACAAACACAAATCATGCGTTTGCGCGCGCGTGCACACACACACACACACACACACACACACACACACACACACATCCATACATACATACATACATACATACATACATACATACATACATACATACATACATACATACATACATACATACATACATACATACATACATACACATACACACACGCTTCCATTATCCTCGATATAAAAGATTTTTTTAATTAAAAAATAAAAAATAAACACACACGCACACACGCACACACACACACACACACATACATACATACATACATACATACATACATACATACATACATACATACATACATACATACATACATACATACATACATACATACATACATACATACATACATACATACATACATACATGCATGCATGCATACATGCATGCATGCATGCATAGAGCGCTTGCGCTTATGAGATATCATCATGAAACTTAAAATCTGGAAAAGTGTAATTCTCTTTACAGAATGTGGCTTCGATTTATTAAAAAAAATCATTCAGAGAGCATTCTGAATGTTTTAAAAACAAGACATTAGCTTTAAAGTTCACTTCAAACCATACATTTACATTCTAATTGTAGGGATTTTTGTAGAAATGTAAATCCAATGATGAAACTCTCCGGGACCAAGAAAAAATTAATGAAACAGTTAGACTGTGGACTTTGCCAGCAAGGTTAGTGGAAAAAGTTATCATAGCCAAGCAAAGAAGAAAAAGTAATGAAATAGTTTACACAGAAATTTATCAAATCACATCAGACGACGGCCACAGAATGTGTATACGATGCATTTCTTGATAAAACTTTTCCATTACATGTTAATATTTTCACAAAGTGACAAGTGTAATCGTTGATTAAAGTGCTTTTGTTTCAGTTTGGGTTTTGCTCCCTACGTTTTGTTTCCTCTTCTTTGAATACTCAGACAGCAAGTATTGTTGAATGGCATTTGAGCAAAAATCCGTTGCATTGCCATAAAGCACCTGATAAATCAGGCCCAGCGCATCCGACTCTGTCGTGGGAGAGAATTGTTACCTTTAAGTGTTTCTGGAAAAGAGGCAGGAGAATGGACCAAGACGGCATAAAATGGGCAAGGATGTGACAGGGAGAGAAAAAGAATAAGGCGGAAACAAAGAGAGGAATAGAAAAGAGGGAATTCCTAGCACAGAATTTCCAGAAAATGTGGATGTTATTTATACTGACAGACCCCCCAGCATCCCCATAGCGGGAGGGAGGAGGTGGGTGTCCTATGAAACACAGACAGTTGCTGGAACCTTCCTTTTCAAAACCCATAAGCCTTACGTTACCTTCCCGTTTCTATTTCATGTGAAATGAAACTTCCCCGCTCTTGTTGACTTTCTGGAGACTTTGAAAAACAAAGGTGTAAAGGTCACTGTGCCTGTGTTGTGAAATTAGGTTGAGTTTTTTTGTCTGTAAATAGCAACAGCCAAATATTTAACAAAACTTACACAGATAATTTTCACATGTACTGGATTCATTTTCAAGCGTTAAGAAAAAGGACCTGAACAAATGAAAGTTACACAAGAATACCCCAGAAGAAGCATCTCTTTAACAAATATAAAAAAGACAAAGAAACTAACCTTGTCTTTTTTCTAATACGTTTTAGATTTTGAATATAACCAACCAAACAACAACGGGAACAATCAACAAAAAGGTATGTTTCAATTCTCTTAAAATACACTAGAAAACCTAGAAAACCAAGAGGAAAGTAGAAACTAGACACAGTTTCTCTGACAACACACCAGAAAACCTACGTATTTAACAGAAAAGTAGAAACTGTATACAATTTCTCTACAATACACCAACAGACCTGCATCTCCAATAGGAAAATAGAAACTAGAAACAATTTCTTGTAGACTTTATCAACCTTGAAATCCAGAAATTTAACAAGAAAGTAGGAAAAACGACTGATTTCTCTCATAATCCACCAACAAACCTTCACCTTCAACGGGAAAATAGAAATTAAAAACTATTTCTCTGAGAATACACCAACAAATATAAATATTCAACAAGAAAGTAGCAAATGAAAAACAAACAACAACAGAACAAAGAAAAAAGAGCAAAGGTGTGGCTAAAAATGTCCAGATAAATGTTAAACATTTTCCTTTATACAGTTTACCATGATACAAATTCAGGTATAGGTG
>CM060317.1:3055905-3060905 GCA_030674155.1 Stramonita haemastoma
GTTTGTCTATTTACGTTGGGCTTTTTTCCCACATGTTGGTTGATGTGATAAAATTAGTTTGTTGTCTTTAGAAATCTACAACAATGGTGAAAATGATTAGATTTGGTTATTATGAATAAACAAAGATATTCGCTTGAGCAGGGTTTTTCACATACACAAAGTTCATGCAAAATACAGTGTGTCTTCGAAAGCTCATTTCCAGATGTAGAGATGTTTATTTATCATCAGCTCCTGTAGGTGTGTGGGTTTCTGTCTGGGTGTTTTTTTTGTACGTTCTTTTTTGTGTGGAGGGGAGGGAGGGGTTTTTGTCATTGTTCTCTTTTTTTGGTATGAGTACTGCAAAATGAATCAAAATACAAATTCTAAGAAGTTTTTCAAATTTATTTTCATCATATTACATTGTGTAGTCCAACATTTTTAAGCATACAGGGGGTGTACCAAAATAAACTAAGAGGCAAGGTGGCAGGACAGTTTAGATCTTCACCTGCCCAACAAGTAAACCCTGAGGTTCTGGGTTCGACTCCCAGCCTTTCCCTTTCTTCCCAGTTTGACAGGGAAATTGACTGCATGTCAAATCTCAGAGGAGATTCTAAACCAGTCTGCCCGTAGGCTTACGGATGTGTGTATGTAAAAAAACAACTTTTGAAAATCGGAAAGAGCAGGGAGATACCTCCTGGCAACATTGGTAGAGTTAATTCCCAACATTATTCCCGACTTCAAAATGTGGGTTCTTTAATGGAGGGGAAGAAAAGTTGACATAATCAAAAATCTCCCCATTGGTGAACCTCGGACCCCTAGCCGAGGAGCAGGGGAATGCACTTGATAAAGGTTAGGAGACTGCTGGGGTTACACAGCTACAATACGAGGATCAGGGAAATGCACTTGATAAAGGTTAGGAGGCTGCTGGGGTTACACAGCTGCAATACGAGGATCAGGGAAATGCACTTGATAAAGGTTAGGAGGCTGCTGGGGTTACACAGCTGCAATACGAGGAGCAGGGGAAATGCACTTGATAAAGGTTAGGAGGCTGCTGGGGTTACACAGCTACAATACGAGGAGCAGGGGAAATGCACTTGATAAAGGTTAGGAGGCTGCTGGGGTTACACAGCTGCAATACGAGCTGCCACAATGGCTGTTTCAGCGGAGGTGTGCTAACACATAGGGCAAGCAACAAAAGACAATACATGCGCCAACACATATTCACGTGATACAGAAATTTAAGATTTACCTGACCTTATGTCCCAAACGTCTGTATAAACTTTTATACCTGGAAAAAGAGAAGAAAATGATTACACACATATGTATTATTTATATAATTCAATCTGTCTTCACCAATACTGCAAAGCATCATGGGTAAAGCCAGCGGCAAGATCAAGATGAAACGAAGCTAATTTTTTTTAATCAAAAAGTTTCATAAGAGTGCTTGTTTTTTTCAATGTTAATCTCGTATCTAAATATACAAAACAGCTAATAGACAAACAGGTGTTTGTTTTCCCATCTACAGAAAGGTACTTAACGCAAGCAAATGTTAAGTTAATGGTGTTCCATAACCTATCTGGTCGTTGGGGAACAAAATTTCAGAGACCTCAACTTCTCCAAGGGCCAGTATAATGAGGGCGGCGCCCATCTCCTCTCCCTCGCTGCTTTACCCTCCCTGACCCTAAAGAGCGCAGGTACCCATTAACAGCTAGATGAACTGGGGGACTGTATTGAAGCCAAGGCGTGCAAACAGTCACCCATCCACCTGGTAACCACGCTGAATGTTGCTTAACCTTATCTTGGGGAAAGCGAGTGCTCTGACCACTGAGCTATCCCGTCCCCAACGCAAGCAAACACAAGCATAAAACTAAGAAAGAATAAAGCATGACCATGACCGGGATAGTACCGCAGATATTCTGTTTTATTTTCGCACAGAAGCTTCAAGTAAGTGACACAGGTTACTAGTTACAGTGAGGATGGCAGTAATGGTGGTTTTGTGGCCTGACTGTTCTATGGCCCCATTTACTTCTCTAAAGATGTCTACAGGGGAAATGTCAGAGGCGTCGTATAAGTTGTTTAATTATTTGAAACGGGGTCAATATAGCATACTAGAAACTAAGATAAAAACTTTTCTCTTCAAACACACACACACACACACACACACACACACACACACACACACACACACACACACACACACACACACACACACACACACACACACACACACACACACACATTCTATAAGTTCTAAAAAAAGAACTGGATCCTATCTGTATAGTCTATGTGTTATTCGAATTACCTAATGTTGGCTTTTTTTTTTAAACAATGCATTATTAGATAAAATTTAAACAATCTTGAGAATAGCTTTCAATGGATAATGAGACAACATATAAGTGTTCTTGTTCATCTAAAAAGCATACAGGACATAATTCTATCCTATAGGCTTAGTAGAACATAGAATCCACATTTGAAAGAAACTCCTAGAGACCAACAAATGAAGCAGTGAAACTGTCAATACAGAAATGTATGATGATCATTACCACAAACACCATACAATATCATCACTTAACATTTCCTGCTATTATGATCATTATCACAAACACCATAAATTATCATCACTTAACATTTCCTGCTAAAATCATCTGCATCACAGCTCTTATTCTCGTATAAATTGTTTTGCATATTTATCAGGTAAAGTGTTTTATTTCATCTACTGTGGTTTGTGTTTCTTTGAGGGTGGGGGGTTGCTTGGTTGTTTTGGGGGTGATTTTTTTTGTTGGGGGGAGGGGTATTTCGTTTAAACATATTTTATTCAGAATTTTAAACAAACATTCAGGGGTAGTATTGTTCCGTACATTTCATTGAACTTCATGCTTTTGTTTGCACCTTTCTCTTTGATCATCAGCTGAGTGTAGCGTTCCTGTTTCTGTTTGGGGTGAAACGAAATTTACCGCTCTGGCTTTTTTTTTAGGAATTGTGAAGCTGTGAAACTCTAAACACAAAAGTTGAACTGTCACTGTGCCTTTGTTGTACACTGAAAGAAGGGCTTTCTCCCTACAAAATGCCCCAAAGAAAGCAAACAGCCAGATTTTCAACAATTGCTTTCACATGTATACTGGATCCTTTTCCAACAACCGCAAAAAAGAATCTGAAGAAAATTCATTTTAACCGACAACCACAAAAGCAAGCAACTTTTGAACCAACATCTAAAACAAAAAGAGCCAGAAACAAAATTTCCTGATTAGCCTTTTATTTTGAAATTTCTTCGTCACCGTCGTCGTCGTCGTTAAACACTCACACAGCAGCTATTCTTGTCTGCCATATATTCCAAAATGAGTTGTGCTGCCGTTAAGCGCCTGACAAGTGAGACCCCGCGCATCCGACTTCAGCATGGGAGAGAACTCATCTTTTAAGTCTTTCTGAAAAAGTCAGAAGAATAGACCAAGAAGGCAGAAAATAGATAAGAAGGAGATGACAGGAAGAAAAGTAACAAGGCAGAAACAAAGCTAGGGATAGAAAAGAGGGAATGCCTGGCACAAAATTTGGGGTAGCTATTTATACTGAGAGGCCCTTTTATCCCTATCTCTACTGTGGGTTTGCTTTTAACAAAAATACCCAAACAATCAATGAAAATAACATTCAACAAAAAGGTAAGTTTGAGTTCACTCCAAATACACAAAATAAACTTTCCGTGAAAAAAAAAAAACAGAAACAAAAGAACCAGATTAACAAATGGGTAAAACTCCTTTCCCTCTGAATACAAAAACAAACAAAACTGCTCATCAGGAAAGCAGACGCAAACAAACGGACCTCAGAGAAAGAAGACATTGGTGTGTCTTGAATATTTCCGACTTTTTATTCAACTTGATCAGAGCACTCGATTTCCTCAGGCTAAGATTAAGCGGCATTGAGCATGGTTACCAAGTGGATGGGTGATCTTTTGCACGCTTTGGCTTTAGTACAGTCCCCCAGTTCACCCAGCTGTAAATGGATACCTGCCCTCTTTAGGGTCAAGGAAGGTAAAGCAGCGAGGGAGAGTAGATGGGCACCACCCTCAATATGCTGGCCTCTGGAGAAGCTGAAATTTCTGACATCTCGCTCCCCAAAGACCGCATAGATTATAGGATCACCTTAAGTATAGGTTTACCCGTTCAAGCTTATCATAGTGCACGGTCATAAAAGTACAAAAGATATGTCGAATATCAAGGACAGGCAGGGACAGAATTCAACAAAAACGACACCTTTTTTCAGTCACCTCCACAAGCTAAGGGCGGACAATGATATCCGCTATCAGCTGTATGTACTGATGGGGCCAGCACAGCCGAGTGGTTAGAGTGCTGCACTTGGGATCTACCGGCTTGGGATCTACCGGCTTGGGATCTACCGGCTTGGGATCTACAGGTCCGGGTTCGAGCCACCAGCCTGGAGTTAACATCAGTGCTGCCTCCACTGCCCCGAAAGTCCTTTGGATGAGACATGTGCAAATGCATGCTTAACATCTTGTGCCCACGTTAAAACCCATTCCGTGTTTTGGAGGAGTAGGCCGTTGTATGCCGGTAGGAATAAATGACAATTTTAAAAAAAAAAAAACGCATGCACAAAGGTGCCGTGTTTAGACACCATCCCCCGAAGTTGCAAAGCGGCTACCTTCATGGTGGGCAAAAACGGTTCCATAGGCAATAGTCTTACCATTGGTGAACCTTGGAGCTCTAGCCAAGGGAGGGAAAAAAGGAAGAAAAAGCTGTAGTGACGATAGTGAAGATGGTGGATTACCACATGGCTGCCTGACGGCCTCCTCTGCTCTGTAACACTGTGGCAAATGTCAGAGGTGACGGCCTCCTCTGCACTGTAACACTGTGGCAAATGTCAGAGGTGTCGGCCTCTTCTGCACTGTAACACTGTGGCAAATGTCAGAGATGTCGGCCTCCTCTGCACTGTAACACTGTGGCAAATGTCAGAGGTGTCGGCCTCTTCTGCACTGTAACACTGTGGCAAATGTCAGAGATGTCGGCCTCCTC
>CM060317.1:3068405-3078405 GCA_030674155.1 Stramonita haemastoma
ACACACACACACACACACACACACACACACACACACACACACACACACACACACACACACACACACATGACAATATTTACAATGTCACAGATGACAATATTTACAAAACTGCATACACACGGGGACCGGATGAAAAAAGCACATGATTGCTTACTCTTTTATCCTCGATATAAAAGAATAAATAAATTAAATAAATAAATAAATAAATAAATAAATAAATAAATAAATAAATAAATAAATAAATAAATAAAACACATAGGCAAAAAGAATATTAAACAAGAAATGTAACCTCGATACAAATAAAGATATAGGTACAGATAAAAATATATTTTACATCCACTTCTTCTAGAAACAGGAAACAAGTCTCAATGTTGCACTGTCATAAATCCAATTCATATGAGAAAAATTTGAAAGATAAGAGGACAGATACATGACGTCCATAATATCAGAGAGGAAAGTAATAAAGTTTGTGTTCGTTTGTTTCTTAAGAAAAAGGTTTGTGTGTATTTGGAATATCACTTTCTTTAATAAGATTTATTTTCAGGATTTTACTAAGTTTCAAAAAAAAAAGACAAGCAATAAGCATTTTGTGTTCTTTTTTCTGAACATTTTAGGTTTGCTTTTTATCATGTGTTTATGAAAGATGGTATTTTTTGCAGTTTATATCATATAAACACAGTACTTCCTGGCTAGACCAAGATTTGTTTTTCTTTTATTCTCTTACAACATCTAAAACATACATGCACCTTTTGTTTTTGGCTGCGTTTTGGGGGTGCATGTAAGTGCGTGTGCGTGCATGAAAGTGTGCATACGTCTCTCTCTCTCTCTCTCTCTCTCTCTCTCTCTCTCTCTCCTCTCTCTCTCTCTCTCTCTCTCTCTCTCTCTCTCTCTCTCTCTCTCTGCCTGTCTGTCTGTCTGTCTGTCTGTCTGTCTGTCTGTCTGCCTGTCAGTCTCTCGCTCTCTCGCTCTCCCTCCCTCCCTCACTCTCTCTGTCTGTCTGTCTGTCTGTCTGCCTGTCAGTCTGTGTGTCTATCTGTGCTGTTTCTTTGGTCGTTTCAGTAATTTCGAATTTTTTATCTTCCCACCTAATCCTCAGTGTGTTTTGTAGTAAATGTCATGTTTCTTTGTCATGTTTTGTCAGTTTTTTTAAAATTATACTTAGATAGAAGTAAATGTGTTCTCTATAGCGCCTCCCCCCCCCCTAAAAAGGGCCGCCAAGGCATACTTTAGCTACATTCTTTGGGGGTAAAGTTACCCTTTAGCCTATTATTTTGTCTTTTTATATTTTGGCTGCTTAACCTACTATTTCTGCATTCAAGGTTTTGAAGCTTCATTTTCCTTTTCTAAATATCATTCCTTGGACACACACAAATTTTGGATAACAAGAGAAAAGTATCTATTGTAAGGACAGCGTGGTTTTGGTTGCAACATTTAACGTTTCTGATTTTGTGTTTAACTTTTTTAACATGATAATTTGCCCTCTATCTGTGTGATCTTTCGCTTCTTTTTATCCTATTGTACAGAAGGTTGCACAGACTTCTGTGACATTAGCTCGGATCAGTTTTGAACTTTCCCACAAGGAGAGTTTGTGTTTCCACAAGCGATGTCTTCATAGCTTGTTCTTTGGTAACACACCTGTGCTGAAATAATTTTTTATGGCCAGGTCCTCTCATGATTACAACAAACAACCTCTCCATCATTAAGAAGATCAGACTAAGTATAGTGCAGCACTTCAAAAATATGTTTAAATTACCCTGTGGCAGTATCTATAGAAAGAGGATTACAACCAACAAAAAGCAAACAACTTTTATATAAAAGAAACATCAACAACAACAAAAAACCAAGCTTAGTTAAATGCGTTGATAAAGTCATATATTTGTTTTTGAATATTGGCACCTGAAAACCCACTGTATTTGATATGAACTTTATAGGTGTGCAAAATTGTCAATATTGATATCACTAGACACACATAACAAAGATTGTTTTACACCCACTTTTACTGGAAACATAAGAAACAAGTCTCAGTGTTTAACAGTCATAAATCCAAGCCAGAACAGGTTTCTGGATATTGCTTCCTTCCAAGTACAGCACAACTTGAACAAAATGATACCAATTTGTTGGAGATTCTTTAAATCAACACTGATACTTCATATTATGTCTGCATTTTTCGGTTTCATTCTTCTTTTGATTATTGTCTGTTGAAAGTGTGATTTATAGATAATGTTCTCAATTCATATGAGAAAAATCTCAGAGATAAGAGGACATTATAGATATACATATATAGATATAAGAGATACATTACTTCCATAATATCAGAGAGGAAAGTAATAAAGTTTGTGTTCGTTTTTATTTTCTTTGCTCTGCTTTTCAATATCATTTTCTTTAATAGGACTTTAAGTCTCAGGATTTAACTAAGTTTCAAAAAAAAAGATAAGCAAAAAACATTTTGTGTCCTTTATTCTGAACATTTCAGTTTTGGTTTTTATCAAGAGTTTACGAAAGATGGCACTTTTTTGCAGTCGCAATACATGAAGGTTGTCTTTTTTCAACTCAGTACTTCCTAGCTACACCAAGATTTGAAAATGCCTAGAGATGAATTCTCTATAACCTACATTTTTAGTGCCAGGGCATACTTGAGCATACATTTGTTTAGGGGCGAGGATACACATTAGCCTATATTTTGTCCTTTTTACGCTTTGGTTGCTTAACCTACCAGTTCTGCATTCAGACTTTTGAAGATTAAGTCTTCCTTTTCCAAAACATCGTTCTTTAAAAAAAGTTATAAAAGGAGAGCAAAAATGTCTGTTGTAAAGACAGTGTCCATTTGTTTTCCAACTTGTAACGTTCTCTTTAACGCGTGTAAAACTTCTTTTTTCACATGATAAACTGACCGACATAAGTGTGATCTTTTACTTCTTTGTACCACGTTGTAGAGAAGCTTGTACTGACTTTTGTGACATTACGTCAGATCAGTTTTCAATTTGTGCATCAGGTGAGTTTTAAAAAGGTTTAATGAGTGAAGAAAGGGAATCATCTGGGTATGACGGTTTTTCTATCCTTCTCAAAAGTTGTTTTTTAATATAGATAGATAGATAGATAGATAGATAGATAGATAGATAGATAGATAGATAGATAGATAGATAGATAGATAGATAGATAGATAGATAGATAGATAGATAGATAGATAGATAGATAGATAGATAGTTAGATAGATAGATAGACAGACAGACAGACAGACAGACAGATAGACAGACAGACAGACAGACAGACAGACAGACAACAGAGAGAGAGAGATAGATAGATAGATAGATAGACAGACAGACAGACAGACAGACAGACAGACAGATAGACAGACAGACAGACAACAGAGAGAGAGAGAGAGATAGATAGATAGATAGATAGATAGATAGATAGATAGATAGATAGATAGATAGATAGATAGATAGATAGATAGATAGATAGATAGATAGATAGATAGATAGATAGATAGATAGATAGATGGATAGAAAGACAGACAGACAGACAGACAGTCAGATAGGCAGACAGGCAGAGACAGACAGACAGACAGACAGACAGACAGACAGACAGATAGACAGAGGGAGGGAGGGAGGGAGGGATAGATAGATAGATAGATAGATAGATAGATAGATAGATAGATAGATAGATAGATAGATAGATAGATAGATAGATAGATAGATAGATAGATAGATAGATAGATAGATAGATTGCACTTGTTTTACACAAGTGATGAAACTTTCGACTATGGGATAGAATCCCGACGACACTTGGTACACTAAAGATTTCAATTCAATTTGATTCAATTCAAATACTTTATTAAAATCTACATATTTATATTTACGATCTTTCATAGTATTACAGACCTGCCAATGCCTAACTTTATTAGATGAGCGTGTGTATATCATGAAGACACATATCAGCCTTAAGAGGGTAGTGGAAACAAGACACAGGAGAGAGAGAGAGAGAGAGAGAGAGAGAGAGAGAGAGAGAGAGAGAGAGAGAGAGAGAGAGAGAGAGAGAGAGAGAGAGAGAGAGAGAGACAGACAGACAGACAGACAGACAGACAGACAGACAGACAGACAGACAGACAGACAGACAGAGACAGACAGACAGACAGACAGACAGACAGAGCCCCGTGCACCAATAAAACCTTTGCTAATGAATTTGTTGTGTAGTTTCACCTGTCTCACGTGCCTGCATCATCGAATTTACAGCCGCACCCACTGACACCGACATTATTCTCTTTCTCCATGTGCTCCCGTCTTCGCTGGCCCTACTGACTTCATGGATTCTCATGCCACAGAGATTCTGTGAAGTTGCCAATGAGAGAAGCTGGTGGTCTGCCTTTTATTGTGCCTTTTCCCTCGGTCTTGCCTTGAGAGACAATCTTCATGCATTGTTATTATGCAGCAGTAGGCAGATTCATTACAAAGACCTTAGCTTAAGACCCCGGAGAGGTCATCACACAGAACATGTACAGCCCAATTCGTCGACTTCAGATTTTGCTAGGGTTTTTTTTATAGTTTCGTTCCTCGGCTAGAGCTGTGAGGTGCACCACTGGTAAGAGTTTTGTGTGTGCGACTGCTCTTTACACACTGTTCAGATAGCTGCTTTCCGACTTCGGGGAAGATTCTAAACATGATATATGTGTGCATGTGTTGCTTTGTTCTTGTTTTATTTTACTGTTGTTATCCATACTTACTGGCACGAAATGGCCTACTCTTATGAAAGACGAGACAGGTTTTAACGTGCGCCCAAGATGTTCTGCGTGCGTTTGAACATGAGATCTCGGTTTATAGTCTCATCCAAAAGACTTTAAGGGAAGTGGAGTCAACACTGATGTTAACTCCAGGGTAAAATTCCCTAAAAACAGGTGCCTTCGAGGTGGCTCGATCCCAGGCCGTCAGATCCCGAACGTTACGCTGTGACCACTGGGCTATCCCGTCCCCTACCCTCAGAATCTATCTATCTATCTATCTATCTATCTATCTATCTATCTATCTATCTATCTATCTATCTATCTATCCCTTAGTCTGGCGACCGTGGGGGCACCCCTAAAGACTTGACAACCAGTTCCCTCCATTCCTCTCTCTGTTCTGCCTTTCTCAAAGTTTTGTGGAGCTCTAGGCCTGTCCATTCGCTGATGTTGTCCTCTCATCTCTTTCTTGGTCTGATTCTTTTTCTTCCTTCTTGGACAGTGCCTTGCAGTATTGTTTTTGCAAGTCCTTTCGATCTTGTGACCCTCAGAATGTTTGAGTGAAAAGATAACATAAATTGCGCCTTCAAATATTTCGCTTTATAGGCTGTCTTACTTCCCCTTTCGGGCGATTTTTTTCCCCTTTTGCTTCAATAGACATTAAGCATTCTGATGGGGCTATGGTCTTTACTGAAGGAATTATCCGCACCTCTCTCTCTCTCTCTCTCTCTCTCTCTCTCTCTCTCTCTCTCTCTCTCTCTCTCTCTCTCTCTCTCTCTCTCTCTCTCTCTCTCTCTCTCTCTCTCTCTCTCTCTCTCTCTCTCTCTCTCTCTCTCTCTCTCTCTCTCTCTCTCTCTCTCTCTCTCAGGGAGAGAGAGACGTGCAGACGAGGCAAAAACACAACAAAGTGCGTTGGATTATTTTTTGGCCATTATTAAGAGTGCTTTGAACTTTACTCCTACCATCCAGCAAATGACGGTACCAAAGTGGTGGTGGTGGTGGTGGTGGTGGTGGTGGTGGTGGTGGTGGTGGTGGTGGTGGTGTGATGATGATGATGATGATGATGATGATGATGATGATGATGATGATGATGATGATGATGATGATGAAAGTCATTAGTTAAGCAGACGATAGTGCCAACAGGCAGCGGTGTGTTCCATCACCTGGCTTCTCTCTGAGTCTTTGAGTCATTTTTCTGGAGGCGTCTAGGACCAAAATGTCAAAGGGGCTGACTTTGGTGGTTCTGAGAGAGTTAAAGGTGACAACAGTCCACAGAAGCGGAAAAAACAAATTAGTGGAGAAAGATGAGGAGTTGAACATCTCTCTCTCTCTCTCTCTCTCTCTCTCTCTCTCTCTCTCTCTCTCTCTCTCTCTCTCTCTCTCTCTCTCCTCTCTCTCTCTCTCTCTCTCCTGGTTCTCATTTTGCCCGAGGTGAGTATTGTACCACATAGTGTTCTGTGGTCTTTAATTAGAACTTGACCACAGTTCTCTGACTTTCTGTCTCTCTGTTTCTCTCTTCGTTAGTATGTATGTATGTATGTATGTATGTATGTATGTATGTATGTATGTATGTATGTATGTATGTATGTATGTATGTATGTATGTATGTATGTATGCCTATCTGTCTGTCTGTCTGTCTGTCTGTCTGTCTGTCTGTCTGTCTGTCTGTTTGTCTGTTCATCTGTTCATCTTTCTGTCTGGGGATGACAGAGAGGGGTAGGAGGCATAGAGAGCGAGAGAGACTAGACAGATTTTTTTTTCTTTGCAAATTACAACTGGATTTTTTTTTTCTTCAAGATCTAAGCAGTTTATACTTAAAGAGTGTGGAGAGGGTGTTTTTTTTCATTTTCATATTACTCAGAAAGATGGATGGGGACAAAAAGTAAAAATGACGAGGCGACAGAATACTGGCACTGCCAGCAAGTGTTTTTTTTTTGTTTTTTTTTTAATAACAGAATTCTCTTTTCATAACTTAGCTGGCATCTTTTCTTTTGGAAAATCTCTAGTAGACATTGCTGGGTAACAAAGATCAGTAAACGAGGGTATAATGGAGGAAAGAAAACTTGACAACTTTGTGAAAAGGTGAACTTTGATGGAAAAAGACAAATGCTGAGTTTGTTTTCGACATTCATGAGTCTAAAAGAATAAAGTACAACATAGATTCACAGTCGTGTGATGCTGGGGGGTTTGGGTTGGTCTTTTTTTTACTTTCTAACCGGCAGTCAAGACGTCCAAAAATTTCCTGGCTTTTTTCACTCATTTCTATATTTGTGTATTTTTATATGTCCCGTGTTACATATTCAAGTTTAGTAACCTAATCCAGTTCCTGATAACAGAAAGTTAACTTGTATTTTTGATCAGTTTGTTTTTTTCATGTTCTGTACTTTGTAAACCTATGTCTTAAGTGGTAAATATCGTGGTAATGTTGTTTGAAGTTATGTACTTTTATCCAAATTGAGTCTATCTGTTTAAGATAAAATTGTTTTGAAGTTATGTACTTTTATCCAAAATGGGACTATTTGCTTTTAGATAAAGTATTCGTATTTGTGTCTGGGTTTTTTTTTAAACCTTGAGAAACAAAGTTAATCCCTGTATATAACTAATAAACAAAATGTTGGAAAGGTTAAAAGATGTGGGAGTAGATTGAGATTTATGGACGTACAGCGAGGTTTGTTTTCCTGGTCATTAAAGTCAAAAAGAAAATCCCTTTGTCAGAAGGTTGTGTCCATATAATTTAATAGCTGTCATCACCTTAATCTTCCCTAACCATTAGCAACACCCCACCCGGCTAAAAACCTTTGGCTTGAACATGATCAAAGACGGGCTCCCCTTTATTGTACAAAAGAGGCCCCACCATCAAACACGAGTGGGGTCGTAAAAATGGACGCCAGAGGAGAAAACCAGCTCAAGACTAACGCAAACACAAAACGCAACTCACAACCACACAGGCAGCACAATCAGCTTCCTGTTTGTCCACGTCACTTCCTACAAAGTGGAGACAACATGAAAGAGAGGGTCAATAAGCTTTGTGGGAGAGTCTGTTGAGTGACAGCGAAAAATACTTTGGAGGTTTTTGTGGTTAGCGGTTATTGATAAAGCATTGAGTGTCTGTGATGGGGCACAGCTCTTTGATGTGATCTGTGTGGCTAGAGCTCTGAAAATTGTAATCGTCCCCTGTTCCTTAAGGTCAAACAGAGAAGTTATGGTCAGTGGAAAAAGCAAAGGTTGTCCTCCTGTTTCAACCTACCTTGTCATAACCCATGAGATAATGCAAAAATATCTGTAAGCTTTGTTTACCTTGAAAGTTCTGCCTTCCCACTCATGTGTCCTTGTGGTCTGGCAATTTCTTTCATCACTGCATCTCAGTCCATATTTGCCTGGTTCGTACAATTTTGTTGAGGCCTTGGTGGTCAAAAAGGCTATAAGCAATGTAAACTGACTCGGAAGATCCGATGTTGACAATTTCCATCAACTTTATATAATTAATGATAACGGTAGAATACTGAATTATTATTCTCCATGATTAGGTGCATTTCTAATATGTCACCTGGTTCTTTAAAGCAGTGTCTGTATATGTCTCAGAAGCCATTTTCTGCATTAACGCATTTTTGTTACAGACTGCCTTTCATCAACAAAGCTAACTTCCATGGAAATGTTATCAAATCATTGCATCTCTCAGATTCTCTACCTGATGTATGTGCGTGCATGATTCATCCACCCCCTCCCCATCCCAGTATCATTGACATTAATTCATTTCTTACATTTGTCACTTTCGTTGGTGGTGGTGGTGGTGGTGGTGGTGGTGGTGGTGGTGGTGGTGGATGATTTCTTTTTTGGTGGGAGAGGTAGGATGAACTGCCTGCGACTGTAAAAATAAAATCCAAATATAGTCACGTTTCCTTTCACAAATTTAGATAAACATCGTTATAATCATAACTTCAATGGTAATCACCATCATAACCATAATCATTATCATACGCTTTACAGCTGGGCATTATAAAGACCATCCTATTGAAGGGATGATGATTCTTCTGGAGCCGACTTCAGTCTTGATATCACTCATGCTGCAAGTCTTTCAAATAACACTATCAACTGAGGCTCACTGTGGGGGTGCAGGCATTATCTTAGAGTACACGTTAAAAATGCAACCGTTTTGGTGAAACAGGTGATCACTAATGTCCGGTGGAATGGCCGACACTAAAGTTCCCAGTATGTGCCAAAGCACCCATCCCTGGGCTGGGCTATGCAGTTCGTCTATCGTCTGCTGAGCTAAGTGCATGTCTCGAAATGGTGGTTAAAAAATGGTTCATTCTTATTCGATGTGTTGGAACACATTTAGCTTATTTCGCTGTGTCGCTTTTTTTAAGAAAACTATATTTTTTTTAAAAACCCACCTGAGGCTGAAACAAGCACCTGCCAGGTGAGTAAATTATGAACATATGAATATATATATATATATATATATATATATATATATATATATATATATATATATATATATATATATATATATATATATATATATATATATATATATATATATATATAGTGATTTTAACTATTATCAGAGAATGATTTCATATATTTTGGATTGGGTTTTTTTTTCTTTTCTTTTCCTTTGTTCTGTTCAAATACATCCATAGCTTATACCTCTGTTCAGAAGACAAGAAGTTCGCAAACAAGATCAGGAATTGACTATTTAATGTAAATCAAGACAAATAAGAGTAATTAATATGAAATGAGCACTTCAAGTGAAAGTGCAAATTTACTTTTAATTCTAAATTCTTGATGCCTTCTTCTTCTTCTTCTTCTTCTTCTTCTTCTTCTTCTTCTTCTTCTTGTTCTTCTTCTTCTTCTTCTTCTTCTTCTTCTTCTTCTTCTTCTTCTTCTTCTTCTTCGCAATTGTTCTTCGCAATTCTTCTTCGCAATTCTTCTTCGCAATTCTTCGCAATTCTTCTTCATCTTAATTTTTCGCAATTCTTCTTCGCAATTCTTCTTCTTCGCAATTCTTCTTCTTCGCAATTCTTCGCAATTCTTCTTCTTCGCAATTCTTCTTCGCAGTTTTTCTTCTTTGCAATTCCTCTTCTTCACGATTGCTCTTCTTCTCCTCAATTTTCTTCTTCAACTCCGTTGAAAGTTATTAAGGCACTGTACTGACGAACTGCCCATCACATCCCCCAGCTAATGTGACTTTTCGTGCCAAGACCTAGGCCCCTCTACAAACTAATGGTTTATCTGTTCATTCTGCTGTATTGTCTATCCACCGATTTCTTTTTTTATGTCTAT
>CM060317.1:3080905-3090905 GCA_030674155.1 Stramonita haemastoma
CGACATATATCGCATTCTCCAAATGCTCTAGCTGAGTGGTTAAGACCATTCAACTTCAATCCCATGGGTCCACGAAGTCGTGGGTTTGAATCTAGGCAGCGACTGGTGGGTTAAGGTTGAGGATTTTTATGATCTCCAAAGTCAAAAACGTTCAAAATCACCAGTTTGTTTAGACTGGACCAAAGTATACCCGTACAGTCACAAGAAGAATGACCTTACTCATCCACAGATATGCTGCAATCAACCCTCCAGCAAAAATCACAAATATTGAACATATATTTCATCCAAAGCAGAAGTTCACAACGCAATAAACATTTGTTTTTCAAGACCGTTCTGTCATTCAAAGCACACCCATGTTCAATTATTGCAAAACATGGAATTCAGCCACTCCACCGGCCAAATTACCCCTCACCCCTTACCCCAAACTTACCCCTTAAATTGGCAGAAACCGGATAAAAATGTAATGCAGTTTAGTAGTCAATATCTGAAAACATTATTGGAAGCACACTGCATACGAAATTGGCACAACATTGTATTTCTCTTTGCTGAAATAATTTTGAATGATAAAAACACCGACTTCATTCATGATCAGCCTGTCCTTAAACAGTATTCGTGTGAACCTGCATGCAGAAAATCAAATAATTGTGCGCGTTAAAGATCGTGTGGTCGATGTCAACGTTCAGGGATAACAGAAACACGTACATACCCAGCATGCATCCTGCCGTCTGGAGAAGATTGGGCTCCGCCTGGTCTAACTGACTCAAGAGGCACTGCCCAGGGACGGGGTAGCGTGGTTGTTAGAATGTCGTGCTCGCGATCTGACGGCCTGGGATCGATCTCAATTTTTATGAAGATGTAGATTAATGGGGATTTTGTGTATTGGATGAAAGGAAGTGCATTAGTTTTAAACAAACAATGAAAATCTTCTCCTTTATCGTATTCGATTTTTCCCCTGGAGTTAACATCAGTGCTGACTCGACTCCACTCTCCCGTAAAGTCTTTAGGACGAGACTGTAAACCGAGACCCCGTGTGCGAACACACGCAGAACATCTTGCGCACACATTAAATCCTTCTCCGCTTTTCGTAAGAGTAGGCCATTGTGTGCCGGTGGGAACTGATGACAAGATTTACAAAACTGCATACACACGGGGACTAGATGAAAAAAGAATATGAGTGCTTATTCCATTATCCTCGATATAAAAGAATAAGATGAAAATAAATAAATGCATAAATATTCATCGCGTTTATGAGTTATAGATTTTATGTTCTTGGGTATATTCCTAATACTGCCATTCTACCTGTTTTTGATACAGGACTTCAGTTTATATTTTAGCACGAACAGAGGGTTTGAGGAAAAAAAATGTTGGTCATTTCTGAGGGGAAAAAAAATTTTCGAACATGATGCATGAATTGATGGGGACTAGAAGCTAAAATGATCAGCCTGTCAAAGGTTATGTGTGTGTGTGTGTGTGTGTGTGTGTGTGTGTGTGTGTGTGTGTGTGTGTGTGTGTGTGTGTGTGTGTGTGTGTGTGTGTGTGTGTGTGTGTGTGTGTGTGTGTGTGTTTTTAAAACAAAACACCCTAAGTATGCCAAAATTTGTATGCAGTACCAATAAATAAATTCATTAACTACTTAAATGATTACTTAATTAATAGATAGATGTATACATAATTAAACAGATAAAGCTATGAATGGGGCGCAGTGGGTGGTGATAGTTGAGCGCCTGTACCATAGAAGTGCAAGTGTTTGACAAAGTAGAACTACAGGTCCAAAAGGTAGGACATCGAAAAGAGTACGAAAAAGCAGTACAAGGGAGGTAAATATGTTCTTGCTCCTTCGACATTGCAATATCTATTCATTCCCTTACTTCTGACATATCTTAAAGTGTTGTACTTATTTAAAATACTCATTATGTCAAGTAAGCATTAAGACTATGATCATTTTATCTCGTAAGAGAGAGACATATACTGAGTAACAGAAATATTATAGACACAGAGAGAAAGACAAGTAGACTTGATTATGATCGTTTGTGGTAAACTGTCATTTATAGCAAGTCACGTGACAACCACTCTGATGGCTGCGCCCTTTGAAACGCGAGTCACAAACGATTGAACAACGACTTCACTCTGTATTCTTCAAACAACGCAGCAAACTGCTCTCTCTTCGTAAACAATGGCTGACATTCTTGATGACGAAACAGGAGAAGAAATGTTTGAGCAGGGAGATTGGAGGAAGACAGAAAATGATGCCAGACAGGTTGGTCACTGATGCGATTTCTCGGACTTATTGTAAATTGGCAAGTTGCTCCTGTGGTCTAAAACCGATTCGTTGATTATGTAATGATAAGTTGGCTGATTGATAGCTTTGCTGGAGTAGCATATATAGCACACACACACACACACACACACACACACACACACACACACACACACACACACAGCAGGACACACATGCATGCACACAGTAAAACTGAAAGACATACAATCAGTGAATCACAATGGCTCGTGGCATGTGAGGAAAGTTTGTTCAAATCCATTTCAGTGTGTTTCCCATTTTGACTGTGTGAGTGATGGGATAATTTAAACTATATCATGAATGATGTTTCAAGACTGTTAAGTACTGCTAGTGCTATTACTGAGTGCTATACTGAACATTGTACTGAGGATGAGATAATCAAGCCTGATGATGATTTTTTTCTTTTTCTTTAATTAAAACTATGAAAGTTGTTCAAACTGATTGTCAGTCCAAAAATAGGTGATATAGCCACATACAATTAACATATAATTTATAAATAATTTATTTTATACAACAGATATCATACCCAGTTACTGACAAAGAAATTATGTTACTTTGACAGCTAATGCTGTTAAAAAATTGCTGAGTCATACAGTACTTCTTGGATACTTTTAAATTTTTCATAAGTTTATGTTGAATCCTCTTCTTCTGTGCATAAATGTATTCATCTCCAAGAACTTGGCAAATAAAACAACAGATGATGGACTGTGGTAAATTTGGAACATCAGCGTAATTTGTTACATTTTCACTTCAGAATATTTCATTTATAATTTTGTTGTTTTTGTCATAGTTGTTGGCACTGTTGACTGTTCTTGCAGTGGTGCTGGTTATCATCATCATGGTCACATCATCATCATGGGGACGGGTAGCCTAGTGGTCAGAACATTGCGCTGGCAATTTGACGACCCGGGTTCGTGTCCGGTTGAGGAGATTTTTCTCCTGGAGTTAACATCAGTGCTGACTCCACTCTCCCCAAAAGTCCTTCGGATGAGACTTTAAACCGAGGCCCCGTGTGTGAACGCACGCAGAACATCTTGCGCACACGTTAAATCCTGTTCCGCTTTTCGTAAGAGTAGGCCATCGTGTGCAGGTGGGAACAGATGACAATATTTACAAAAACTGCATACACACGGGGACCGGATGATGAAAAAAGCACATGATTGCTTATTCTGTTATCCTCGATATAAAAGAATAAATAAAAAATCATCATCATTTTTTTTTTTATTATCATTGTTGTTGTTGTTGTTCTATCTTTTAAATTATTATTATTATCATTGGTATTATTATCATTATTACTAATATTACCATCAAAAGGCATCATCCTCATTATTATTATTATTATTATTATTATTATTATTAATTGTTGTTGTTGTTTTTCTATCTTTTAAATTATTATTATCATTGGCATTATTATCATTATTACTAATATTACCATCAAAAGGCATCATCATCATCATCATCAGTACTATTGATTATCATATTATCATTATCATTATGTGCAGACGGGCTACAGGTTGGGCCTGAGCATGGGAGAGGAGGAGTCCCTGCAGCAAGGCTTTGACACTGGCTACACCACTGCCGCCAGGATGGCCTTTTCTCTGGGATGTCTCCAAGGACAGATCAGGTCTTGTGCTGTTTTAACATGTATTTATAACAATATCATAATCACGATAATGTCAGTCAATGGTCTAGACTGACTAGAGGTAATGCACCTGTCCTGTGGTATTAAACATAAAGATGATATTATTGTGATAATGTTGATCAGTGGTCAAGAGGTGACACGCCTGTCTAGTACAGAAGAACAAGAAGTGTGGTTCTCAATCCCCCCATTTATGGCCAAAACTTTCCCCATCCACTAGACTGTGAATGGTGGTCTGGGTGCTAGTCTTTTGGATGAGACGCTAACCTGAGGTCCTATGTGCAATAACACTTGGCGCATATTAAAGAACCCATGGCAACAAAAGAGATGTTCTTGAAATTTTCTGTATGAGAAAGCCACTGGAATCTGGAAACAAATTTCACATGCAGAGAGAAAAACATTCGAACAAAAATGGGTGATCCTGCTCTTGTGGCAAAGCTCTCTACCCGGGCAGATAAGCCCAGATTTCATGCAGAAAGACCTGCTATGTCTTCAACTGGTCTATAATTTATGTCAGTTTCATTTTTAAATCTTTTCAAAGATGTGTCAGTGCATTCAATGGTATACAGAATATAAACAAAAAATACAATGACAAGGACAGTGCCTTCCAGTGCACCAGTGCCAAAAGGGGTTTTCTCATTTTCTATGAGAAATTATTTCCATGGTGCAAATGTTATTCTACATTCATGTGCTTAGAAATATGGGAGGGGGGGGGGGAGAATTACTACCTCTACAATCACTAAAAACTAATGGTGTATTCAGACATTTTGACAACAGTATTCAGATATTGTGTTGACTGCAGAAGAATATGTATAAGTGTGCATGCATTATATGTACGTATACATGTGTGTGTTTCTTTTATTTATCTTTTTATTTTATTCTTTTATATCGAGGATAATGGGATAAGCACTCATGTGCTTTTTTTCATCCAGTCCCCATGTGTATGCAATTGTGTAAATATTGTCATCTGTTCCCACCAGCACACAATGGCCTACTCTTACGAAAAGCAGAACGAAAAGCAGAACAGTGTGTGTGTCTGTGTCTGTGTGTCTGTGTTTATGCTGTGTGTGTTTTTTATGATGTGTGTGTGTGTGCATGTGTGCCTGCGTGTGCACATACATGTGTGCATGCATGTGTGTGTATTGGCACTGTTTGTACAAGATTTCTTTTGCAGTTTAGGCATATTGTTGATGGCCAGCAGTAAACACTTTGACTTGGAGAAGATGCTGTTGACAAATGTAATAAACTATGTGTATATAAAGCATTTCATTGTTATGGATTAAAGTAACACTAACAGATTTAAACTTATTCAAACTTTCAAGATGTAGTCTGAAAGTTGGGTTTTTTTTATATGACAGATAAGTAGCTGTAAGTACTGTAAATAAGGCGCAGTTCATGAACATGTAAACATTATGAAAATGATTGGGTAAGGTGTTAAAAGTGAAAGTTGGCCAATACAAAATCATTTTAAAAGAATTTCATTGATTGGTTCAGTTCATTGAATTTTATTTTCTGTACATACGCTACATTACTTTCAACTGTTAGAATAAAACATACGTGATGTAATCAAGTATTATATTTATGATTATTCACTTTTTTAAAATAATGTATTGTTTCATTTGCAGACTGGAATAAATTGCTAAAAATTCAAGGACAAATGGGTTTTTTTGAAAGAGGATGATGAAATGTACTAAAACAAATTTGCAAATCCTAATGCCCATATTTCTCTTTGTTGGTACATCAGTAACCTAAATAGACAATGTTACTGTGTTGTCATTCTCATTATTTCTGCTGTTTCCATTTTTTAAGGTATGAGGAAAAAGAACAAATTTATAAATGAAATAGATTTTTTTATTTATTCAATGTTTTTGTTTTGTTTTGTTTTTTTCCAGTGCCAGCCTGAGCGTGGTAGAGGATGTAGCAGCAAAGGGAGGAGGAGAGGAGAGCAGCCGACTGATGACACAGCTGACAGATCTGCTGAATGACTGCGCACATCTGCAGCAATCTCTACTGACTCTGCAGTACACTGCTGTGCCTGCATCACCCCAGAACTATGCTCAGTCCATACATCCCGAAAGTCAGCCGGAAATCCAGCCCACAGGCCTTGTCCCCAGAGTCCTGCAGAGAGTGGGGAGGACGTGGAGAGTGTCGCCCATCTCCTCACAGCCATGCGTGTGCAGGACTTGCCTCTCTCCTCGAGTTCAGACTTCACCGAGCATTTCATGGAGCTGCAGGAGCGACATCAGATACTCACGGGAGCTGTCGGCGAGTGTTTAGAGCACTTTTTTTTTTAACAAGTGTTGATAGTAGAAGGTGTCAACAAGTGTTGAGAGCACTTTTTTTTTTAACAAGTGTTGATAGTAGAAGGTGTCAACAAGTGTTGAGAGCACTTTTTTAACAAGTGTTGATAGTAGAAGGTGTCAACAAGTGTTGAGAGCACTTTTTTTTTTAACAAGTGTTGATAGTAGAAGGTGTCAACAAGTGTTGAGAGCACTTTTTTTTTTAACAAGTGTTGATAGTAGAAGGTGTCAACAAGTGTTGAGAGCACTTTTTTTTTTAACAAGTGTTGATAGTAGAAGGTGTCAACAAGTGTTGAGAGCACTTTTTTTTTTAACAAGTGTTGATAGTAGAAGGTGTCAACAAGTGTTGAGAGCACTTTTTTTTTTAACAAGTGTTGATAGTAGAAGGTGTCAACAAGTGTTGAGAGCACTTTTTTAACAAGTGTTGATAGTAGAAGGTGTCAACAAGTGTTGAGAGCTTTTTTTTAACAAGGGTTGATGGAGGAGGGTGTCAGTCAACAAGGGTTGATAGTGGAACATATCAACATATGTTGATATTTTTGTATTTTGTATTTTGTACCACTTTATGTCACGGCAGATTTCTCTGCGTGAAATTTGGGCTGCTCTCCCCGGGAGAGCGCGTCACCACATGTGCAGCGCCTACCCATTTTTTTCTTCTTCTTTTTCCTGCATGCTTGTGTATTTGTTTCCCTATGATAGTGGAACATGTCAACATATGTTGATAGTGGAACATGTCAACATATGTTGATAGTGGAACATGTCAACATATGTTGATGGTGGAACATGTCAACAAATGTTGATAGTGGAACATGTCAGCAAGGGTTGATAGTGGAATGTGTCAACAAGGGTTGATAGTGGAATGTGTCAACAAGGGTTGATAACACCTTTTTTTAAAGAAAGGGTAAAAAAACAAGGTAATTCTTGGGAGACCTTGGGTTGGAGTTTTTGATTCACTGAAAATGTGGTCTACTATGGCTTTTAAAATAAAACCAAGAAGATTTTGGTGGTGGTGCTTCTTTGTGTTTGTTACAGGTGTTGTGTTTCTCCACATGTGGAGGTGCTACATGACAACAACAACAATCCAGCTGATATAGTTTGATCTTGTGGAATATGTCAGATACATTTTTAAATTAAAGATTTTTTGTTGATTTAAAAAAAAAAGCACATGGCGTTTAAAAAAATATATTTATTTCACTTGAATTTTAATTATCGGTAGAGTCTAAAAAGTTGAAATATGAAACATCCATATGCTGTTATATATGCTAGTTCACTAAGCAGCATTCCTTTCGGAAGTGTGGTGGGACCACTTTGATTTTTGTTTTAAATAATTGACTGAATTGTTTGATAATTGCAGAGGGTATAAAGATTTGTAATAGAAAAAGACATTGTTTCATGCAAGAAAAGAACTATTTATCAAACACAAATGTAGGCTAAAGACTAGAATTTGTACATCAATTTGCTCAAGTGGTTAGTGATGTAAAGGTAAAAGTGTCCCATAACCTATGTGGTCATAGGGGAGCGAGGCATCACAGACCTCACTTCCCCAGGGGCCTGCATATTGAGGGCAGCGTCCATCTCCTCTCCTTTGGTGCTTTACCTTCCCTGACCCTAAAGAGGGTAGTGATGCACGTGGGCTTAAAAAAGAGAACAGAAAAGAAAAGAGGGGAAAAAAACTTTGTAATACGTATATGTTGAAGAATTATATTTGTGACACAGTTTGCAAAGCTGAACTTTCTTGTAAGAAGACTGACCATGCTGTTGCTTTGTTTGACAGCACCTTGTCAGCTGATTGCTTGTTTCAGATATTGTTTATAACGTATAGATTTGATTTGAACAAGAAAATATTTATGTGTCTTGGTTGTGGAGGGTTTTTTTTTCCCCATTGCAAAATGTTTCTTGCATTTATTAAGAACATTCATTACAGTGACACACTGAACTATAAATCTGACAAGTCTGCTAGTTCTATCAATTTCTTTTTCATACTGTCACTAGTTTCATTCACATAAGGCCTAAAACGAAGCAGAGCATATGTAAAAATCATCAAACCACAGCATTAATCATTGAAAAAAGTGATGAAAGACGAACTAGGATGACTCTTTATAGACTTTTCACATTTATCATGTGACCATTTTTACTTTGTGTTCTCAGGGATGAGGTGTAAAGAAACCACCACTGTACATGTATAATGTGTTTTTGGTCATTGCTCAACTCATCTGTCGCCATCACCACTGTTGGAGGTATTGGGCTGTTCACCATTCCTCTTTTGGCATATAGAATGGGGCCTGCTCCTTGTCAAAAGCTTGATTGCATTTGTTTGCAAATGAGATCTTGGTTTAGTCCCATCTGAACCCGTAGAACTAGAAGAGAACTGGACATTGAGAATCAAGCCTGTGGCCCTTGGATCAAGTATCAGAGGCCCTAGCCTCTAGGCCAGCCAGGCTCCTCAGGTTTATACAGACACAAGAAAACCTATCAGGCCTAGCTGGTGTGACTTTGGGGAGTTTTCTCCCTTGATACAAGGTCTCTGCCAAAACTTTGACATGGAGTTGGCAGTTGGTGACAGTGACCATTATACTCTTTAAAATAATTCATGTTAATATACTCTAAATGAGTGTGTGTCACTCTGTGTGTGTGTGTATCTCATCTGTGGCTTTACTTGTGGTGTGAAAATCCCTGTGATTCATCTGTTCTTTCAGATTATCGCTTTTTGTTTTAACAATATGAATTTGCTAATATTGGAAGGAGAGAAGTGTGTGGCTATTCATAAATGATTTTAAAACTGAATGAAAGATGTAGTTTGGAGGAATACATGAAGAGAAATTGATGTGAGGGATGAAATAAAAGATGGAAAGAAGTCAGTGGTGGTCATCATGTCATCTTTTCTCACCAGCGTGTGAATGTGTTTGTGTATGTGTGTTTCAGACTTTTAATGATTTTTCTTCTTTTCTGTTGTATTTCAAATCACATTCTTGTGTATTTTCTGCTTTACTCTTTTTAACCTTCTCACACTGTCACTCCTTCTTTGTCTCTCTGGGCTACACTGTGGATGCAATGTGTCCTGATTGTTAAAAAGTTAAAGTCTGTCCCAAGCCTAAAGCTCATCAGGCCGGTGCTTATCCCGGTTTCTGTGGCGTTAAGCGACTGAGAGTCATAGACTCCCCCCTGGATAGGATGCCAGTCTATCGCAGGGTTAACCCCCAACACAAGGTTGGTACCCCTTTCACACCTGGGTGGGGTGAGAAAATAGCTGTAAAGTGCCTTTTCCAAGGGCACAACGCCATAGCCGAAAGCTGGGATTGAACCCGCAACCTTTAGATTACGAGTCCAACGCCCTAACCACTAGGCTACAGCGGCAGCTTTCCTGATTGATTATTTATATTTTGTTAACATATGTGGTTACACAATGCATACATTTATTAGTTGGATATTTTTATTACATAGTAGACTACATCAAAGCGAAACGAAAAATGTAAAAAAAATAAAATAAAATGTATGTATGATATATGTCATTTTAACACTGAAAAATTGACTTGCTAAATGTGTACAGATGTCAGCACCCTGTATGTATAGGTAATTTCAGTTGTTAAAAAAGACACAGATCTATAACCATGTAAAAGCGACCAACCTCAACTTGTTTGACAAGATCTCACCATTCAGTCGGGGGACTAGAGGTAGCATACCCATCCAGAGAACAAGTCCTTCAGATGAGACTATAAACCGAGGCCCCGTGCAAACACACGCAGAACATCTTGCGCACACGTTAAA
>CM060317.1:3100905-3103405 GCA_030674155.1 Stramonita haemastoma
TATAAAGTGCCTTTTGCAGCCATTCAATCGGACACTGATGTTGTTATGATAATGAGAACATGCGGAAAAGCAAGATTCATAATGTAACTGAGTCATGATGTTTATCGCCCTGCCCACTGCTGGGGCAATAAGAGATATAATTTATGTCCTTGTTATAGCTGGGTTTTAGTTTCTGCAGAAAAGTAGCTGCCAAGAAAATGGCGATGTTCAAGTGTCTTACACACACACACAAACGCACGCACGCACGCGCGCGCGCTCACACACACACACGCACACACACACACACACACACACACACACACACACACACACACACATACACACACACAAGCAAGAAAGCAAGCAAGCAAATCAATGCTTAATCAATGTACCACCTGGAAATAAAAATTTTACTTGGCTTCACACACACACACACACACACAAAACACACACACACACACACACACACACACACACACACACACACACACACACACACACACACACACTAAAGGAAGTCAACGAGGATATATAGATCAATTCACAAAGTGGATGGCCATGAAATGAAATTGGCTCAGTCAATAAAAGTCCTGACAAAGGCCTGAACGATCACAATATTATACTGGAGCCTGCAGTGCTGACTCTCCCTCTCTACCCAGATTATGAACGAGTTGAGATGCAGGTACGTTAATAATGTCCACTGAAAATGTTATCATCATGAGACTACATTTTTTAATTAAGTTGGGTTTTTTTTTCAACTTTTTTTTTACTCGATACTTGATGTTTGAGCGTAAAAAAATTGCATCATTAATTTCTGTTACAAGAGAAAGTTTATGATGTACACAGTGGGCATGGTTTGTTAAATATAAATGAAAAATGTAAGTTCCAGACTGCCTGTAAAAGCCAACAGTGCGTGCATTGACACCCATTGGGCTACACGAGGCGCTTTTACAGAACTGTAACTGCCTAACTGGATTATGGGCTTTTTCTGTTGTAATAAACATCCATGCAAAAGTCAGAAAAAGAAAACTGATGTGGTATAGTCATGATAAACTCCAGAAGTCTCATCCTTTCAAAGACCAGCCCTGCAAGGCACAGTCCGTGGAGGTTAAAGATGATGTAGACGGAGAACTGGGTAGAAAACATCACTGAATAAGTGAGGGGGGGGGGGGGGGGGGGGGGGACTTCGATAAAATCCAGACTTTGGCACACGATCGTGGCACTAAAAATGGAGAGAGCTTCCGTTTTCATCAATGCAGCGTTCCACCACCACCACCCCTCCGCCACCACCACCACCACGTGTGTAGCAGTATTGTAGCCCGAGCTTATTTCACTTACAGTGGTCATAGACTTAGGCTTACAGACTCAAGCCCTGGAAAATATTGATTGCTGAAAAGGCATACAATTGTCGTTCAGTGTTCTCCCAGCTTAACACTTTCTGGCGGTCCGGACACTCAGGATAGTGTTATGCACTCTCTCTGCCTTACTCGTTCCACCCCAAGAATCACCTTGACAGAATGAGTGCTTACTGGATGAGTTGATTACGTGTGTGTGTGTGTGTGTGTGTGTGTGTGTGTGTGTGTGTGTGTGTGTGTGTGTGTGTGTGTGTGTGTGTGTTTCTTTTTGTTTCAGTTATTTTTTGTTTGTTTTCGTTCCGGTAATTTGTTTAACCAGCTTGTCAAGTAATACTATAATTATGCGGCTATTCTTCGACTTAAGAGAGGGGGGGGGGGTTTGTCGTTCAAAGAAAAGTAAAGGATATTGGATGTTATGGTAGAAGCTTATTGTTTATAACGTTATTTTCCCACTTAACATTTAAAAGCATCATCATTATTACGTTTTAATACAAATCTTGGTGTTTGCTTCTGCTGTCAATAACTGACAGTTTTGGTCCTGACTTAACCACAGAGCCTTTAAGTTTTATATCAGACATGACTTTTGTCCAACATATCGGTCTGTGTCTGTATTTCCATCACGAAACTGAATCATCGATTCTTCGTTTATGACAGGTGCGTTCAACGGTGAGCAACAGCAGTAACAGCAACATCAACAGCATCAGCGGTAGCAAACAACAGCAGCAGCAACAACAACAGCAGTAGCAACATCAGCAAATAACAGCAACATCAGCAAATAACAGCAGCAGCAACATCAGCAGTAACAACAGCAACAACAGCAGCAACAACAAACAACAGCAGTAGCAACAACAAACAACAGCAGTAGCAACATCAGCAGTAACAACAGCAACAACAGCAGCAACAGAGGACCAGATGGCGGGCAAAGGAGGGATGGCGAAAGGCCCCTCCCGGATCGAGGAGTACAAGGAGAGGTTCAGAAACGCCGACGCCAACAACGATGGCTACCTGTCCATCCTGGAGTTCTACGACATGCTGAGGGCGGCTGGAAGCAAAATGACAGACAGCCAGATTGCCGTGAGTATATGCACATTCACACGCGCGCGTGCGTGCGCGCGCACACACACATACGCACACACACACACAACATACACATACAAAGAAAAACG
>CM060317.1:3108405-3143405 GCA_030674155.1 Stramonita haemastoma
ACACGCATGAGTTTGGGTGACTGGTATAAAGGGTTAATACAGTACTCGTACGTGTGTATATGCACACGCACACGCGCGCACGCACACACACAGATAGATATAGATATATAAATAATTATATACATATGGAAATAATTATGGAAATATCAGGTGTAGTGTAATGATGTCAATGCAATGCAGGTGCAGTGTAATGATGTCGATGTTTCAGGTGCAGTGTAATGATGTCGATGTTTCAGGTGCAGTGTAATGATGTCGATGTTTCAGGTGTAGTGTTATGATGTCGATGTTTCAGGTGCAGTGTAATGATGTCAATGGTTCAGGTGTAGTGTAATGATGTCAGTGCAATGCAGGTGTAGTGTAATGATGTCGATGTTTCAGGTGTAGTGTAATGATGTCAATGGTTCAGGTGTAGTGTAATGATGTCAATGGTTCAGGTGTAGTGTAATGATGTCGATGCAATGCAGGTGTAGTGTAATGATGTTGATGTTTCAGGTGCAGTGTAATGATGTCAATGGTTCAGGTGTATTGTAATGATGTCAATGCAATGCAGGTGTAGTGTAATGATGTCAATGCAATGCAGGTGTAGTGTAATGATGTCGATGTTGCAGGTGTAGTGTAATGATGTCGATGTAACAGGTGTAGTGTAATGATGTCGATGCAATGCAGGTGTAGTGTAATGATGTCGATGTTGCAGGTGTAGTGTAATGATGTCAATGCAATGCAGGTGCAGTGTAATGATGTCGATGTTGCAGGTGTAGTGTAATGATGTCGATGTTGCAGGTGTAGTGTAATGATGTCGATGTTGCAGGTGTAGTGTAATGATGTCAATGTTGCAGGTGTAGTGTAATGATGTCGATGTTGCAGGTGTAGTGTAATGATGTCAATGTTGCAGGTGTAGTGTAATGATGTCGATGTAACAGGTGCAGTGTAATGATGTCGATGTTGCAGGTGTAGTGTAATGATGTCAATGTTGCAGGTGTAGTGTAATGATGTCGATGTTGCAGGTGTAGTGTAATGATGTCGATGTAACAGGTGTAGTGTAATGATGTCAATGTTGCAGGTGTAGTGTAATGATGTCAATGCAATGCAGGTGTAGTGTAATGATGTCGATGTTGCAGGTGCAGTGTAATGATGTCGATGTAACAGGTGTAGTGTAATGATGTCGATGTAACAGGTGTAGTGTAATGATGTCGATGTTGCAGGTGTAGTGTAATGATGTCGATGTTTCAGGTGTAGTGTAATGATGTCAATGTTGCAGGACACGTTTGTCTTTTTTGACGGCCCCCAGGGAGACAGGAGGATCAACTTTGAGGAGTTCTGCGCGGGCTGCGACTCGCTGCTCTCTTTGTAAGTAGTGCAGTGTTCGCCTGAAGTCAAGAACTGAAGTAGCTTAACTGTCTGTCTGTTGGCTTATCTGTCAATCTGCCTGTATGTAGGTAGGTAGGCATGTGTGTTTTTATGTACATAGGTTGGTCTATATATGTGTGTGTGTGTCTGTATGTATAGGTGTGAGAATTGCGACTTACTGATCTTTTCTTAAGTATCGTTAACCAGAAATCCGAACCTGAAGTGGCTTTTTCTCTGTTTGTATTTCTGCTTATCTGTCTGTGTATGTATGTCAGAAAGTAGCTGAGGTCTCTGACACCTCGCTCCCCAACGACATCATAAGTTATGGGAACACATTTACCATTACATTCTATGTCGGTAAGTAGGCGTGTGTGTGTTTGTATTCCGGAATGTATGTTATGGGGACGGAACAGCTCAGTGGTCAGGGCACTCTCCCGCGCTAATGTTAATAAGCAGCGTTGAGCGTGGTTACCTCTTGGATGGGTGACCGACCGTGTGCTGTGGCTTCAGTATAGTTCCCCAGTCCACCCAGCTGTAAATGGGTACCTGCCCTCTCTTTAGGGACAGGGAAGGTAAAGCACCAAGGGAGAGGAGATGAGCGCTGCCCTCAATATACTGGCCCCTAGAGAAGCTGAGGTCTCTGATTTCTCGCTCCCCAACGACTGCATAGGTTATGGGAATTTTACCTTTTACTTTGTATAAATACATATATATATACACATATATATACATATATGTTTGTGTGTGTGTGTGTGTGTGTGTGTGTGTTTCCATGTATACGTAAACAAGTATATATGCATACATATATGTATGTACATCTATGGGCGCATGTATATATCTATGCATATTGCTGCTGCTGCTACTACTGCCTTGCTATACAGTCGTCTTCGATCTTCACATCTGTGCACTGTAACCGTGGTGATTTGGAGCGATAAAATAATATCTTCGTCGATACGTGCGTGCAATGAAACAATAAGCTGTATGGCACAGTTTTGTCCGTCTGTCTGGCTGTGGGAGCGCGCGCACAGTGTGTGTGTGTGTGTGTGTGTGTGTGTGTGTGTGTGTGTGTGTGTATCAGTGTGTGTGTGTGTGTGTGTGATCATTCATGCATACGTACAGTGTGTGTGCCTATATGTGTGCGCGCGTGTGTGTATATGTGTGTGTGCAAACGTGTGTGCGTGCGTGTGTTTGTGCACACTCGAAAATAGAATGTACGCATCACATTCACTATGTATGTGCACGTGCATACGTGAAACACATACACACACACACGCACGTACGCACACACACGCGCGAGCGCGCAAGCACGCATACACGCACGCTCTCTTTCTCTCTCTCTCTCTCTCTCTCTCTCTCTCTCTCTCTCTCTCTCTCTCTCTCTCTCTCTCTCTCTCTCTCTCTCTCTTTTCTCTCTCTCTCTCTCCATCTGTCTCCCTCTCTCTCTCTCTACACACACACACACGCACAGATATATGTGGATATATCTATATTATATTAATATATGTATATAATATGTATATTATATATTTGTGTGTGTACGTGCGTGTGTTTGTGTGTGTGTCTGTGCGTGTGTTTGTGTGTTGTTGTTCTTCAGTTTAACGTCCTTCCACTAAATAGTGTTTGTGTGTGTGTGTGTGTCTGTGTCTGTGTGTGGTGTATGTGTGTGTGTGTGCGTGTATGTGTGTGTGCGTGGTGTGTGTGTGTGTGTGTGTGTGTGTGTGTGTGTGTGTGTGTACTATATATTTCTGTGTGTGTGTGTACATCAGTGAGCAGAAGGTGACGAGCCTGTTTTACGAGCTGGACACGTCAGGGGACGGGCATCTGGAGAAGGAGGAGCTGAAGGTTTTGCTGGAGCGGTCAGGAAAGAGCTTCACTGAGGCAGACCTGGACAAGATGTTCAGGGACGTGGACAAGGACGGCGACCAGCGAATCAGCCTGCAGGAGTTTCTGCAGTACTGCACGTGAACCAACTGCACGAGGAGTTTCTGCAGTACTGCACGTGAACAATGCTGCACGAGGACTACTGCACGTGAACAGCACTGCCTGGGGAGGACAGACAGACTCTCTTTTCTTTGTGCTTTTTTTTTCTTCCTTTCTTTCTTTTCGTCTTTGGTCCCTTTTGCCTTTTAGGCTTGTTTTCTCCCTCTGTCCCTGTATCTGTCTCGGTCTGTCTCTGTCTCTATCTGTCTCTCTGTCTCTCTATCTCTCTCTCTGTCTGTCTCTGTCTTTCACTCTTCTCTCTCTCTCTCTCTCTCTCTCTCTCTCTCTCTCTCTCTCTCTCTCTCTCTCTCTCTCTCTCTCTCTCTCTCTCTCTCTCCCTCTGTCTCTCTCTCATTCTTCTTCTTCTTCTTCTTTTTCTTCTTCTTTTTCTTCTTCTTTTTTCTGCTTTTTCTTCTTACTGCTAGCATATCCTTTTATACCTTTCTATTGCATTCAAATTTCGATCTTGATGTATGTATTTACTCGTGTTTCTGTCTCCTCCATGATGAGTTGTTAAAACTGCTGAAACAGAACTTTGGGAAAGTGTTCAAAACTGTATTGTATATTGGTTTTTACCTTCACTCTAGTTCTCTGTCTGTCGTTGCCTCAGAGAGTGGCCTTTTCTTGAAACTGCTGACAAAAACAAAAATGAACCAAAAACCTCAAGATGTTAGGAGTCGCGTAGTTTTGCTTGAAACCAGAGTTCCAATGTTTCTTGTACTTTTCTCGGCTTGTTGGGGGGTTTTTACTTTGGGGAAAGGATTCTTGTCTTAACAGCGACTGGCATATTTTAGTGGAAAAACTCTCATTTATGTGGCGTTTGTTAAATGGTTTGATTTTGCTCAATTTTTTTTTCTGAGTGGAAAAGCAATGACCAATTTCAGACTGCTGAGTTTAGCGTATCTTTGTTTCGTTCTCTGCTTCTGTGTGCTAACAGTGACACAAACCACACTGCTCACAGACCCGTTAGTGGCTGTTGAAGTTTACAGAAGCAAGGGTAATTATGCAACAACAACAACACCAAACCCCAAGTTGGCAAAAACTGTTAAATGACCACCAGGCAAAAAGTTATCTTATAATGAGAAAGAAGAAACCACGTTTCGCAGATGTTCTGTGTAGGAATTCAACTGTAGATGTTCTGTGTAGGAATTCAACTGTAGATGTTCTGTGTAGGAATTCAACTGTAGATGTTCTGTGTAGGAATTCAACTGTAGTCATGTGTTACGGTAAACTTGTGTCTAGGGTAAATGAATGTGCAATTGTAGTTTTATGATGAAGCCATGAGGGTAACGAAGAACCAATGTTTGTTGACACCATTTGTCTAACTGTCTATACCTCTGCACTTCGACCTCACTCCAGCTTTAAAACTGCATGAAAACTCTGCTCAAATCTGATTTCCTTGTCTTGGAATGCATGGTTTACAAGAAGCACTCCGTTGACATAGCTGTGAAATAGTGGCTTTGTTTCATTCTGATAACACTACTTTTTATCATATGTGCTGTAGTAGACTAATACATACCATCCATACTTTTGTGCACATTTTTGAAAATTTGCTCTATCTGCTTTCTACGATCACCATTTTTATATTTATACTCTTTCAGCTTTTTGATATCTCTGTTGCAAAACTGAATTTTCAATTGGTCATAATAACCTGTATATGGGTTGAGCAGTACGCTGATCGTTAGCTTAGGTTTTGTGCTTTCGTTTACATTTGTTTTCATAAACATTGATTTTCATACGATATAGCTGAGCAAAAAATATTCACAAAGCCGATTGATATGCAAATTTGCTTCTGCTAGTCGAGGAGAATGCTCAAAGTAGCTAGCTGACTGAACGTGGCTTTTTTCTTTCTTTCCATTCAGTTGTGTTGAGTGTTGATTTTTCTCATGTTAACGTTCAAACCATGTCAACATCGTAGCAGATTCAACTGACAGTAGCACAGGTTGTCTTTTTGTGAACTTTGGTTTGGTTTCTTTTCCTTTTTATTGGGGAGTGGTGTGGTTACGTTAGCTGTGTATATGCGGTATACCAAAGACAACTCAGTATATTAAGCGCTTTGATTTGCTTGCTTTACAAGATTCAGTGCTTTAAAAAAAAATCTTGTATTATTATGATTATTTCCAGTGCATGTAAATGTTTAGTTGAGTAGTGGGACATCACACGGGTAATGTAGCAGAATGGCAGTTGGAGAAGAACAAAAAGGAACAAGGAACAAATAGGCGCATACACTTACGTATTATAATTAATCACATGCAAGGAAGATAGTGACCAATACTTAAAGAGGGAGAGAAGATGGGCGCCACCTTAAGATGCTGGTTCCCAGAGAATTTGAGGTCTCTGACACCTCGCTCTCCACTGACTACATAGGCTATGCAAAACTTTTACCTTTTTTAACCTATAGTAGCACTCTTATGGTCAGCAGATTTTTTTCCTGTTCGAAAGTAGTAGCCCAATGTGCTCATTTTTTATTTGTCATACCACTGAAAAGTATACGCTTTGCTGAGGTAAGTGTGTATGCATCAGTTACCAGAGTGAAGTGGCTCAGTGTCTACAAACCAAGAGGTTTTAATTCCACTGTTGGCTTTCATTTTGTCCCACTCACCAGACCAAGACTCAGTTGTGGTATGATTAGCTTGCTAGACTTTTGAGCGAAATGACAAACCAAGATACTATTATGTACTTGGCGTATTTGGGTCAGCACAAAAAAGCAAAAACTAAACAAACAATAATTATACATACATACATACATACATACATACATACATACATACATACATACATACATACATACATACATACATACATACATACACACACTCACACACACACACACACACACACACACACACACACACACACACACACACACACACACACACACACACACACACACACACACACACACATATATATATATATATATATATATATATATATATATATATATATATATATATATATATATATATATATATATATATATATATATATACATATATATACATATATATACATATATATACATATATATATATATTGTCCGTTGCATTGTAGAGAAGTACTGGCATAGACAAAAGAAATGCACATGCAGATAGGCAAAAGAGACAAAGGGTATCACCCTGCTATGGTAATGGACTCCCTCTCCCCAGGGAAAGCTAGCTGTGGCAGCCCACGCTTCACACAGAATAATCCCCACAGCAGTGCAATGCTGTGTGATACAATGCTCAGCCCATGAAGAAGCCACATTTGCAGAAAGTGTGAACGGTGAACAATTGTTCTGTCATCATCATATTAGCTTATTGTTTCATGAATATCACAAACAATATCTGTGAACTGTTTAGGGCAGCAGTCCATCTGTATTAACTGTTTGTGTAAAAACAACAACAAAAAAACCTATCACCCACTGGATCTAATTCCTATTTTAACCTGTTATACCTTTCCATGCTTTTGAAGTATGACCTCACTTAACTGTTATCTTTCTATACTTGTGGATTGCCTCTCATAACTGCTCCTCATCCTCCCCCCCCCCCCTTCACCTTCTCCCTTTTTTTTGTTTCTCCTTTGGAGCCAACCCTCCCCACCCACCCACCCCCACCACACACACACACACACACACACGCACGCACGCACGCACGCACGCACACACACACACACGCACACACACCAGATATTGCATTTTGCTGTGTCTTGCCTGCATCCATATGAATATTCGCATTGTCATCAAGCTCATGCAAAAAAGCCAAGTGCACAGATGTTAGGGTTATTTTTTTCTTTTTGGCTCGCGATGATGGCATTATCTAAACAGTGCGATCAGTTCCTTTTCCCTGCTCTGAATTTCTAGTGGTAGTAGTAGTATTGAGCAGGCTCCTTGCAATTCTTCTGTCTTCTCTATCAGTCATGGTTTCACAGCTCAGCTGATTACAGGGGCTGTGTTAAGGCTGTTGTTTAGTTTCTTTTGGTTTCAACATTGTTTAGTCAATACACATACATCATAAGCATCGGTGCTGACTCCACTCTCCCCAAAAGTCCTTCGGATGAGATTATAAACCGAGACCCAGTGTTCGAATGCACGCAGAACACCTTGTGCGCACATTAAATCCTGTTCCGCTTTTTGTACGTGGGAACAGATGACAAGATTTACAAAACTGCATATACACGGGGACTGGATGTAAAAAAAAGCACATAAGTGTCTATTCTATTATCCTCGATATAAAAGAATAAATAAATCAAATAAATAAGCAGACGAAGACACAGCAGGGGAAAGGCCTCAAGCTACAGCTTGTTTTAATCACGACATCATGACAGATTTCTATTGTTACTTATGCAGACAAAGTGCTTTTACATTTACACATACAAAGTTTTTTTGTCTAAAATCACGTAATGTGAATAGACGTTAAACTGAAGAACACATACAAAGTCACGTTTTCACACGCACAACTAGTAGTTTCATTAATTCATGTCAGCATTCTTGATCAGAAACGTTTCTGTTTTTTCCGGTTGTACCTTGTGATACTTTGTTTTACCGTTTCGCTTGCTCAAATTAACATTCCTATGTCTGTTTGTTGTTTACCTGTTCTTTTGTGTTTGTTTTCTATATGGGTTTTTTTATTATTCCTTTCATATCTTGATAATTAAAGTTTCACAAATTTTGACATTTTAACTGTTACTGTTTAGTACTTGTTTGAATGACTCTAGCTGTGTGTTTTAACGATTGTACGTTTTATTTATATTTTAGGTAGAATAGAATAAGTCGTTTAAATAAAACCAGTAGCAGTAAAACCAATGTTTCTACCGTTTGAAAAAAATAAATCGTTGACTCACTCTCTCTCTCTCTCTCTCTCTCTCTCTCTCTCTCTCTCTCTCTCTCTCTCTCTCTCTCTCTCTCTCTCTCTCTCTCTCTCTCTCTCTCTCTCTCTCTCTCTCTCTCTCTAATCATGTTGAGTTTTACATAAGAAATTTCACTTTTACATGGATGTACTTTTATCCATTTTTCCTATCTTTTCATCGTGTTTTGTACTACTTACTTTTTACATTCCTTCCGCATTTTTACATGGGTTTGATGTAATGACGACAAATAAAAAATACTTCTTATCGGTTACTTCTGTCGTGTGTGTGTGTGTGTGTGTGTGTGTGTGTGTGTGTGTGTGTGTGTGTGTGTGTGTGTGTGTGTGTGTGTGACTCTCTCTCTCTCTCTCTCTCTCTCTCTCTCTCTCTCTCTCTCTCTCTCTCTCTCTCTCTCTCTCTCTCTCTCTCTCTCTCTCTCTCTCTCTCTCTCTCTCTCTGTGTTACTGAACAGAACTGTATTTCTGATCTATTGGTATAATTATTTCAAGGTAGCAGTGTCACACATTTGTGCATGACCAACTGTTACCTCCTTCCTCCCATTCAACATACATCTACACCCCCATCCTCCTCATCCTCATCCTCCTCCTCCACCTCCCTTCCGCTCCTCACGCCTTCAGGTCAATACAAAGACTGCGGTGAAACACATACATTTCCACCCGAACGCATCACTCACACATACTCACACATACACACACACACACACACACACACACACACACACACACACACACGAGCGTGCGTGCGCGCGCATGCACACACACACATGTGCGCGCGCGTACACACACATGTATGAACGCGCGCGCGCGCACACACACACACACACACACACACACACACACACACACACACCATCACATGAAAAATATGCAAAAGTGCATGCACACATGGACTTGAATATGTAAATATAAAAAGCACAAGAGTGCTCATTCTATTATCCTCAAAAAGTAAAAAGAATAAATAAGCATATATACATACACGCACGCGCACACACATTCCTGCACACACGCGCGCGGGCGCCCGCACAGACACATACATAGTCGCGCGCTCGCACGCACGCACGCACGCACACACAGAACATCTTGCGCACACGTTAAATCCTGTTCCGCTTTTTGGAAGAGTAGACCATTGTGTGCCGGTGGGATCAGATGACAACATTTACAAAACTGCATACACACGGGGACTGAATGTAAAAAAGTACGTAAGTGTCTACTCCATTATGCCTGATATAAAAGAACAAATAAATAAATCAATAAATAAACGTATACATACATACATACATACATACATACATACATACATACATACATACATACATACATACATACATACATACATACATACATGATATATGCATGCACACATACATACATTCACACACACACACACACACACACACACACACACACACACACACACACACACACACACACACACACACACACACACACACACACACACAGAGGCCATCCCCACCCTCACCCCCACCCCTTCTCGGTACTTTGTAGTGTGGCAGCTGGTGTTACACTTCAGTGACTTGGGGAGAGGGGAGGGAGGGAGGGGGCGATAGAGGCCTTTTCTCTCTTTTTTTCTTTTTCCTTCTTTTCTCTCTTTTGTTTGCCCCCCCCCCCCCCCCCCCCCCCCTCCCTCCCTATCTGTCCAATAGCATGCTCCAAAGTGAACTTGTAAGCTTGCCAGACCAACGCACGACAGACCATGTGCAAATACGCAAAGTATGCCTCCAGGGACCTTTTTTATGTGGCAGTTTTTTTTCTTGGTTTGTTGTTTTTTTTTCACTGAAGTGACTTTTCCTCTGACTCTTGCCTTGCTTGCTTTCTGCTTTGCAATTTTTTTTTTTAAAAGCTCGACTCTGTTCGATATGTATATATTATGTGTGTTGATTTTGGTGTAGATTATGTGTGTGTCGGGGTGCAGTGTGTGTGGAGGTGCAGTGGGGGGGGGGTGGAAGGGGAGGGGATGGTGGGGCGCGTGTGTGTATGTGTGAGTATGCGCGCACACGCGCGGGCGTGTCCGCGAATGTGTGTGTGTGTGTGTGTGTGTGTGTGTGTGTGTGTGTGTGTGTGTGTGTGTGTGTGTGTGTGTGTGCGTGCGTGCGAATAACTTGTACTCATAGCTCAAAATATAAGACTAGCGTTGTTTTATCAATACTTACACGTACGCACATACACGCATACACATATACACTTGAAGACTTACACGCACACAAACACACACACACACACGCACGCACACACGCACACACACAGATTTACATACACACACACACACACACACACACACACACACACACACACACACACACACACACACACACACACACACACACACACACACACACACACGACATCTGTATCACCTGTAGAGTCGTGCTGTCTCTTTGGAAACAAAATCAAAGCCGTAAGACAGAAAAGGAAAGCACAATGCAAACCGCAAAAATTTCAGTTTCACTGTTATTAACAAAGAACAAGACGAAAAAAACTCCGTTGATTTTTCAAAATTTTATTCATTACATAATAATTGCACTTAGTCGTCATCAGATGGACCTATATTGCACACAAAATCGGATTTTGTACACAAAATATTTAACATAAGAAAATCCATAATATGCCGGTAATCCAGCATAAGGTGATGGAAAAAATGGAATGGAATGAGTGAGACGGAGCAGATATGAAGCAACAGGGTCAGCAGTTTTTATTTATTCAGGTTAATTAAACACGAAGATGAACGAGGTGGAATGGAGAACAATGGTCAACATTCATGTTACACACTGAGTTTGTCAGCACAAGTCTTAGCATACTTTTCATATTTTTGCTACACCAATATTTTCTCAGTCAACACATGTAGTATTTACGACATAGAAAAAGAGAAATTAACAAATTCATATTTCTGTTTTGCTTTAGTTTGAAGTTAAAGTCGTTTTACAGAAAAAAGGGGGGCTGTGTTTGCTTCTTTTTTTTTTACAGCAACAGAAAGGGCCGTTTTATTTTGAGTTTGAGTGTGTGTGTGTGTGTGTGGGGGGGGGGGGGGTATTGTTTTTGTTTTTGTCTTTTTTGGGGGGTGTATGTTTTGGTTTGGTTTTGTTGTTGCTGCTGTTTCGGGGGGGGGGGGGGGGAGTTGTTTCGTTTGTTTCTTTGCGTTTCCTGCTATTGGTGGTTTGGTTGGATTGCTTATTTGTTGTTTTGGGTAGATGTTTCTTGCCTGTTTCCATTTTTATTTATTTTTTATTTTAGTTTATTCTTTTATATCGAGGATAATGGGATAAGCACTCTTGTGCTTTTTATACATCCAGTCCCCGTGTGTATGCAGTTTTGTAAATGTCATCTGTTCCCACCGGCACACGATGGCCTACTCCTACGAAAAGCGGAACAGGATTTAACGTGTGTGCAAGATGTTTTGCGTGCGTTCACCCACGGGGCATCGGTTTATAGTCTCATCCGAAGGACTTTGGGGGAGAGTGGAGTCAGCACTGATGTTAACTCCAGGAGTTAACATGTGTGTGTGTGTGTGTGTGTGTGTGTGTGTGTGTGTGTGTGTGTGTGTGTGTGTGTGTGTGTGTGTGTGTGTGTGTGTGTGTATGTGCGTCTGTGAGTGAGTGAGTGAGTGAGTGAGTGAGTGAGTGAGTGAGTGAGCTTGCATGTGTCTGTGTATGTGTGTAAGAGACAGACAGGAGGAGATGGAGAAACAGAGAGGGACAGAGATAAAAGGGGGCAGTGGGGAGAAACTGGGACATAGATGCATGTATATGTTTACCAATACAACTGCTCGCTTGTGGCATCATTTTTATACCATTGTTCAATCAATCATGTGGGGTTTTATCAGCGTTTGGTATGTGTTTCGTTCATAGATCTATATTTTTCACAAGTGTTTTGCATGTCTGTCTGTAAGCCTGACTCTTTGATAATACTGGAATGTTTCCCCGTTATTAATAGAACTGTATTTATTAATACCATCATTATTATCATGATATATGTCAATCAGAAAAAACAACAAGAACACTGGTTAAAGCCGAGTTGAAGTAATAACATGGGCTGCATACAAAAAACAGACGACATCAACATGATATAGGCGAAATATATTTGAAATTGAAGAGAACAATGCAAAAATATTTAGGCAAAAACATTTGGAAAAAGTCAAAAATGGAATGGGTAAGTACTAAGACACAACAGCGGGTATACATATATTTGTCATGTATAGGTAGATATAATCATATGTCATAGAGAGAACGAGGCACGCAGAGACCAAGGCTACTTATAATACTTTCTGCTTGATTGTATTGCTTGGTTATCATAACAACATTCAAGCTGACACAAATATAGGAACAATGGCACTTGCGGAATAAATGTACACAGTATATCATGTCAATGATTTAGAGGGGAACGACGTGTGCTAATATGCCCGAGGCATTCTGGCCAGCATTGTCCATTCCAACATTTTGCAGAGTTAATACAACGCTCGTTATCATCAGTATTAATTAGGATAGTAGTGGCACAGCTGTAGTTTTCCGAATTCCTAGCATTATCATTCAGATTCATTCTTTTTTGCGAGCTCTGTCTTTTCTATCTTTCATTTTTGTAAGTTCTTGATTTGTTCCCTTTTCCCCAAAGTTTTCTGTACCACAAAAGGGTTCCTATCAAGAAAACGAGTCTTTGAAGGCCTAAAGAGTAACCAGATGTTCATGCGTTGAATTTCCTACGAAATATTGCGCTTTTTTTTCTTTATTTCCCCAGACTGAAGTGAGTCAGAGTTCTAGTCCTTCTCGCCACACGATAAAGCGAAGTCACATGTGTAGCATGCATTTAGCGTAAGCAAAAGAATCCACGTGAATAAGAGATCATCCCTGGCAGAAAACAACTGCATTTTAAGCATATTCCCAAGAGCGAATGTATTGGCTGTAAACACTAGACAAGACAAAACAGTTTTCAATCCTTCTACCTGAAAAAAGCTTTAACTTTCTAAGGGACGCCAGATTCAACTTTGTAATTTTGTGCTATTTTGAAGTTTTCATGTCTCGACCGTGCGTCTTGACTGTGGGGTATAACGGTAAAAACTCTGACAGAACAATAACAGTCAGCCCCTTACAATAGCAATAACAGTCAACCCCTTGCTTACGCCATGCCCTGAACAGTTACAGTCAGTTTGAGATCAAAGTCTGCCCGAATTTTCCCCATTTCCCATCTCTTTTTGTGGGTTTTTTTTCTCCACGGTCGTTTTTTTATATTGATGCATCATGCCTCTTTTCTTTTTTGTTCGTTTCGCTTAGAATTGAATATTGATTATTCAATACGGATGAAACAGACATGACCGAGGTTTAAGAACAAATTGTCCATGTTGCAATAAAAAGAAACGAATACCTTTAGGATATCAATCGTACTGCCTCTACAACTGCCATATACCATAATTATCCTCTCATGTGTGTGTGTGTGTGTTTGTGTGTGTGTGTGTGTGTGTGTGTGTGTGTGTGTGTGTGTGTGTGTGTGTGTGTGTGCGCGCGCGCACATGTGTGTGTGCGTGTGTGTAAGTGTTTGTGTGGGTGTGGGTGTGGGTGTGGGAGGGTGTGTTTGTGGGGGGGGGGGGGTTAAATCAGATTAATTAAAGAAAGCTTTATACTTATCTGTATCATCCCACCCTGCAGTCCCTTTAGGAACTTGCTAACCCACCTGCTAAACGGCCACATCTTAGTAATCCCTCACTCCCTGTCTTCATGTCTTCATCAAGTCAAAAGTAGACCACTGCATCTGTTTGAAGACCGTGGTGTGCAAGAGGAAAGACCGCCAACAGTTTAGAAGTATCGTAGATACGTGGCATACAGAAAGACGAACTTGGACAGACTGTACAGTGCCACTACATTCACTGAACAATCCTGAAACAGTTGACTAGATCCGAGTTCACTCAACATCACTGTCTACAGCGGACTTGCTGAAGCAACTCCTGTCATGGTGCAGCTCTCTGTTCCCTGCTTCACCGTCAGAGCTGCAGATACAGGCCTTAAGTAGCTGACTCCTCGCTAACATCATCAATAGTTCCATCTACATTCCAGAGCCATTCCGATGAGCCTTAAACCCTGTAGATGCTACTCCAACTGAAGCCACTCAGGACTATGGGAATGGTACCTCAGCATCCATCCTGCCTGCAGCCCACCTCTGGAGTCACAGAACTAACAGCCAAGACTGCAAAGGGAAGTCGACAAGAAAGCTAAAAGTTGTTAGAATAGAATTGAATTTGTTCATTTGGCCATTTCTGAAGACAGGATGGCGAAGATTGCTGATATAGTTTTTCAGTGTTGTCGAGTGTTGTGTTAGGCATCTGTCAGCCCAGGACGATTATCAATAATAAGAGCTGTCCAAATAAATTCTAAAATCCAATCCAAAGAGGAAAGCAAGCACAAAGTTCATGTGTTGGCACTGTTCATTTGTGTCATCATAAAGGCTGGCTTCACATTCTTTGTAAGTACATCATTCCCCACTTATTCAGTAACATGGCTTCTGCTTTCTTCAACAACATGACAGGGAGAGAATTCCCCTTCCCCTCTCCCTCCCCCAGAAAAGTGTAAATTGCGAAACCCTGCGGCTAGGGTTCAAATTGATTAGAACGTAGTTTCACACTTCGCAAAACCTTGTCTGTGGTTCCTTGTCGCACAAACCCCATGTCTACAGCACATTCTGGTTATAACCACACCGCTTTTTGGGCTTCAGGCATTACGTGTAACAAACGTGTCTACTTTTAAGATTGTTTATCGACTTTCATCAGGCTTATATCTGTCACAAACGCAGTGTTCAATACGATGCCTTTCATTTCACCCACAGATTAACATCAGTTGCGTCATCTCAATTGTCAGTCCAGTAATACTGCAGCCATAACTTTCTACTACGGAACGTTCAACTCTTAAACAAAGTTGTCTCCCAGCTCAAAACAACAACAAAAAACCTGACACGTAGAGTCTGACTGGAATAATGAGAAGAGATCGCGATCAGTATGTGACTGATAAACATTCAGACATCAGAAAGGGCGGTGTCATTGCAGTGAATAATGACAGTATTTGTCCTAAGCCAAAGAGCCTGCCCGGATATCTGCCTGTCTTAGTGTTGGGGGATGACTGTAATGACCTCAAGAAACTGTGGCTCCTTCACGGGAACAGTCAGCAATGCTGATAAAAACATCCTAAAACACTCACACCCCACGTCCAGGGGGTTAAGTCGTCAAGCTCACAACGTCAAAAATGGTCCCCCCCAAAAAGAAGTCTGTACTAGGCACCAATCAAATCTCAGCCCCCACCTCCGGGTGGTTAGGTGATGTTGACGTCATAGATGCCTGAGGTGGAGGTGATCATGCTGAGGTCATGCTCCAGCACGGGCTCCGGGGTGAAGTCGGCCAGGTCCTCGGGCAGCAGGCTGTAGGGCGGACAGGCCTCCCCCGAGCTGTGCACGTGACCCTCGCTGCCGCTGCTGCCGTAGTTGGAGCTGGCGGAGGAGGAGGGGAACATGTCACAGGGCGCCATTTCTGCACAGGGCAGGTAACTCCCCCCGGAACAGCTCACGGGGGCGGGGACAGGGGGAGGTAAGGCACGACCTCCGTGGTGGAGCAAGCTGGCCGAGTGTTTGTGAGGGGGAGGGGTGTAGGGGAGGGGGCCGGCGTGGGGGAGGTGCTGGAAGGGGGACAACTGCGAGCTGATGATGTGGCGCTGGGCGCCATAGGCAGACATGTCCCCCGCCGCCACCCCGCCCCCGTACGCGAAGAGGTCGGAGGGCTGCGGGGTCATGGAGCAAAGGTCTGCGGCGGCGGAGGGGTCGTAGAGGAGGTGGTAGGGCTTGAAGGGCAGGGCGTCAGGCTGCAGGGTGCGGGGGTTGAGGTGCAGGCAGGCGGCCACCATGTTCATCGTGTTGGTGGACAGCCCCTTGGACAGCGCCTTGGCGAAGCTGAAGGGGTCAGGCCGCACGCCGGACTGCAGCGTCTCCGCCATCACGCGGATGTAGTTCCTCGCCAGGCGCAGCGTCTCGATCTTGGAGAGCTTCTGGGTCTTGGTCTGGCAGGGCACGTGCTTGCGGAGCTCGTCCAGCGCCTCGTTCAGCCCGTGCATGCGGTTCCGCTCCCGCGCGTTGGCCTTGATCCGCCGCTGCTTCAGTTTGACCACGCGCGCCTTGGTCAGCTCCTTCTTCTTAGGGCCACGCTTCTTCGGCGTCTTTTCTGGTTGTGTAGTACCTTCCGCAAGGTCCGCCTCAGAAGCAGACCCCGCCCTGTCGCTGTTGGTTTTGCCTGGTTTTCCGCCCAGCCTTTTGTCGCCGAGGTTTCGGGGCTGCAGAATGGTGTCTCTGATGTCGCCTCCCGTAGTGGAGTCTGGTAAGTGGTCGCCTTCTGAGTCGTCATCGTCGAAATCAAACTCGTCGTCGTCGTCATCGTCATCGTCCAGCATGTCGAAGTCGTCGGAAGACATCTTGGACAGTTCGTCCTCGCTGCTTTTGATGGGCATGGTGCCGACCTGTCACAGAGAACCAGGAAAGGTGAGTCACACACAAGTTGGCAAGACTGCGATTTTAGATGGGCATGAAGTAAAATCAGGTTTACAGATGTACTCTCCGTCTGTCTGTCTGTTGTCTGTCTGTCTGTCTGTCTGTCTGTCTGTCTGTCTGTCTGTCTGTCTGTCTCTCTCTCTCTCTCTCTCTCTCTCTCTCTCTCTCTCTCTCTCTCTCTCTCTCTCTCTCTCTCTCTCTGTGTGTGTAAAAATATAGAAATAAAAACTCCCTATAAACACAGTACAAAAGCTAACTGATATACGGTGCTTTGGATTATGACGATGAACAACACGTACATGCCGTATTTGCCAGACTGAACAATCAAAATAAAATAGGGAATATAGGTGAGGAAGAGTCTCACTGAAAAACGATTGGGTTTTGTTTTTGGTTGTTTTTTTTGTTTGTTTGTTGTTGTTGTTTGGGAGGGGAGGTTGTTGTTGTTTGTTTATTTGGGAGTTTTTTTGGTTGTTTTGTGTGTTGTTGTTGTTGTTGTTTTGGGGGGGGGTTGTTTCTTGCTTTTGTGTTGAGGTTGAAGTTCGCTCCTTCCTTTTGTTGTTTAGTTGAGGTTTTTTTCATCAACTAGAGCTCCGAGGCTCATCGATGGTGAGATTTTGCGTATGCAACCACTTTTGCCCACCATGAAGGTGTCTACATTCCGACTTCGGGTAGTTTATTGATTTGAAGTAGAAACTGTCGCGAAAATGCATTTTTAGCGTGCCAAAAAAACGTGTTTTTAATCTATATCATATCTGTCATTGAAGACTTGGGTGACTGAGGTTACTTGTCATCTATGTGTCTCGCTCCTTTTTGTACATAGTAAACTTTCCCGGGTGCCTGTCTTGACGAGCACAGAGACAGTGGCTGGTTTTATGCACGTACAGCACGCACCAACGAGCTTTTTTCTAGGTTGAAAATTAAATGAGGAAGTTATTACATTAAGCCAGCTCTAATCCCATTCCCCGACTCTAAGCCCGATGAATGCCGATTGGACCCGACAAGGGTGACAACAACGCAATCAAGGGACAGTAATCATTGCCATCAAGCCGCCCAGGGAGTGCACAGTTGTGTCCCCTGGGGAGGCCAAGTCATCGGGCGGAACAAAGGGAGAGAAATTAGATTGTAACGTCGTTCTGCCTCCATTTATTATCATTTCCCCCATCACGGCCTGAAAATTGCCGTTTTAATTGATGTAGTTTTGGGGACGGAGACAAATGACTTCTTTCAGACAAGGTCAGAACATAGGCGGCAGAATTAAACGGAAACTGAATTTTAACAGGGGAAAGACAACTGGTCCTGTGCACTTCCTCTCGGCATCAGACGGCTAGTTATTTTCTTTTGGGAGACAACTAGGATAGCATCATATCAGTGACTGCCATGGTGACATAGAGCTAGAGACTTCTTCTCTACACAAAGAGTTGACTGGAAGTCAGGCATGGCGCCGCAACGTTACACTGATCAAACTTCAAAGTGTTTTTACTTGTTTTCATCTCTTCAGATAAATAAGATGACAGGTGAACAGCAGTTTCAATAAAAATCGGAATGAAAAAAAGACAGCTGTTGTATATGGAGTACAGTCATTCATATATGCCTTCAATTAAAGTTGCCGATTTCATCTAACAACTTATCAAACAGACCTAAGTTGAAATTTCATCATGGATGTTTCAAGGATTAGTGTAAAAAATAAATAAATAAATAGATAAATAAATAATTAATTAATTAATTAATTAATTAATAAAAACCACTCTTCTCATCCTCTACTTTGACTAATAAATGTTTCTTGGACGGCCAGTAAACCAGTGAATTAAAAATTTGATAAATGAACTGATAAAACAGTTTGACATCACTTGCTGGCCTGAGCTAGATGCTTTATACAAAAGTGTATTCCATTCCAGTGTACAGGGGAGGGGGTAGGAGAAAAACTATTGTAAACTGCTAAGAGCGTTTGGATATGCGCCACACAAATTGCCTACTACATTGTTATCGTCATTACTTTTTTTTTTATTAAGTACACCTTGTAGAGCGTACTCTTCAAAACTGTGTATACAATAATCGCTAGCAGCAGGGCCTTCACAACACTGCATCAACGAATCAAAAACAAGCAGAGAAAGCAACCAGCAAACAAAAAGAAAGCAAGATCACAACCCTTGCATCCTAAAAAATAAATGTTAAAAACTAAAAGAAAGGAAAATGGGCTTGGAAAATGTGAAAGTAAAGAGAAAATAAAACTAAGTGAACACAGTTAGACATGGAGAAGCTCTCAAGTCGGACTGCAGCTGTCTTAATGGTGGGCAAAAACGATTCCATACAAAAAAATCTCACCATTGATGAACATAGAAACTCTAGCCGAGAAACGGGAGAAAAAAAAACGGGGAAAAAAGATACGTTCTTAAGAGCTTAAGCTTAGTACCATACCATGTAAATTTTCTAATAATACTAAACATTGGCATTCCAAAATATTTTTTAAGGATTTGTAAAATTAATATGAATGTAATGTTTGATTAAATATCTTTTTAAAAAGGACTACTGTATTCCAAAGGACAGGATGCAGCTACTTAAACAGTTGGCAAAAATGGTCACATTCACCATTGGTGAACCTCAGAGCTCTAGCCGAGGAATGAAAAAAAAAATTTAAGAAAATGAATACATGTTGCTAAGTTGATAATAATTATGTCAGCGCTGGAACAAACTATGAACAACAGGATTTTATTTGAACAGTTGGTTATTTCTATTCATCATCCATCACATATCTTCCCGGTAAGAACAGATGACAAGATTTACAAAACTGCATACACACGGGGACTGGATTTTAAAAAGCACATAAGTGTTTATTCCATTATACTCGAAATAAAAGAATAAAGAACAAATGCCTATTTATCTCTCTTTGTTAATGGTTTTGTTTGTTTTGTTTTTAAGGGGGGAGCATAAACAAGCGTAAAACAGACTGACAAGATGGCTCTGATCCGGTCAATGCTGTGAGGTTTGAGTATGGTGTTTATTTGTTTGCTTGCTTGCTTGTTTAGTTATTTGTATCGCCCTTCTTTCTTTGTTGCAGTTATAGTTTATAAAGTTGGTTTACTTATTGTTGTTAAGTTTTTTGTCATTTTTTCCCCAGACACATCTGATGGTGTAAAGCGAACGAGAAAAGAGAAGAAGAAGGTCTTTGTTTTTTTGTTGGGAGGTGGGGTGGGGTAATGATGAAGGTGATGGCATTTATAGTTTGTCTCCCTTCTTCTTGTTCTTTTCTGTCCTCCGGTTTTTTTGTTTTTTTGTTTTTTTTGGGGGGGTTGCTTTGGGTTTTTTTTCGTTTTTGTTGTTGTTGTTGTTGCTTTTGGGGGGGAGGGTGTTGACTCTCTCTCTCTCTCTCTCTCTCTCTCTCTCTCTCTCTCTCTCTCTCTCTCTCTCTCTCTCTCTCTCTCTCTTTTATTTTCTGCCTACTCAACCTATTTTCCTGCCTTCGTTTTCAAACAAATCTGAATATTTTTCTTAAAAACTGTTTAATGAGCTGCCCTAAGGTGGGAACGTGCTGGTTGAGACCAGTGGACAGGTTTCCTGCAGAGTTAGAAACACAGAAGTAGACCAGGCACTACGCCTTCTACATGTTAATGTTGTTGTTGTGCGTTCCCTAGTTTAACACTCTGTGATTCATCCAGAATGTGTACTCTGACTCACTCATCCCACCTGGGAATCACTGTGAGATTGAAATTGCACACTGAATGAGAAGTTTGCGTGGGTAACTGTTTTCAAGTACCTCGCCATAATTATAGGCAACCATACTCCGACTTCAGATAATTTTTTTTCTTCTTTACAGTAGAGTGCAATGCCGGTTATGTTAAGAGCTTGTCATGTCTCAATTAGCTGACATCAATAACTGACACATCTTTGGCCTGGGCCGTATGCATTCTACACAATACTATTATTATTATTATGGCCATGCAAGTTAGCATGACTGGAGAACGAAGATGAAGCAGAAGAAGAAGAAGAAGAAGATGATGATGATGATGATGATGATGATGATGATGATGATGATGATGATGATGATGATGATGAATTGAGAAAGAAGAAGAAGAAGAAGAAGAAGAAGAAGAAGATGATGATGATGATGATGATGATGATGATGATGATGATGATGATGATGATGATGATGATGATGAATTGAGAAGAAGAAGAAGAAGAAGAAGAAGAAGAAGAAGAAGAAGAAGAAGAAGAAGAAGAAGAAGAAGAAGAAGATGATGATGTGATGATGATGATGATGATGATGATGATGATGATGATGAATTCCCGTTATATTCTTGACATCCACACACCAGTCATTGCCAACCTTCCCTTCTTCCACACATAAAAAAGAATTTTCATTTGCAACACGCTGCGTCTCTTTCTGTGCTGGTATTGTCAGTGTGTGGTCCTACCTTGAGTGCAGATATTGTCATGTTGTTGTTTTTTTCTTTTTTTCTTCTTATTGTTTGTTTCCTTTTATTTGTTCCTCCGCTAAAGCTCTCAGGGTCACCAATGGTGACATTTTGTGTAAACGACCGGGGGTTTTTTACCCACCTTTAAGGTAGCCGATTTCTTGAAAGTCGACACTCGAGTGCGTGCATTTTTTCCCTTTTTTTTTTTTTTTTTTTTTTTTTTTTTTTTGGGGGGGGGGATTTGTCATCCATTCCTACCTGACGCAAAAGCATATTCTAATCTTACAAAAAACGAAACAGGTTGGGTTTTTTATGTGAGTTTAAAATGTTCTGTGAGTATTTGCACACAGGGCCTCAGTTTATTGTCTCATCCGACGTACTGCTGCGTTTTACAAAACCTTAGATTGCCTTCGCTCGTTGACAAAAAGTCACACAGAAAGTGAAACTTTTTTTTTTCAGCTTAAGCTGGATACCTGAAACGCACGTTAGCAGGATCAGACTTGTCAGTGCCTAACGTACGTGTGTGTGTGTGTGTGTGTGTGTGTGTGTGTGTGTGTGTGTGTGTGTTGTGTGTGTGTGTGTGTGTGTGTGTGTGTGTGTGTGTGTGTGACGCGCGCGCGCGGCGCGTGTATGTGTATATGTTTGTGTCCACTAGGCCTAGCTAGTTATCAGTTTACAACCTTGCATGTTCATTATTGCTATACAAGTGCATCAGTCTCAAAGAGCAGTTTTAAGCACACACACACACACACACACACACACACACACACACACACACACACACACACACACACACACACACGTGCGCGGGCAATCACTCCCTATCGAATCACTTCACATTACTCAACCAAATTAACATACACTAAACACGGCCGGTGGCTAACAGATTTCGGTGCGACTGCGAGCGCCTGTGAACAACAATGGCGACCAACACCGTCCCCAAAAAAGCGACAGATGCGCAAACCTTTTGCAGCTTGCTTTCAGTCTCGCGCCGGCGCGCAAAAACAAAGCGCGAGCGCGCGTGCCCAGGCCAGCAAAGTCTGGCACCACAGTGAGGGAGTAGGCTGGAGAGAGAGAGAGAGAGAGAGAGAGAGAGAGAGAGAGAGAGAGAGAGAGAGAGAGGACGGCCTTGGCGACGCGAGGAAGAACGAGACTGTGCTACCACAGGAGGAAGAAGAGGGAGACGATCTAGTCACTCAGGGGCGGTAATAGCGGGTCACACGATCAGCGACACTTGCCGCCACGATTGTCTCCCCTGGTGGTAGCTCATCTGGCCTGCAAGTCTGGCGGAGTGATCTCCCATCTGTCACTTCTAAAAAGTCCCGCTAGCGGTGGGTGGGTGGGTTATACATGGATGTTAGGGATGGAGAGAAAGAAACAGGGGATGGGTGGGGCAGAGAGAGAGAGGGAGGGGAGGAGGGGCTGGTCACAAAACCTGTCCCCTTTTCTCTCTTTCTGCAGAGCTGTGGAGTTTGTTTAGTTTACAGCCTGGCGGATCAGGTTGATCTCGGTCTGACTTCAAAGGAGACGAGGAATGGTGACATCACTGTTCGCTTTATGACGTTTGCCGGAGATTGGATAGCATCAGCTGGGACAAACAGAGCTATGGTGATGATGGTGCTTCTTTTGGCTTACAATGGTTTAAAATGGCGGCCTTTGTCAGTATGGTACTGGTTGATCATGGTGTGCAGTGATGTCAGTAATCACATCAAGATCTATCAAACTTTTTTTTTAAGTCCAAAGGCGTGGTCCTCACTCAAAAAAATAGCCTAAAAGCGGGTCTTTGAAAGATTTTATTTTCTAGAGTTTTTTTTTTCTTTGCTTAATTGAATCTTGGAAAAATTATATTCCAAATGATTGAGAAGTTGTAAGTGGTTACCTGCACTCGTTTTCCTCCACTGCTGTTTTCTCAATAACACCTTTTTTTAATTAAAAAAACAACTAATTAAAAGACAGGACAGGAAGAAAATTGACAGCACTACCACACCACTACTCAAGCAAGCAAACAAAACAAAACCCGAACAAACACACAAAAACAAAAACCACAATGTCAATAAAACACACACACCCCCAAACAAACAAACAAACAAAAAAGTCATGAACAACCGTCTAATCTGCAACAACAATATCAAAAACTTTTTTCTGAGCAAAATTGCGAGTCTTTGCGATTTAAAAAAAAAAGAAAAAAAAAAAAAAGGCAGTATTAAAAAAAGTACCTTTCTGTCTTTGGGGTGTTTTTTGAAGAAGAAGAAGAAGAAGAAAGACCTTTGTGATGAAAGTAGCAACAGTAAGGTGTCTGTAATTAATCTTTGTACATGTTCGAACTAAAATTCTTATTTCTTTTGTTTCAGTAACTTTTTTGTGTGTGTTTTTTTCTCCCAGGGAGTATAGTTTCTGTTTTTTGTTTTGTTGTTTAGGTTGGGGGCGTCATTTTTTTTAATAGTTTTTATGTTTGTTTTGTTATGTAAATACAGATGTTGAAATAGAAAAGACAATAAAGATAATCATCAGCTAAAGACATCCATCCCATTCTCCTCTCTTCCTCCCCACCCCACCCCCACCCACCCCTAACCTCCAACCCCCACCCCACCCCCTCCTCTTTCGACTGTTCAGCAAAAAGATGACAGTTGGCTTCTTAGAGAGGCAGGCAGGCAGGCAGGCAGGCAGACAGGCAGGCAGGCAGGCAGGCAGTAGGACATTGGTGCGTCACCGGGACAACCCCGGCCCCGGAGTGGAGGAGGGAGGGCCGTTATCAGCTCCCCCATCACCGCGGCAAGCCCTCAACACCAAAGTCAACACAATCTGCCACCCAAAGCCTCGCGCCCCCCACTTTTCATATCGCACGTGCCCACTTCCAACCTAAGCGCGGCGCGTGTCCTTCCTCTCTATACGCGCGCGCTATTCTGAAGAGCTGCCGAGCTCACGTGCGGTGTAAGGGGAGTTTTGGCGCCCTCTTGATCCAGGTTGAATGGGATGCGGAGGAAAAGTAGCGGACCTGTTTTTGCGGCTCTTGACTGATCTTAGAGGAGGGGGGGGGGGGAGAGAGGGGAGAGGAAAAAAACAGTGGAAAAGGCTAACAGCACATCTGTCATTGCTGTTTTGGGCTCCTGATAACAAACGTCATTAATGGTGCCGCTAAAAACAACGGGATTTTATAACTGCCGTTTCCTTAGAAACCATGTGTTATGATAGTGTAAAGGGGGGAGGGGGGGACGAAGGTTCAAGTGTGTGTGTGTGTGTGTGTGTGTGTGTGTGTGTGTGTGTGTGTGTGTGTGTGTGTGTGTGTGTGTGTGTGTGTGTGTGTGTGTGTGTGTGTTGTGCCAGACTTGGATCTACGACACTCGGAAGTCACAGCAAATCACAACGAACTTGACCGGACTGTATGTTTTGTTTGGTGTTGTTTAATTAATGTGTCGTAATGATGAAGGCAGTACAGTAGGCTAAGTACATTGAAGATTATCACTTTCTTTTTCGTTCCACGGCTAGAGCTTACAGGTTTACCACATGGCGAGATTTTTGCGTATGTGACCGATTTTACCATCCATGAAGGTAGCCGCATTCCGACTTCGAGGATGATGTGTAAACACTACACCAGTACATCATGCAGGTTTTTTATAATTTTTTTCTCCTTTTTTCTCATCTTTTTCTGCCGGCACACAATGGCCTACTCTTTCGAAAGGTGGAACGGGGTTTTAACGTGTGCACAAGTTGTTCTGCGTGCGTTCGCACACGGGTCCTCGATTTATACTCTCATCCAAAGGATTTTGGTGTGAGTGGAATGTGTAGTGATGTTAATTTGAAGGGAAAACTGAAAACTCCATTGAACGGGGTGCCTCAGTGACGGCTCCAGCCCTGGCCTTCATTCAGATCAAAGCACTAACCAGGAGGCTTTCCTAAAAAAAAAAAAAAAAAAAAAAAAAAAAATTAAGATTGCCTCGCAATTTAACGACCCGGGTTCGATTCCCGTTCGAAGGCATTTTTTTCCTGGAGTTAACATCAGTGCTGACTCCACTCCCCCCAGAAGTCCTTCGGATGAGACTATAAACCGGAGGCCCCGTGTGCAAACGCACGCAGAACATCTTGCACGCACGTTAAATCCGGTTCCGCTTTTCGTAAGAGTAGGCCATTTAGTGCTGGTGGGAATAGATGACAAGATTTAAAAAACTGCATACATACAGGGACTAGATGTAAAATAGCCCACGAGTGCTTATTCCATTATCCTCGATGTAAAAGGATAAATAAATAAATGAATAAATAAAATAAATAAAATAAATAAATAAATAAATAAATAAATGAAAAGAAGTCGACGGATGCTATAGTAGTGTGGTCATGACCTTTTGACTTCAATCCCGTGGTCCACGAAGTCGTAGGTTCGAATCTCGGTGGCGTCTCGGGAATTAAGGGTGGACATTTTTACGATCTCCCAAGTCAACTCCAAGTGCAGACCTGCCATTGTCTGAATTCCCTTCGTGTATATACTCACGCAGAAGGTCAAATATGCATGTTAAAGATTCCGTAACCCATGTCAGTGTTCCGGAAACACGAACATATCCAGTATATATCTCCAAGGTCGGAATGTGGCTACCTTCATTGTGGGGAAAATAAAAGGTTGCATAAGCAAAATCTCACCATCAGAGCTCTAGTCGAGGAACGAAAAAAAAAAAAAAAAAAAAGTCAAAGTCACAAGTCACACAACCGGCTGGATGGTCTAATGTGTTTAAAAAGATTGATTTTTGTGTGTAAATAAGTATCAAATTACTGTGTGCTTTCATAAGCAAGAGGGGAAAATGTTCCTCTCATCAAATCAAGCAATGCAGAAAAGTGTTTCTGTTTTCAGAACAAACAACACGGTAAATTGCTCCTCTTTCCGGAACAAACAAAGAGGAAAAAGAAATCATTCTGGTTTCCGGAACAAACAAGAATGCCATCGCATTGTAACACTGGAGAGAGAGAGAGAGAGAAGAGAGAGAGAGAGAGAGAGAGAGAGAGAGAGAGAGAGAGAGAGAGAGAGAGAGAGAGAGAGAGAGAGAGAGAGAGAGAGAGAGAGAGAGAGAGAGAGAGAGATGTCAATAGTTGCCAGTCATGCAGGGGAAAGTGAACGTGCCTATGTGTCTGTGACAATGCTGCTGTATGACCGTAGTTACTGGGTGGAATATTCAGATCATAGTGTAATGGAATCAAGATATTCATTTTTTTTCTAGTTGTCCTAGTCATATCCGGTTTAGATCATGATGGGGGAAAAGCATATAGGTTAACTGGTCACGTGATTGGAATTGGAGATTGTTGAATTAATGTGTGTTTGATGGAGGATGACTTTTCTTCGTTGTGGCTCTATGTACATATATATATATATATATATATATATATATATATATATATATATATATATATATATATATATATATGTGTGTGTGTCTCGCTGGCACGCTAGCGCTCTCTCTCTCTCTCTCTCTCTCTCTCTCTCTCTCTCTCTCTCTCTCTCCCCTCTCTCTCTCTCTCTCTCTCTCTCTCTCTCTCTCCTCTCTCTTGCTACAGTCCGGTGGCGCTCAAACGGGGACTGGATGTAAAAAGGCACAAAAGTGCTTATTCATTATCCTCGAAATAAAAGAATTAGATTTGATTTGATTTGATTTGATTTGATTTCATCTCTCTCTCTTCCTCTCTCTCCTCTCTCTTCTCTCTCTCTCTCTCTCTCTCTCTCTCTCTCTCTCTCTCCTCTCTCTCTCCTCAGCACACTACACACTACACACACACACACACACAAACACAACACACACACACACACACACACACACACACACACACCACACACACACACACACACACACACACACACACACTTTTTCCTTCTTCTTCCCCAGCACAAACCATCGAACAAACGTCACCACTTCCTTTCTCATTCCTCCCCGTTCACCCCCCAATCCACCCCCGACATAAATCACTTCCTGCCCCCTCTCTTTACTGAGAGATTCCACTCACAGAAGGGCAGAAAATCAAACTCCTTCATTGCCCTGGTATTTATCATCCTCCCCCCACCCCCAACCCCCAACCCCCACCCCCTCCCTTCTCCTCTTCCTCCAGTGCCACAGGCCTGTCCGAGAACTCAGCCCCGCTTTAAAAAGCAGACGACAAATTATGGCCATGTCACTGCCGCAGATGACCTAAGAGAGCAGGTTGCTAGGATCTCCTAAGTGAAATCAACCCAAACGGCAACACTGCCAATGCCCCGATAAGAGATGAAAGGCGCGGACAGGCAAGTGTTGGACAAACAAGAACCGCCGGTCAGTCGTCAGCCCCTAATTGCGTTTACAGCTCCGCGCCTAGCTGCCCCCACCCTACCCCACCCCCTTGATGACGCCATGACAGGTGCACTGACGTGAGGTCACGATAAAAATGACGTCACTGCACCAAGGGTAGGGCATTGGGAAGGGGGGATAGAGACAGGCCTTGGAAGGTAGTGATGGTGTTTACTATCTATCCTGTCACAGGTTCTTGGAGTGATAAGTTTAGTAAGTGGAGGGTGAGATTTGCGGCAGTTGTGAATTGAAAGGGAAGGAGGTTTGTTTTTGAGGCGAGGGTCTGCAGGCATGAGTTTTGTGACATTTAATTAATGGAGGAAAAAGGAGGGGAGTTTGAGACAAGAATCAGGTGGGGTGTAGGGGCTGGGGGTTGAGGTTGAAGTATAGAGTGGTGAAAAGGTGTATGGTTTTATTCCTCATTGAATAATGTGTAAAAATGGAAATCCAGATGGAAATGAAAACAGCTGACCGAGGAACATCAGAAACAAACGAGAAGGGAAGAAAAAGCCGGAACGATAGAGAGAAACAGGATTGCTGTGCGACAGAGGGTGGCAAAGCTAGTGAGGTTTGAGGAGAGAACCAACAACGCTCGTGCAAGTTAAAAAGAAAGTTACGTCACCACCACCCCTCCCTATTTCTTCTTTCTGGGCACTACCCTCCTCCCCCAAAAATACCATCATCATCATCATCATCATCATCATCATCATCATCATCATCATCATCTCTATAAACAAGACCAGATATCTTTAAAACCTCTCTAGCTAAAAATATGTCTGTAAGAATGCCTATGGTATGTATGCCTAGGCAAAAAGGATGCACGGGACCAGATGGAACTGCAAGAAGTTTCACGCAATGCTCTCTCTCTCTCTCTCTCTCTCTCTCTCTCTCTCTCTCTCTGTCTCTGTCTCTCTCTCTCTCTCTCTCTCTCTCTCTCTCTCTCTCTCTCTCTCTCTCTCTCTCTCTTTTTTTTTTTTCTTTCTCTCTCCTCTTCCCCCTCCTCTTGCTCCTCCTCTCCCTCTTTCTCTCTATTCTATTTTTCTCTTTTCTTTGTCCATTTCTTCTTACCCTCTTCAGGAGCTGAAAAAGATAATAACAGCCCGCACCTTATTCCTCTCACTCCCTCCCTCTCTCTCTTTACAAATGTTATAGCTTTATGCTCAAATCATACGATTGGTTGATTTATTCACCAAATTTTGATTTTCATAGCTTCATACTTGAATTACGCATTTGGATTGATTGGTTGATTGATTCACTTTTTTTTTTTTTAAAGAGGGCTGGATGAAAACAAGCCACCATTGTGCTTAATCTTTTCCCTCAATAAAAATGTTCATTCAAAATGTTCATTCATTCATTCATTCATTCTCTCTCTCTCTCTCTCTCTCTCTCTCTCTCTCTCTCTCTCTCTCTCTCTCTCTCTCTCTCTCTCTCTCTCTCTTATTTGGATCATTATTATTGTTGTTTAGTTAGGGGTGGTTTTTTTATCTTGATGTTATCCCTGATAGGGCGGGGACTGGATGTAAAAAAGCAGACGAGTGCTTATTCATTATCATCAAATAAAGAAATTTGCATTGCCTTGCCTTTTCCTTTGCCTTGCCTTGCCTTGCCTTGCCTTGCATTGCATTGCCTTGCCTTGCATTGCCTTGCCTTGAATTGCCTTCGCCTTGCCTTGCCTTGCCTTGAATTGCCTTGCTTTGCATTGCCTTTTCCTTTGCCTTGCCTTGCCTTGCCTTGCCTTGCCTTGCATTGCCTTGCCTTGCCTTGCCTTGCCTTTGCCTTTGCCTTTGCCTTGCCTTGCTTTGCCTTGCCTTGCCTTTGCCTTGCCTTGCCTTACCTCTCCTCAATAGTCCAACCTTGCCATTCATTGGAAGAATTTGGTCAAGGCCAATTTAATTAATGGCCAATTTGAGAGCACAAGGAAGATGAACAAGATATACTTGATATTAAAGACGAGAACTGGAGGGACATGCACCGTATGAATGACGAGGGGGGAGGGGGAATGGTGATGGGTTGGAGTGGGGAGGGGTATGAATGGGGGTGTGAAAGGAATAGGGGGGTGGAGGGACGGGTGGTGGTTGGTGGAGATGGGGGAGGGTGATGGGTCCCTTGTGGATTTGACCCATCAGTGCTGCCTCTGTTTCACGATCATCGTCATGTTTTGCTTGTCCGCTGTTTCCTTTGTTCTCTGTCTCTGTCTCTGTCTCTGTCTGTCTGTCTGTCTCTCTCTGTCTCTGTCTCTGTCTCTCTCTCTCTCTCTCTCTCTCTCTCTCTCTCTCTCTGTCTGCTCCTGAGTGTGGTCAGAGTGGAGGTAGTCATCCTCCCTCCCCGTCCCCTTTTTCAGCATCTACCCTCTTGCATGTTGATGAAAGCATGCTTGAACATATGTGTGACCTTTCACTTGTATCCCCCCTACCACAATCCTTCAAAGCAAACCAGGTAGACACTGGTGAGGTGGAGAGTGACCGTGTTTCTCATGGAGGTGAGGACCAGTGTGTTTCGGAACTGCTGGAAACTCCCTCCCCCACGGTTTCTAGGAGAACAAGGCACAAAATGACCCGAAAGCAGACTCCAAAACTAGCAAAATCAGTAAAACGCTATCGCAGACGAACCCTGTGCCCATCTCAAGATGGGAGCAGGATTCTATCTGATAAACTGCAGAGTATAGAAACAAGTCTTGGCTTGATACTGAATAGTCAGTCGGAATGTGATGATAACCTTCTGTCTCGACTGCAAGATTTAAAGGTCTCTATAAAAAATGAACTTAAACATCATGTTGACTGTAGAGTAGAATCCTTACAGTCAGTGATTGATGATTTAAAAACTAGTGTCTCAAGCCTGCAAACTACACTCAACAATCTTACTAAAGAAAACCATACTTTAAAATCCTGCCTTGGTTCAATATCCTCTCAGCTAAAACAAACACAGCAGAAATCATGTACAGTAAAGAATGCATATACGCAATGTAATCCTCCGCAGAGTCAACCAGACAAATCCCAAAAGGTCAATGGGAAATCGGAGTGTGTTTCTAGTGATTCTCCAGCCCTCTCCCCACCTGAACACACCACAGTGAATGACAAAAGCTCTAACCATTCCCCCAACTCACATGCTGTTAGTAATGAGAAAGATGAACAAGGCACAGAGATTATCAATGTGTCTGTGAGAAACCGTTTTCAAGTCTTTTCAGATCAAAATCAGGGACAAGATACCCCTGAGGGTATAAAACATGATTTCCATCCCCAAAAGGATATACCTGCCTCTCCGAAAGTCATAAATCCACTTCAGCATGAAAACTCACCTAAAAAATCAGATGCAGAGAAAACTGTGGAACAAACATTAAACAATCTGACCATCCCTGCCAAGGCTTCCTCTGTACTTATTGGGGATTCAGTATTAAAACACATAGATCCAAAAAGGTTAGAAACGCAAAATAGACTGTTCAAGATATGCATTCCAGGACTTTCAATTTTAGACATAATCAAATGGCTGCAAAATTTAGTGAAACATGATCAAATTCGCACAGTTATCATCCATGCAGGTGTCAATGATTGTCCTAGAGGACCCATATCTGTTCGTGAATGGAATGAACTCATTTCTTCATGTAAAAACTGCTTTCCATCAGCCTACATTGCCATCAGTTCCATTCTTCCTGCTCGAGGAAGACACCAATTAAATAATTCAATAGCACCATCCAACAGAAACCTCTACACGGCCTGCACAAGCATGCAGGTAGACATGATAGACAATTTTAGAACTTTTGTCACTTTACATGGTGCTCCTCGACAAGCTCTGTACAAAGATCCTATTCATCCAAGTTTCAAGGGAACAGCCCGCTTGGCAATCAACTTTAAACAAATTCTCCCCCAACCTTCCCATTTACCTTCACAAGAATCCTCTGACAGCACAGGGCCTATTAATAGACAAAGAAATAATTTTCGTAACCATCCTTTTGTTAATGGAAACACCAGACTCAGGAACAATCCCGACAATAGAACTGCATTAAACAGTCTAAACAATGTCAGAGTATCACAGGTGCCACTCACATCAATGGATGAATTCCCACCATTGACCTCAGAAAGAAGTGACCAGGTGACACAGAGCAAAGCTGGTCACCCTCTAGATTTCACACAAAGGTCTAGAGCTCCGGAATCCACTGGAGTGTGACATTCTCAGAAGGAAGAGGTCAACCCCAGACTGGTGGAGATTCACGACCACTCTTCCCACTGCCCCAATTTTCCTCATATTTCCCTCCTCCACTTCCGAACCCTAGTTACATGGCTCCAGAGGCCCCTTATCCCAGACTCCCTTACCACTTTCCTCACCATGATGTTCACAGTAGAGAAATCTTGCAGAGACCTGCTAATTTTCCCGTGGGGTTTGCTTCTCCTGGGATGAACCCTCCTCCACTGTACAGCTCTGATCCACGGGCCTGGGTTCCTCCTCATCCTGCTGGCCACTACAGCCAGCAGCTAGTGGACCTTGCCACACAGCTGGCAGCTCAGCAAGGTCACAGACAACCTGTCAGTTGGTAACCTTTAGTGCCTCCAATAATCACTGTGTGTGTGTGTGTGTGTGTGTGCGCGTTTGTGCGTGCGTGCTTGCGTGAGTGCATGACGTGCATGTGTGTTAGAGAGGTGTGTATTGTTATGCAGGCCACATGACTACGCGGACTGGGGGGCTGGGGATGAAAAGCTGCAGAAGCTATACAGTTTTGTCCTTTGACATACGCTCTGCCACAACTCATTGTGTGTGGTGGCAAATCATTTAAGCTCTTTCATTTTGTATCTGAGTCGTGTTTGTTCCTTTTCTATTAATACATATTGTATTCATTCTACTTACATTGTCTTTTCCCTTTCTACATTCTTCATTGGTTTTTGTGATCGTTTGTTTGTTTTTTTCTTCTTCATCTGTTTTAGGGATTTGTGCATGCGTGAGGTTGTGAAAAGTTTGCCTGTGACGACAATTGAGACTTGTAAATTTATATGCCTGTGTATATGCGTTTGTCTGTGTTGGACAAGAAAGTAATATACCAATAATATGTCATATCATCCTAATGCACGAAAGTGGCTGACCAAATTTGGCTTTAAAGCAGGTTATCTCAATGCTTGTCACCTGCTTAACAAATTATCTGATATACCTCCCATCCTTTCCAATGCTGACAATTGTTTTCATGTCTTTTGTTTTTCAGAATCTCGTTTGTCTGATGTAGTTTCAAATGATACTGTTTCTATTCCAGGATTTAATACAATTAGAAGGGATGCAAAAGCAAGATTAGAAACAGGACTAATAGCATATGTGCATCAGTCTATAAACTACAAGCAGATTAGTAATTTTGATAAGTATGGAATTGAATGTGTATGGCTGCAAATCCATTTGAAAGGATCAAAACCAATGCTGGTTGGTTTCTTATACAGAAACCCAGATGAGCGCACAGAGTGGTTTGATCGTTTTGAACAAATGATGGACGACGTTTCGAGCCATTCAACTGAAATTATCTTGCTAGGTGATTTTAATATTGATTTATGTAAACCTCACAACAAATGGAAAAACCTATATGAATCATATAACCTTTCACAATTAATTAACACCCCAACAAGGAAAATGTTGTCTTCTGAAACATTAATCGATCATATCTATGTAACTAACCCAACTAACATAATAGAAACATCTGTGCCTGTGTTTGGACTTAGTGATCATTTTCCTGTTTGCTTAACCTGGTCCAAAAAGGGAGCCAAAATTCCCATATGTCGACACAAATGTGTTTCTTTTAGAAGTTATAAATCGTTTCATACTGAAGAGTTTCTGTCTGATTTATGTATGGCTAATTTTTCTGAGGTGTATCAACACAATGATCCAAATGAAGCTCTGGCTGTTTGGTACAAAACTTTTCTGTCTGTCTATGACAAGCACGCACCACCAAAAATAAAACGTGTTAAATTCAAAGAAAAACCACCTTGGCTAACTGACGAAATAAATGCAGCCATTTTAATCAGAGATTCCCTGCTACGATCAACAGGCAGAGATGAAAATTTCAAAAAGCAGCGAAACAAGATAACAGCAATGAAAAGAGCTGCAAAAAAGAAATATTTTAGTGATCTTATTTCATCGAAAAAGGATACCAAATCACTTTGGAAAGCAATAAACCAGCTGTCAGGTAAGCCATCTGTATCTCTTCCACCTTCTTGTAATTTATCAGCTGTAAGTATCAATAAATATTTCAGCACAGTAGGAGAAAAAGTTGTTCCTGTAGATTTTACAAAATGTAACAAATTACGTGCATTAAAAGATTTTTGTGATTCCCGAAAAATAACTTCTAAGTTGAAATTTGGGTTTATTGGTGTACATGAGGTATACAAAGAATTATGCTTATTAAAACAGTAAAAATCGCGGGGCTTCGATGACATTGACAGCAGAATTTTAAAGATTTCGGCACCCATAATTTCTGAACATATAACATATATTTATAATCTCTGTTTAGAAAAATCCTGCTTTCCTCAAGCATTTAAAGATGCTAAAGTAATACCACTCTATAAATCTGGTGACCCAAATGATCCGTCAAACTACAGACCTATTTCTATCCTGTCCACGTTGTCTAAGCCCCTTGAAAAACACCTTAAAAGTAACCTTCAATCTCACTTTATTAAGTATGATTTACTTCACCAAAATCAGAGTGGATTCAGAAAAAACCACTCCTGTCATACTCTACTAACAAATATCATTGAACAATGGCATGAAAACATCAATAACAATTTGTTATCAGGAGCCGTTTTTGTAGACTTTACAAAGGCATTTGACACAATTGATCATGATCTTCTCTTAAAAAAACTAGATATGTATGGCTTATGTCCCGAAGCAGTTGAACTTGTATCGTCCTTTCTGTGTAATAGGCAACAAGCAGTATATCAAGATTGTATTACCTCCACTTTTATGCCAATTAATCATGGAGTTCCACAGGGATCAGTTTTAGGTCCCATTTTATTTTCAGTTTATGTAAACGATCTTCCATTGAATATCTCCACTACGTGTGAACTATTTGCTGATGATACTACGATCCATAATAAAGGTAAGGATGCAAGTTCGCTTTGTTTTGAAATGCAAAAAGACATAGATAAACTTATTCTTTGGTCTAAACTTAATCATATGGCTCTCCATCCTGAAAAGTCCAAATTTATGTTAGTTACGACAAGGCAAAAGCGACAAAACATTAGATTGAAGTTACCGGACCTTAAAGTTTGCAACAGGCACTTAGAAGAAGTAAATTCTCATAAATTGCTTGGTTTAAATATTGATAACAATTTATCTTGGTCTATTCATCTTTCAAATTTGTCTAAAAAGTTAGCCCAGAAAATCTTTCAGCTCAACAGAATAAAAAATTTGCTTGATCAACATACCCGCAAGCTTTTCTTTCATGCTTATATACAGCCTGACATAGATTATGCCTCCACATGCTGGGATTTAGCCAGTAAAAAATGCTTAAAACGATTAGAAAGTTTGTATAGACGTTCCTTAAAAATAGTGCTCCTTAAATCGACACCATTGGAAGTAAAAGATTACAAGGAACTTAATATCCTTCCCTTTCATCTTAGATGTCGTTTCAATAAAGG
>CM060317.1:3148405-3160905 GCA_030674155.1 Stramonita haemastoma
GTCTGCCTTCGTGCCTGCCTCCCTGCCCGTAGTAGTGTGTATGCATGCATGCGTGTGTGCACACATGCACGCACACACGCACGCACGCTGGTGGTGCTCCTGACCCCCTCGCATTGCCCAGACTAGACCTGTACTGTGCACCAAGTTCCTTCCCAAAGCCCCATGCCATCCACGCCATCCATGTCATCCATCTCTCTGCATCATCAATAATCGGCAGCAGCTCTGACACTACTGAGGCACCGGCACCTCCGTCGCCACACCAGATCTCCCCCAGCGCCACCTCCACCCCAAGGAAACAACAGTCACTGTTTCAGACAACCTGTCTGTCTGTCTGTCTGGTTCTCTGTCTGACTGTCTGTCTGTCTGTCTGTCTGTCTGCCTGTCTGTGTCTGTTTGTCTGTCTGTATGTCTGTGTGTGTGTGTGTGTGTGTGTGTGTGTGTGTGTGTGTGTGTGTGTGTGTGTGTGTGTGTGTGTGTGTGTGTCTGTCTGTCTGTCTGTCTGTCTGTCTGTCTGTCTGTCTTCTCTCTCTCTCTCTCTCTCTCCTCTCTCTCTCTCTCCTCTCTCTCTCTCTCTCTCTCTCTCTCCTCTCTCTCCTCTCTCTCTCTCTCTCTCTCTCTCTCTCTCAGGACGGACCGTTAAAGTGCCAGATGGGAGCGGCCCACTTCAAAGACTCCGGCCACGGGACGACGGCAGCAATCACCCCAAGTCCTAGTGCCGCTATCGATCCCTTCCCCCCCCCCCCCCCCCCCCCCTCTCTGTCTCTCTGTCTCTCTCTCTGTCTCTCTCTGTCTCTCTCTGTCTCTCTCTGTCTCTCTCTGTCTCTGTCTCTGTCTCTCTCTCTCTCTCTCTCTCTCTCTCTCTCTCTCTCTCTCTCTCTCTCTCTCTCTCTCTCTCTCTCTTCTCGTAAGTCTGTCGCCGCAGCGTAAACGGGAGTGGCAGAAGGGCCCATAAGCCAAGTCATTGACATGCTTCAAGAGAGCACTAGTTACCGTTATTGGGACCCCCGGGGTGGGCTTGGGCGAGGCGAGTTACCGAACTTGTGTGAATAGCGCCGCAGTAAAACTAAGATGGCGGCGCTGGCGACTCTGTCTGTCTGAATGTCTGTCTGTCTGTCTGTCTGTCTGTATGTATCTCTCTCTCTCTCTCTCTCTCTCTCTCTCTCTCCTCTCTCTCTCTCTCTCTCTCTCTCTCTCTCTCTCGTGCAGCCATGTTGACTGATCCATCGATGATGTTGTTGTGAAAATATATTAGAGTCCCAGCGGAAGCACTCCGATTTAGGGACTGTTATCCATAAATGCAAAGATGTTTGAGAGTTTAACAGCAAAAACATGATTTTAGAAAAGTGCTGCATCGATTTGGTGATACTGACATGTTATTTATGAGCCAGATGACATTGCACTGGTATAATTATCTGCACTTAATTGCAGACGATGCTTGTGTTTATTGATACAAAAAATAAAGCAGCGAGGGAGAGGAGATGGACGCCGCTCTCGGTATGCTGGCCTCTAGAGAAGCTGAGGTCTCTGATGCCTCGCTCCCCTGTGACCACATTGGTTATGGAACATCTGTACCTTCACCTTTAAAACAGACAGAGGAAAAAGATAGAAGGTGGAAGGAGGGTTTAGATGTTTACCTGCCTAACAAGTAAAACATGAGGTTCTGTGTTCAATTCACAGCCTTGCCTTTTTTCCAGTTTGATGGGAAAAATCAAACTTAATGTCAACTCTTTCGGATGTGCCTTTCAAACCGCTGGGACTCATGTGCTTATGAGCTCCTGTACAGCAAAGAAGCAACGACAGATTGTATTCTATACCACTTTAAGTCACGGCCGATTTCTCTGCATGAAATTCGGACTGCTTACCCGGGGGAGAGTTTGTCGCCACAATATCAGCGCTACACATTATTCTTTTTCTTTTTCTGCCTGCAACTGTAATTGTTTCCTATCAGAGTTACTTTTTCTACAGAATTTTTCCAGAGACAACTCTCTTGTTGCCTTGGGATCTTTTACGTTTGCTAAATAATTATGTGTAACACATAGGACTTCAGTTTATTGTATCACCAGCTAAACAAGCAACCAGACGACATCTCACGGTCTAGTGGATGGGGAAAAGTTTTTGGCCTAAACGGGGATCCGACCGCCACACACTTCGAAGCCTGACTTTTTGCTTTCTAGGCAGGTGCGTTATCTCTAAACCACTGACCCATGAAAACCAGAAAGAGCAAGGAGGCACCTCTCAACTGTCCTGGCAAAATTGACAGGTTCAGTTCTCAACTGTATCCACGGATATTTTTTTAATGTGACTACCTTAATGGCAGGGGGGTGGGGGGGAATGGATGCTTGACAAAAATCTCACCGTTGTTGAACCTCGAAGCTCTAACCAAAGACCAAAAAATGAAGAAGAAAACCTGCTAGAAGAAGAACGTCTTATCAAGCTAGCAGGCGTAGAGAAAGGAACCAATGTACTTTACACTGAGTACAAGGAGACCAGAGGTAGACTTCCCCCATCTACAGACTTGAGGGGGTTTCTATTGTTACCCAGTAGCTTACGTAGGTAGGGCCAGTGCCTTTTGCTCTCTTCTGTCTTGCCTAGTGATCTTAAACACACACAAAAGTTGTTCTGACATGGTTTCTATGCCTTGTTTTCGATTCATTGTTGGTTTTATAGACGACGCTAATTTTTTTTAAAGCATAGATCTATGTATCAGTGACTCTAGTGATACACTTTTGAATGGCTTGTAAACACCCCGTAGAAGAATTGCAACTACATGATGCTGTACATACAGAATAATACAAACAAAACAGATGAGAATGTTTGCTTTTTCTTGCTTTGAACTCATCTAGAACACTGCAAAACTAACTCATTCCTGCACCATTGTTTTAAAATGTCTGCACAGGTAGTAACTCGGTGAAGAAAAATTAAAAGAACAAGATGATGACTGTGACAATAGCAATAAAAATCATTATGACAACCAAATTCAATGACTATAAATAATAATAATAATAATAATAATAAAATGGAATTTATATAGCGCTATATCTTGCAAAAACAAATCAAAGCGCTTGCATTCAACCAATTCTTGCACATGCAGCCAACAACAATTTAGATTTTTAACAAAGTCAATGCACACACACACACACACACACACACACACACACACACACACACACACACACACACACACACAGAGGTCAAGCACTAGCAAAGGCACCAGTTTACTTTTAGTTTTACAGTGTTCTAAATAAGCCCCAAAGCAAACAAAACAGGAAAACACAAATCAATAGCCTTTTTTAATCAAATGGGTTATTATTTCTCTGTTTTTGAAATTCTTTTTGTTTCATTCGTTTTTTTAAGTTAGGTCTGAGAAGCTGGCAAAGTCATAAGTGCACAACTACAAACGGAGGAGTCAAATAATCTGATTTCACGATTATTGGGAAACACGCATGACAACTGTTATTAATGACATATGAATATCTCCTTTTATAAATCAGTAACGAATAACTATTCTTAGCCGGTTTGTTTGTATTATAGTATTTTGTACATAATTATGTATTTACAGTATGTCTAGGATTTTAAGACAGTAAGAAGACAAGAAAGAGAGACAGAGGCTGGAGAGACAGAGACAGACGGACACACACAAAAGGCAAAGACAGACAAAAAAAGAGGAACACACAGAGATGGAGAGTCAGAGAAACGGAGAAAAAGTGCCACACCATTTTTCATGAAGAGTCACCATCCAGAGTAGCCATTGTTTCAATCATCCTGGTTACAACTGGTTTTTACTTTTGGCACCCAAGAACGAGCGTGACATAGTTAGCAGTACAGTTCCCGCGGAAAGAGAAAAAAGACAGAAAATGAACATCTTTAGAAGTGAGTAAACAAATGAATCAACGCGTCTGAGAACATCGGTACATGCTATGAACGGGTATGGAATAGAGAAATCCTGGCGAAATAGAAAGAGAGAGAATAGGAGAAGAGGAGAAACAAACAATCCATGGAAGCAATAAACAAAGAAATAAAACAAAAGAAAAATTACAAGAAAATTGCACATATGAGATCAAAACATTTGAATTTTAATCTCAAATAAATGTTGACCCTAGTAAAATACAGAAACTCTATCTCCTCCCCTCTCCCCTCCCCCTTGCACAAGTATAAACCTGTATACCGCCTTGAAGAATAGGTCATTGTGTAGGGGGGGGGGGGGGGGACGACAAACTTACAAAACGGATATAGACTGAATGTAAAAAACAGAAGAAAGAAGAAGAAGAAGAAGAAGAAGAAGAGAACAAGAACAAGAACAGAACAACAAGAAGAAGAACTGTCATATTCTGAATAAAAGAAAGTAAAGGAAATAGAAATAGATAGTCAACAGAGTTGCATCCCTGCGTACTCCAACACTTAGGACTAATATCAAAGTTCGACATTTGCTTGGGGTTTGTTATGTTCTTTATCATATCAGGATATCACATTAGTCACAAGTTTCGCCATGTCCTTTTTAAGAAAGCTGTTTCAAAAGTGTATGCACAAATGACCCTACCACCCTTAGTGTCTGTATCTCTCGGACCTGGTTGACGCCAGACATGTATTATGATAGGAATTATCTCATAAACTGGTGGTCCATATTCATCATCACATCATCATCAATCATCAATCATTATCATCATCATCATCACCATCACCATCACAATCACCATCATTATCATCATCTTCGTCATCATCATCACCATCATCATCATCTCCGTGACGATCATGTATGTTTCTATTCATAGTTGCATCAAAAAACATTTGCATGAGCTTTCAAACAGAAAAGTTTTAAATTTTTGCCGTGCTTTAAAACCAGGCCAAACACTGTGAGGTTTACTGGCAATGCTGCAAAGGCATCTCCCTGTAAGCACGATTTTAAACACGCATTTCCTTTAGTCACACTGCGAAAGGTTATGTAACATTAAAATATCTTCTTCTTTTTCTCGGGCCAGAAAACAAATTTCCAGCAAAACATCAGCCACGACCACATGCAATACATTTTTTTTGCTGTAGCTTGAAAAATAAAAAATAAAATAAAATGAAATTAAAAAAATTAACTTTACAACAACCACCAAAACCCCCACCCCCACCCCACCCCACCCACTCACCAACCCAAATTAACGTTTAAAAACAACATTTCAAATTTCCACAGACAAATCCTGTGCATGATGATAATGATGGATGTCATCAAACAGCAAGATACTACATTGTACATACACCCGTGTGCTGAATTATAATGTGTGTGTGCGTGCGTGCGTGCGTGCGTGCGTGCGTGCGTGCGTGCGTGCGTGTGTGTGTGTGTGTGTGAAGGGGGGAAGGTAGGTGGAGATGCTAAACACGAGTCATGATGCAATGAAAGTTTTCGGATACTTTTTTTTTTTTAAGTTTCTTTTACTCTTTCAAGTTTTTAGTCTAATTAAATGTATCCTAATACACTTTTATTTGATTTTGATATTCATGTTTTTAGTGGGTGATTCTTAGCTGGCAATGCTGAGATCGTGTGTGGGTGTGTACATTGCTATGCCTTCTGTACCTTGCATATTCATACATTCATTCCATTGGCTCATTTCTACAGCTGTTAACCTTTTTTGCACATTTTGAGAAAAGGTCTAGAAGAGGTCACGGTTATCAAGGTGTGTTGGTTGAAAATAAAACAGAAAAAAAAACAAATCAGAGCCATCTGTCTGATTCCTTTCATTTGCAAAAGCAAACTTATGTTAGGTGAGAGGATGAGGAATAAAAAAAATAATAATAAATAAGTTATTATGCAGTTATTATATGTGGTTTTATTGTTAGCGTTTTAAATGCATAATTCAAGAGCATAAAATCAACAGTGACAGCGCCTGCGCAGTGCGCACGTAGGCACACACGCACACACAGAGAGAGAGAGAGAGAGAGAGAGAGAGAGAGAGAGAGAGAGAGAGAGAGAGAGAGAGAGAGAGAGAGAGAGAGAGAGAGAGAGAGAGAGAGAGAAATAGCAAGGAAGAAGAAGATTTTTTTTTTTAAGTTTGTTGCCATGCTTATGAGTTGTGAAATAGGGTGGGATGTACCCTTCAAGCTCCTTGCAGCTTTGCTACTGTTGATTTTGCTTACATTGTTTTTTCTGCTGATAGATAAATGATTCATGTGTTCAACCCAGAAGAAAAAGGAAGGAAACAAGGCAAGACAAGGTAAGGCAAGGCAAATTCTTTCATTTCGAGGATAATGAATAAGCACTTGTGTGCTTTTTTACATCCAGTCCCTGCCCTTATCAGGAGAAAGAGAAAGAGGGAAAGGGTGAAGAAACGAGGGATGTGGAAGAGAAGAAGATGGCAGATTAACATGTGAACACAATAACAGCGAAAAGCTGTAGCGGGAGCAACAACAGCATAAATTTGACAACAATGAGAATGACAACAACAGTTTTCTTTCTTCTTTTCCTTTTTTTTTTAGTGATTGCAAGATGACGAAAACAAAGTTTGATAGATATCTGTTTTGACAATTCCCTTTGATTCAAAGTATTCCTAAATATAGTCTGTTTAAAAAATAAGCTGTGTATAAACCGAATAGAAAAAGCAATATGGAAAGCACAACAATTTGACTTTAAAAAAAAAAAAGAAAAACGGACAAAACCCCAACTCATTCTAACTATAAACAGTACACGATGATAATTCAAGGACAGAAACCAGAGAGAGTTTTTTTTCATCTAGTTGTTATTCATTTCAGTGATTTTTATAGTTACAATTATCTAACAATTTGCTTCCATTCAAAGTAATTCTACATCTCTATCTCGTCATAACACTCCATCATTGGCTGACCAACCGAGAAAGAGGGGGGAAGGGGGTGTAGAAATCATATAGTCTAGATAGACAAAAAATGAAATGAAAGAAATAGGAGGGAGGGGTATACTCCTAAAAGCCTCAAACCCCGTGAGAAATCTACACTATGATCAGCAAGCTATGGCAACTTTGGCTTTGTTTTCAGTCAGCAGTCAGCTGAGGAAGAAAAGAATCGATAGCATCCATTCAAAACAGTGACACAACTTCCAGCCAGCCAGAGAAAAGTTTACGAAATAGTTTATACTGACTCAGTTTTCTTACTTCATACGGGCATACACATCCCCTCCCCTTGATACCAAACCAAAACATCTGTTTGATTAATCTGGTAGCAAAATGGAAATTTAAGAAGGGCTGAATACTCACGGAATTTCTTTTGTTCAGCACAAGGCAGCTGGCAAAATGTCGAAGCCGGAAGTCATGCCTGTATCTCAGAACGAGGCTTGAAGATGAGCACTGTGTCTGTGTCAGTGTCTGTTCAGTCACTGGTGACAGTTTCAGCTTTGTCCCCCATACACAGACAACAATTATCAAAATCAATTTTTAAAAATTCTGTTTCAAAAATCAGAAATAGGACTTTCACAACTTTTCTGTTTATTTTGCTCGTTATCTGCTAAGTCTTTTGATATACTCAGAGAAAAATCTTCGCGGAGTTGAAGGTTGTTTGGAGCTAACAGTCTCAGCAACTTCAGCAGTGACAGTTAGTTACCCAGCATTCAGCCCCCGGCAGAGGAGAAAAGGATTGCACCCAACAGATCACTCAGCATCCCCGGCCTACCCGCCGCCTTTTGTAGGCCGATCCCGGGTGCCTATCACTCATTATGCAAATCTGTACCCGTGACTCCTCTCTCTCTCTCTCTCTCTCTCTCTCTCTCTCTCTCTCTCTCTCTCTCTCTCTCTCTCTCTCTCTGTCCCGTCACCTCTCCGGCATCTGTCAGTATTTCACCTCGGAGGACTGTGCCCCCACCCCCCCCCTCCCTTCCCTCCCCCTCCCTTCCATCCCCCGCCCCTCCCCTCTCGGTCTCTCCCACGGGCCGTGGTGGCTGTGGTAGGGCTGGGTGTAGCAGAGGACTGGCCAATCAGAGGGGCGGACAGAAGCCAGGATGCTAGGAGTGGGGGAGGCACGGACCTGATTGTTGACGGCAAGCAGCGAAACTTCCTTCTCTCCCCCGCCACTGATATGACTAAAAGACTTTCTGCACGCTAAGAATAGTGTGTGTGTGTGTGTGTGTGTGTGTGTGTGTGTGTGTGTGTGTGTGTGTGTGACTGACCAGCTCCGGATTTTTCACACACGACAACTTCTAACATGACTGATAAGATGCTGATACTACAACCAGCCACCCGCCTTCGCATGATTTGCGGATAAAGTCCTCGGTGATATTTGATTCTGTCCTATCAGTTGTAAATCAAAAGACAGGATTTTCATCAAATCTGTTTAATGAATTGCTGGATCATCGGTACAGTAATAAAGAATAGATAATATATGGAATGTATCTAGTACTGAATCTTGTAAAGCAAACAAATCGAAGCGCTTAAACTGGATCCACTTCCGATAAGATGGGTCGAACGAATTCGTTAGTTTTTTTTTCTCTCTAATATTTGGAGGAGGCCTGTAAAGAAGTAACACATAGCCGTGATGAAATAACAGATTGTCAGTTTGGAGGCGCTGCCAAAAGCAGACAGGGATACCATTATTTTTAAGCAAATGAAATAAACAAAACACGAAACAATCAGTCAAAACAAAAAAGGGAGACAAACTGTACAGATGGCCATTAACATCACTGGTGTACAACTAATCCCATAGTATATAGATCTAATGTATTCCACATCCATTGTTGTTTGAAGAAATGTTAAGTCTATTTCAATCAGAAGTCAGCTTATCGTGTCAATAATTTGTAAAACTGACACACACTCTGGATCTACCACTTTAACTAAAAAAAAGTCAGTTTCACTCATAATTTCTCAAGTTGAGATATTAAAGTATTCTTGAGTCTTGCGTCTTGAGTCAATGATTATCATAGTGATAACTATTATAGTGATAACTATCATAGTGATAACTATTACGGGGAATATCACAGTGATAACTATCACGGGGAATATCACAGTGATAACTATTACGGGGATATCACAGTGATAACTATCACGGGGAATATCACAGTGGTTAGAACGCTGAACTCGTGATCTGACGGCCCCAGTTCGAGCCATCACCGAGGCACCGTTCGAGAGAAATTTTCCCTATAGTTAATATCAGTATAGCACCCCCTCCACTCCCCGGATAGTCCTCCGCATGAGACTACGAGAACCGTAGTCCCGTGTGCAAACGTATGCAGAACATCCTGCGCACTCGTTAAAACCCGTTCCATCTTTCGAAAGAGTAGGCCATTCCATGCCCGTAGGAACGGATGACAAAATTTAAAAACCGCATGTGCACTGGTGTCGTGTTTAGACATCATCTCCGAAGTCGGAATGCGTCTGCCTTAATAATGGCAAAAAAGGCCGCACACGCAACATCTCACCTTTGGTGAACCTCGAACCTCTAATTGAGGGTAAAAGTGAAATAAAATAAAATCATGATACCAATAAATATTTTTTTAAAAACAGAAAAAAGAACCCCTCCTTTTCTTAACAGAAATCATGCTATGTTTCACGCTTTCTGTTGAAAATAAAAGATAGAAAAAAAAGAAAGGGATGCATAAAGCTACTATACGGTTTATTATTCTCTAGCAACATTTCACATCACCAGCACTCGTATTTGCGTAAAGATGTTAGAGTATTCAATAAATAATGTAGTCATTCATTTATCTATGGTGTGAACGAGATCAAAGACGCGTTCAACAGAGGTAAAGCGTCCATTTCAAATAAGCTATAGAAAACTACATTTCTGATGTAAAATGTTGTTTTTTTTTTCAATCATTTAAGATCAGAAACATATTATCAAACAATTGCTAAAAATATAGTTTAAACAAATATGTGATAGAACTTTAAAAAAAAAAAAACACCTAACTGCTGTTGTTGTTATTGTATGCTTTAGCAATCTTCAAGAGAAGCTGATAATTATGATAGATTTCAGTTTTTAATAAGAACAAAATTAGCAATTAGCTTAATGCATTGGCTGTGTATTCGTGGTATGCTATTCCTTCTTTCTGGGTACATATTTCTTTGTTTAAACCAAATATGCAACAACAGTAACTTTCGCCATAGACCACAATCATGGGCACTTCTGCCCCTGCTCTCAACAGCCGAGATATCCACCACCCTGCCAAAGTGTGTAACCTTATTTATTTTATTTTATTTTTTATTTATTCTTTTATATCGAGGATAACAGAATAAGCAATCATGTGCTTTTTTTTCATCCGGTCCCCGTGTGTATGCAGTTTTGTAAATATTGTCATCTGTTCCCACCGGCACACGATGGCCTACTCTTACGAAAAGCGGAACAGGATTTAACGTGTGCGCAAGATGTTCTGCGTGCGTTCGCACACGGGGCCTCGGTTTAAAGTCTCATCCGAAGGACTTTCCCTGTGTGTGTGTGTGTGTGTGTGTGTGTGTGTGTGTGTGTGTGTGTGTGTGTGTGTGTGTGTGTGTGTGTGTGTGTGTGTGTGTGTACATTGACTTTGTATTTAAAAAAATCTAAATTGTTATTGGCTGCATGCGCAAGAATTGGTTGAATGCAAGTGCTTTGATTTGTTTTTGCAAGATATAGCGCTATATAAATTCCTTTATTATTATTATTATTATTATTATTATTATTATTATTATTATTATTATTATTATAACTTAGCTTAATTTCAGTGATTCTAACGGTGTGTATTCACCAAGTGTTTGCTTGTGTCTAAGAAGGCGTTATTATTATTATTATTATTATTATTATTATTATTATTATTATTATTATTATTATTATTATAACTTAGCTTAATTTCAGTGATTCTAACGGTGTGTATTCACCAAGTGTTTGCTTGTGTCTAAGAAGGCGTTTCTGGCTTCAGATGATTTTCAACACGCTACTGAGGCCGCTGTACTCTGTCACACCAGCTGGAGAGGACCGTGCAGCAGCAATTACAGTCATCTGGAATGCGACAAGTCGCGGGTTCAATTCTCATCTGAGGCCGGATTTTTCATCCACCCACTAAACTAAAAGTGGTGGCCTGTGTAGTAGTCTTTTGGATGATCCTATAAAGTGAGGTATTGTATCCAAAACATTTTAAAAGAAGCCATGGCAACAAGAGAGATGCCCTATGTCGAAACTTTTTAAAGAAAAGTAAACAAAACGCAAAGCAAAAACAAAAACAAAACCAAAAAGCCACTCTCATCAGAAAACAAAAGGCAAAACTAGACAAAACAAAACAAGCAATAAATGGCCAAAACCAAGAGAGAAAACTGTAGCCTACTTGTGGCGATGCACTAGGGGAGAGCAGCTAAAAAATCGCTTTTGCTGCAAGTGGTTTGGGTTTTGGTTACACTCCAGTATTACCTTGTAGGTCGTGTAGTTATCTTGTATAGAGTGTCACTTGGGAAATGTTTTGTTGATTTTCAAAGATTTTTTTAAAGTGTGGAAAAATGCATTGTGTACTTGTATTTGGGATTGAGGACATAGATCTAGATCAATACGAGGTAGTCAGGAGAAAGTTGGAAATTATCGTTAAATGAGGATTGCCTGTGTTCCTACAGCGTTGACCCGCGCATGCATATTGCAGTTAGGAAGCTAGCAGACAACAAAGGACTGAGGGGTACAGTGTTCGCTGAAATTTTTTTTTAAGTTCAAACCTACCAAATTTGTGCAAAATCACATGAGTTTTGAGTGAGGGGCTAGTCTTTCTGAAAAAGTCGAGGGGGGGGGGGAGGTATTTCTGTGGATAACTTAATACGTGCAGTGCGAATGCAAGAGTGATGTGTGAAAATAGAAGGAAAAGTAGTCAGAATCAATACTGATGTGCAGCCTTTATTCCTCGAATAGTGCTCTGAGTTTCACCAACGATGAGGTTTTCGCGTATGCCGCGGTTTCCCCATGTCCTCTCTGAAATGCCATTCGCCCATCTAAACAGACATACAGACAGACAGGCAGAGACAGACAAACAGACAGACCCATGCAGTGAGACTCAATGCCACACCTCTTCATCTTCCTATTTTCAGGGGCGGGGCTTTCGCACGTGAACAACTACGGGGCTGAGGCCGGCCACGAGATGGCCACGCGCGGCAATGGAGTGGGAGAGAAAAGGGGGGCTGATAACCGGAGTGGGGGGAGATGGGGAGGGGACGATGGGGCGGGGGGAGTGAGATGCTGAGGTGGTCAGTGGTGTCCTGGGGTTCTGTTCAGAATCAGAAAAGACTGACCAACTGCATGCTTTTCTTTTTTAAATTTGGATTTATCTATGACTTTTTGTAAACTATCTTTTTTGGTTATTAGATCTAGTTGGTTAGCTGGTTGGTTGGCTGGTTAATTGGTTGGTTGGTTGGTTGCATACCTACTAAGTTAATGGGCTAGATGGGTGATTTTTTTCCTCCTCTGTAATTTTGGTGTGTGTGTGTGTGTGTGTGTGTGTGTGTGTGTGTGTGTGTGTGTGTGTGTGTGTGTGTGTGTAGTGTGGTGTGGGGGGGGGCAGGTTCTTTTCCTTCCTTTTTCTATCAATCTTTCCAGGTTCTATCTAGTGTTTCACTGATGGG
>CM060317.1:3173405-3188405 GCA_030674155.1 Stramonita haemastoma
CAGAGATTCAGAGACAGACTTTGAGGGACAGAGAGATAAAGAGATAGCAGGAAAAGGAATAGGGGAGCGATCCAGTCCAACAATGTTGTTAAAAGCTCCTCTGACCACGGATGTCAAATCAGGGCTGTCACCATTTTAAAATTCAAATCGTAGATTAAAACTGTGAAACTGTATAACTGTATACACAGACAGAGAGACAGACAGAGAGAAATGCTTACAGACATACAGAGAAATAGACAAACAAGAAGAAACAGACAAGCAAGCAGAAAAGCAGATAGAGAAGTAGGTAGAGAGGCTGACAGACACAGAGATAGACTGAATGGTACAACAGAGACAGATAGGCATAGACACAGAAAGAAAGGGGAGGAAGGAGAGACAGACAGGAGGAGACAGATAGACATGTGCAGACAGGCAGGTAGGGCAGGCAAACAGACAGACAGACAGACAGACAGACAGATTCACTGCATATGTTTGACGACTGTTTTTCATTTTCACGTCATTTCAATCCTGTCTGTATGATCTGTGTGTAAACCACTTGCACTTTGATATTAGGAGCTTTACTTTGTCTCACCAGTAGTTTTAAACATGGTGTATTCAATACGCATTCAACATAAGGAAACAGCAATACAGCAAGGGAAGGGCATCAAGCCACAGCTTATTTGGAGCCCCGGATTTTTTTCGGGTGTGGTAATAAAGATACTCTCTTTTTTTTAATAATGATAAATTTTTGTCTTGGTAGATTTGTTTAAAATCTAAGTAGCTTCCTTACTGACACAACTGTGTCATTTCAGTATAAAATCACACACACACACACACACACACACACACACACACACACACACACACACACACACACACCTGGACACACCACAGCCAAGCCAGCCCTGTGACCAGACTACCTCTAATGTATCGTGTGTCCACGCAGACAGCGCCGCCACGTGGATCGCTGACAGCTGACCACTGGTCAAACACCCTCACCCTTCCTCTATCCACCCCCCAAACCAAACTGACAGCCACAAAGGGGTGGGGGTGGGGGGCGGGGTAGGAGGAGGGTCCCGTGATTGGGGTGTCCATCACACACGGGGATAAACAGAAAGGTGGGAGGGGCAGATAGGAAATGGGACCAGGGCGTGAAAAGTTGGAGCAGTTGCTGTTGATATAGCCACATATATACTGTGATATTATATATCATCTAGATGTATGTGTCCGTCAGGTTGATTTTTTTTTCTCGTCATATATCATCGTGTGATGTTTGATATTGCTGATGAAGCTAGCTCTCTTTTTTCTTGTCTTTTCTTTTTTCTCTTCCTTTTTTTCTGTCAAGGCGGCATTGACCTTTTTTTTTGCCATATTATCAAAGTGTGGGATGCGCTATATAAATTCTATGTATTACTATCATTAATGCAGATATTACTATTATTAAAGAGTTGGATGGGTGTTAGCGTGGGGTTTTTTTTGTTGTTGTTGTTTTTTCTGTTCTCGGTTAGAACTCCGAGGTTCCCCAGGGGTGAGGTCCTGCATTGTATGGTAGGCCTATGGTTTGTGACCACCCTGAAGGCAGATCGGCATTGTGATGTCGGGGATCATGTCTAAATATGACACAAGCCTGCATGCCGTTTTGTAGAGGTTTTTTTTTAATTATCGTCCGTTCCTACCCTCACGCAATGGCCTTCACGTCTGTTGGGCGGGACGAGTTTTAACGTGTAGGCAAGATATTCTGTGTGCATACGCACACGTGACTTCGGTTTTTACTCACGAGTCCGAAAGACTTTTGGAGAAGTTGAGTCAATACTGATGTGTACTCCATGGAGAAAATCACCTCCAACCAGTGCCTCGGTATATAGGGGGCTGGAACCCCGGCTGTCAGATCACGAGCTCAACGCTCTAACCACTAGGCTACCCCCCCTTCCTTTCCCTGTCCTGTGTGGGCAAAATCACCGTGCTCCATCATTAAAATGTTGTGCGTTTTTTTCATTCAATAATATATTCCTGAAGTTGGAATGCAGCTACCTTAAAAAAGTATGACAGCATTCAAGCAGTCGTGCTAGACTTCACACTGCATCTAAGAAAATCATCGTTAGTTAAAAGGAACAACTGTCAACTTACAACTCATGCCATGACCTAAACCTAAATCTTTGTTCCTTGTCGATGAAAACTGAATGCTAGGTAAAAATCTTTATGATAAAGGTAGTATGCTGTTAAGATTTTCATTGTTATAATGGGATGTCATGTTCAGATTGTGTTTATCCTTGACAAACTCTTTGCATAACAACCTGAAGTCCTCTTTAAAGGAGGGAGGAAAACATGCTCTATAGGCGGAGTATGGGTGCCTATATGGCAAGGGCTTGAATACAGCCGTACACGCAAACTTCTCATCCAGTGCGTATTTACAATGTCGTAAATTGTCAGTCACTCAATCGTTTTTAATTTATTACTTTGTGTGTTTGATATTCGTATAATACATTGTTCCATGTTCCTTATCTCTTATGATAAGAAAGGAACTCTCCTCTCGCTCTCTTTTGTTATTTTTTTCCAAAGAGAAGGAGAGGGGCTTTGTCCCCATAAGTAAAGGGGCAAATTAACTTCACAAGAGTAAAGATATCAAGAACACAAACGCACACATGCACAGGCAAACCAGCACTTTGAAAACTGATCTACACTTCATACAACAAAGGCCTGAAATTTGAGGGTGGGAAAGAAGAAAGAAGATCTTGCGTGGGCAAACGCGCACGTGCACGCGCGCGCACACATGCACATATACATATATGCATATCCACTACTACCCCTCCCCTCAACACACACACATATATATATATATATATATATATATATATATATATATATATATATATATATATATATATATATATATATATTATATACATATATGTATGTATGTATTATATCCACTGCCACCCCTCCCCTCCCCCCTCCCTTTCTCACATCAACAACCGCCCCTCTCCATCCCCCAACACACACACACACACCTCCAACACCATCCTCCCCTAGCACACACACACACACACACACACACACACACACACACACACACACACACACACACACACACACACACACACACACACGCACACACACACACCACACACACACGCACACACGCACAACACCAGCATAAACATCTGCCAAACTTCTCAAATGGAGTTTTGAAATCCCTGACGCCCAATCAGGCTTAAGTCTCTCCGGCCTTTGTGTAGACTCTGTGACATGTGCACATTATCAGCAACCGCCCAACGGTCAAGGAAGGGACTGGCTGGGCAGCAGAAGAGCAGTAGGAGGGAGGGACAGTGTCCACCTATCATGTTGCACGTGCCATGCTGCAGGTCACCGGGGCTGACCCCTGGGTCAGCGTGTTGCTTCTGTTGACAGTCAACGTTGATAACAGGGCTGGACTTCACTAAAAGGTCAACTGTGGCGTGCCCCTCTGTTTATTTTCATTGATTAATTGAGTGCGTGAGTAAGTGCCAGGAGTGGCTTTCTGAAGATTGGCTGTTTTCTGGTTCATATTATGCTACATTGGTCCCTACGAAAATCTCCTATCAATCGTGAAGAAGCGTAAACTTAAATGGTACGGGCATGTCACAAGATCAAAAGGACTTGCAAAAACAATACTTCAAGACACTGTCCAAGGAGGAAGAATAAGAGGCAGACCAAAGAAGAGATGGGAGGACAACATCAGCGAATGGACAGGCCTAGAACTCAACAAAACCCTGAGAAAGGCAGAACAGAGAGATAGATAGATAGATAGATAGATAGATAGATAGATAGATAGATAGATAGATAGATAGATAGATAGATAGATAGATAGATAGATAGATAGATAGACAGACAGACAGACAGACAGACAGACAGACAGATAGATAGATAGATAGATAGATAGATAGATAGATAGATAGATAGATAGATAGATAGATAGATAGATAGATAGATAGATTATGCTACAGAAAACATAGCTAGCCCATTGGTGTATGCTGCTTTCCCCAGCGGGGATGTCGGGGGACCTGCCAGTATAAACAGATCCTGCACCTTCTGCAAATTATGTCCTCCTTCTTTTCTATTCCTCTCTTTGTTTCTGCCTTGTTCTCTTTTTTCCATGTCACCTCCTTTTTGGCTGTTTTCTGCTTTCTTAGTCCATTCTCCTACCTTTTTTTCCCAGAAAGACTTAAAAGATGATATATCTGTCCCGCGCCGAAGTAGGATGCGCTAGGTCTGACTTGTCGAGTGTTTAATGGCAGCGCATCACATTTTCACTCATATGACAGACAACAGTAGTCACTGTCCGAGCGTTCGAAGAAAAAGAAGTATGTTACTTTTTTGGGCGGATTTGTATTGTATGGTATCGAGTGTAGTGTAGTGTAGTGTAGTGTAGTGTAGTGTAGTGTAGTGTAGTGTAGTGTAGTGTAGTGTAGTGTAGTGTAGTGTAGTGTAGTGTAGTGTAGTGCAGTGAAGTGTAGTGTAATGCAGTGCTGTGCAGTGCAGTGCAGTGCAGGGAGCCAACTCTTTGTTTGACCATGGCACGAAAATAAATGAAATCAAATTAGGTGTGCGACTTTGCAGAAGCTTATTTTATTATCGGCTGATAAAAACGGGGAATCCCCTGTCAGGATTTAGCTAAGGCTTAGGCGCGTTTGCTGAGGTATAGCCTGGTGTGGTCAGTTCTAAGCCTGGTGGGGGTAGGAAAAGTTGTTCCCACTTCAGGTCTGGCCCGGGGTTTTTTCTCTTTTTTTGCCATATTTTGGTTTCTTTGTTTTGGGGGTGGTTTTGTTTTTCGAGCTATCGTGCAAATGATCCATATATATTCCTTGTCTGTCTGTCTGTCTGTCTGTCTGTCTGTCTGTCTGTCTGTCTGTCTGTCTGTCTGTCTGTCTGTCTGTCTGTCTCTCTCTCTCTCTCTCTCTCTCTCTCTCTCTCTCTCTCTCTCTCTCTCTCTCTCTCTCTCTCTCTCTCTCTCTCTCTCTCTCTCTCTGGTATATGTAAGTATGTGTGTTTGTATATAATTATACATTTATAGAGAGAGACAGAGAAAGACAGAGATATAGAGAGACGGAGAAATAGAGAGAGACAGTCAGAGAGAGAATGTGGGGGGAGAGGTGCGTGTGTGTGTGTGTGTGTGTGTGTGTGTGTGTGTGTGTGTGTGTGCGTGCGTGCGTGCGTGCGTGCGTGCGTGCGTGTGTCATGAAAAATAAGAGCAACATTAACAATATCATTAGCAAGCACACCGCACCGCACTCCACTGTACTCCAGGCGTAAAGTATCCCGGGGTGAGATCTGTAGATGTCCATTTTAAAAGCAACACCGTTGTATCTCCCGTCTCACCTGCTCCTATGCCGCCAAAGAACATGGGTGATAGGAAGGAAAATGAGTGATAGGGGTGGCTGAGGCAATTGATCCGGGGGATTAGGTCAGGGCGGGGGCCATGTGGGCTGCTGCAGCACCGGTTGCAGGAATGAAACAAAAGACCAGCGGTCAGTGTCATGATGTATGGCAACCTGGCTGTATCAAAAGCCATAGACAGTCTAGCCATTCGTTGAAATGGACTGCTGTTCTTTTTGTGTGTTGTGCACTTTCTAGGAAATAACGGTTTTGCTATTACTATTGTCTGTGTTGCAGATGCCTCTGTTATGGCAAAATGTCCACACGTTTTGTTGTTGGGGTTTTTTTTTTATTTCAATGGCTAAAAATTTCCAGGCTTTGTTTATTGGGCTAATTGTTTTAGAATAATGATCGCAATGAAAATAGTAGCAATAGCAGAAGCAATGATAGTGATCTTAATAATAATGATGATGACAATGATAACATTCAAGGTACGTTAATGTACATGAATGCCTCTTTATAGTGAAATGTACACAAATGGTGTCCATGCAGGTTTGGATTTTTCTTGTTGTTGTTGTTTGGTTTTTGTTTAGGGGGGAGGGGGGGGCAGTGTTGGGGTTTTTTTTGGTTGTTTTAAACATCATCTGTTCTTACCGGCAAAATAACCTATTCTTCCAAAAGGAAGAACGAGTTTTAACGTCTGTGTAATATGTACTACTGTTGATTTTCCCTTTCAAGCATGTATAGTTCATATTTCCTTCTTGTGACACAGTGCAAGTTTTCCTCATGGTTTAAACATGGTGTATTTAATACACACACATCATAAGCAGACACCAATACAGCAAGGGAAAGGCAGCAAGCTACTGTTTAGTTCAAGCCCCACCCCATGAGAAGTTAACCTAGGATGCTAATGCAGGTAAGTGGCATACATATAAACAAATTAATTTTCCATATAAAATATTTTTAAAGCGATTTCAGGAAAATTGAAAAGACCATACAGCACTAAGCAAACTGAAGTAAACACAAAGTGTAACGAAAAATACACAGACATACTAAGAAGCAATAAGACTAAACTTTTGTCATAGTTCTCCAAAGTTTTCAGTAAATCTTCAGAATTTTTCATATTTTTATGCTCAAATTACATTACATTTCAAAACCATCTATTATTTGATAGTCTTCTGTCCATATACAGTACATGTTTCTTCATATATTCAGCACCGGACTTTATGAAAATCATTGAACAAATCTAAAGCCTCATGAATGTAGAGAGATATGGAAAGATACACTAACAAAAATATAAGGGGTGAGGGAGGACCATAGTTTACGAGTAACAAATATACAACGGTCAAAATAGAGTCAATTGAAAGAATGAATGAATGAGAGACAGACATACAGACAGATAGACATGCAGAGAGACAGACATGCAGGCAGGCAGACAGGACAGTCATAGAAAATCAGACTGAAAATAGACAGACAGCCAGAGAAACAGAGACAGCACAGCACAGCACAGCACAACACAACACAACACACACACACACACACACACACACACACACACACACACACACACACACACACACACACACACACACACACACACACACACACTCCCCCCGCCCCCTCCCCCTACACGCACACTCTTCCAAAAACCAAGACAGTCATTTTAGCGGCGAGAAGCGCACACGTCACGTCGTCAATGATATTGTTGAAGACAGGCCTTCACAGAGCAGAGCTAGAAACCCATTAGAGATAATGACTACCGTTAGCAATTAGAGCAAGGGGGAAACGATTAATGCCCACAAGGTAGCACCAGGGGGGAGGGAGGGGGGAAGGAAGGGGACAGGGAGAAAGGGAGGAAGGGGCACATCAAGGGGGTGGGGGAGGGGAGGGGAGAGGAGGAGGAGGACATCTGATACGATGGCGACAAGGACCTAGCAGGGCCAACAGTCTCCCCACTGCAATACCAGCCCAGTGCAGAGATCCTGAAAGCTTGGGCAAGAAGAGTCTCCAGAGACCTGCACAGTGCCCCAACCCCAGCTTTCTGCCCGCTGTAAATTGGATACTACTTCTATCCCTTTTCTTAACTTCCCTTGGGAGGAACACCAGGGAGGAGGGAAGGGAAGGGGGTGGTAAAAGGGGTGGGGTGGGGGTGGGGATGTTAGCCTGGTCTTTCATGCTTTTCACGCTTGGGTGAGCATGGCCCGTTTGGGGGTCGCAAGGGGGAGTTGAGGGCGGGAGGGTGGGAGGGGGACCGGGGGACCCAAACTGAATTTGCTGGGCCATTAGATGGGCGATCTGGCAGTAGGCTATAGGGCCTAGGCCCCACAGCTCCACACAGCGGATTCTCTCTCTCTCTCTCTCTCTCTCTCTCTCTCTCTCTCTCTCTCTCTCTCTCTCTCTTCTCTCTCTCTCTCTCTCTCTCTCTGCCCAAACATGGCTGAGAGGAGCTGCAGGATGAACCACTAGGCCCCCTGTGCTTGTGTTCAGGGCCAGACGGAGTTTTAATCTGATCAACTAGGGCGGGAGAGGAGAGGCTGGGGGTAGAGAGAGAGGGGGCATGGGATGGTGAAGAGGGTGTGGAGGGGAGGGGAGGGGACAATTTTCAGCCTGAGGGTTCTTTGTTGGAGGCACCAAGACAAATGTTGCCCGTGGTCCCGTGGGTAGACACTGTGTCAGTGGGGCTGGCTGCCTGGCTGTGCTGGTAGGGTTGGCTGCAGAGGCCAGGCATACAGAAAGATGGACGAAAAAATAGACAGATAGACGGACAAACGAGATGACAAATTGGGGTTTGTGAGAGGACACACACGCGCGCATGTGCGTTTATGCGCGCACACCATACACACGCATACGTGCACGCATTCGTACAAACACACACTTATGCGCACGCGCAGTTTCTGTGATATCGTCAACGGTGTCATCAATATAAACCCCAAATTTTATTGCCCCTCTTGTCGCTGTCAGAGGGTTTGTTTTGTCTTTTTTGTTGGTGTTTTTTTTTGTGTGTGTGTTTTTTGCTCTGTTCTGTTTCTTTGTTTGTTGTTGCTAAGTGGGGGTGGAGGTTACTTTCGAGCATTAACTACATAGTAATGAAATTCTGCAGTTTGCACAATCCTGCAGACAAACATTGGAAGATATCAGGAAGCAAGGACAGGACATTCCAGACACCATTTTTAGAGACAAAATGTTGATGTGCGCAGAACTTTTCTTGCACCCACAACAGAGTGGAAGAGGAAGGATATAATAGTCCAGGCGAAAATAGGATAACCTTGTTTTGAGATATTTAGTAGTTTTTTGTTTGTTTTTATTAAATCTTGAGGTTTTTAGGGTGCTGGATGCAAATCCGTTGGAGGCCAAGTGGCAAATGTTGGGCATGTTGAGTTATTGCGTAATTTCCAACATGGCCGCAATGGGTACAGAAAAATTTAAAAGTAGAGGATATTTGACGTCTAATTTCGAATCAAATATTTTTTTCAGGCAAAATTAATTAATTGGTTACTAAAAGGAGGCCATATCATCATAATTGTACAGTTTTTATGTATAGATTACGTAATTTTGCTCAGTGGTCGGCATGTGGCTAGACTTAGCATAAATTTATTTATTTATTTATTCTTTTATATCGAGGATAATGGAATAAGCATTCATGTGCTTTTTTATGCATTTTTTGTAAATTTTGTCATCTGTTCCCCCCGGAACGCAAGAAAAAACGAGATATCCTGGCAACTTTGTACCGCCTGTTTTGGGGGAGATGAACCACCATGGTGAGAAACCAGTGATGATGATTGTTCGTACAATTCTCTACCTGCAAGAAATACCCTTGAATTTTCAGTATGAAAATCTCGAGCTTTATTTCCCATGTAGCCTTTTATGTGGCAGCGTATCAAGGACAAGGTGAGCCTGGCAGAATCCACTCCTCTCCAGGTAGCAGGTATATAAAATACTGGTATGGTCATTACCACTCAGCCATTAAAAATCAGGCAGATATTGCGAGGAAGGCAAACTTGCCGGAGTCCATCCCTCGTCAAGTAGCATAGTGCATGCTGGGTATGTTCGTAATTTATTAATGAATTAAAAATTCCTGAAACTTGGTGCAAAATCTTCAGGTGTGTCCCAGCAGTCTATGAGGCTAGAGGGTAGGTGAAGGTGAAGTTAAAACTGCTCCATATTGCATGAGCAACCGATTGCTCAGTGATACAACTATTTAGCTGGCAGATGTGTGAATATCACATCTGGTTTTCCTGCATATGAACAGCAGAGCTGCCTACGTATTCCAACACCCCCACTTCACTTCCGTCATGGCTTACATAAGCTCCTAGCCTTTAATGCACTTGTGTTCTGTGGATAGTCTGGAGGGTCTATGGCGCGGCAGAAACAGCGACAGTGAAGACAGCAGCATTAGTGTCAGTTTCTGCGTAGTCTTGCTGCGTGTGGGACATTCCTCATACACTACACCGTCTCTGCCGGGTATTGATGGGGGATTTTTAATTTTTCCTTCCTCGGCTAGAGCTCCAAGGTACACCAATGGTGAGCTTTTGCGTGTGCCAATGGTAAGATTTTGCGTATGCCAATGGTGAGCTTTTGCGTATGCCAATGCGTATGCCAATGGTGAGCTTTTGCGTATGCCAATGGTAAGATTTTGCGTATGCCAGTGGTGAGCTTTTGCCCACCATGAAGGTAGCCGCACCATATTCCGACGTCGGGAATGGATGCTGGATATTTTCATAATTCAGAAACCCACCGAACGCGGGATCTTCAACCTGCATATTTTGATCTTCTCTATGTGTATATACACCAAGGGGATTTAGCTACTCCAAGTATGCACTTGAAGCTGAGCTAGAGATCGTAAAAATCCCCACCCTTCATTCACCAGACGCTGATTTATCGATATGAAATATTCCACTGGCATCAGAAAAACAAAATAATAACAACTGTATAGAGTAAATCCAGCTAGAAAGCTGTGTTAATCTGACACCACGCCACAGGGCACAGACTGAAGGGGGTGTGGAGACACTTGACAGCACAACAACCGGGCACCTTCCCCTGTCTGAGGGGTCCTCCAAGCTGTCAACAACCTCCTTTACACGGCCACCAGTGGTCCTCTGGATTTCGCCATTTCCGCACAAACCATAGCAACTGCTTCATGCATACAGACTAGGTGAGATAGGTAACTGGGAGACTGTAGGTTTCCATATCCGTGCTCACTATCACTATCTCTCACCCTCACCCCCTTCCTCTTCCCCTTGGCCTCTGCATTCACATCTCAGTTGCTGCAGCATCGGTTCCGAGAAGCCTGCAGTTTGCTTCTCTATCGCCTATTTTTTTAAGTTATCTTTACTGTCTGTGTTATGTTGATGATGGATTGTAGTAACATCTTAGTCTCTTTTCTCTATAAAAAAAAGACAGACAGACAGACAGACAGACAGATAGATAGATAGATAGATAGATAGATAGATAGATAGATAGATAGATAGATAGATAGATAGATAGATAGATAGATAGATAGATAGATAGATAGATAGATAGATAGATAGATGTCAGTGTGGAGGATCCACTCCACTCAACCGCTGCACAAGGCTCCTTCCTGTGACCGAACTTAGCTCTAAGTTTACACTGGCGGACTTTCTTCTCCGCTTTTTGGTGTACAGAAAAATCTCATGAATTCCATTTTGCTTTCATGCTTTCCTGTTAATGTTCCTTACTTTTGAACCCAAGCGATTATCTTATGAGAGTGAAGAATTTAATTCAAAGCACCAAAGTATTTGGCAGGGCAATATTTCGACTTCTCCAAAATCTTCTTCGAGCTAATAATAATAATAATCATAATCATAATCATAATCATAATCATAATCATAATCATAATCATAATCATCATAATAATAATAATAATAATAATAATAATAATAATAATAATAATAATAATAATAATAATAATAATAATAATAATAATAATAATAATAATAATGCATAAAGACCAACCAAGCGTCACCACTTAAGTGTCGTGAATAATCTTTTCATAGTATGCTGCTGTCTATTTCTTTTTTACCTCAGCTATTGATTGTCGATCTTTGTATGCTGTACTTAAGGCCAAATTTTGTTGGGGTTCGGGTTTTTTTCTTTTGTTTTGGTTATTGCATTTTTAAGGGAGGGGGGCAGGAGGGGGGTTGTTGGTTGGGTTTGTACTGTTTAGCTTTTGTTTGGTACGGTTTTTATTTTTTTGTTGTTGTTGTTGGGGTTTATTCTTTTGTTGAGGCTTTTCTGTTTTGATTTGTTTGTTGTTATTTGGGGGGAGGGAGTAAGGGGAGGAAGATGACGAGGAAGACAGAGGAAACGATGGGAAGACAACATCAGAGAGTGGACAGGCCTTGGGTGGAACAACCTACTACAGAGGGCAGAGGACCGTGAGGAGTGGAGGAAGCTGGTTGCAAAATCTTCAGTTGTGCCCCCACGGTCCACAGGACTACAGGACAGGTGACGAAGGTGAAGTGAAGGTGAAGAAATTTGGGGGGAGGTGGGGGGAGGTAGGGGGGGGGGGGGATCCGGGGTCCTACACTGAACAAGACTCCTCAACTACTCCACTGCACTGGCTTATCAATCCCAGGACTTGACCACTGGCCACTGTGTGTGTGGTGTGAGTGGTCATTCCCGCCTTTGTTTGTTGAAGGGTCAGGCTGATAGCTAAGGAAGGGGGGGGGGGCGTGGTGTGTCTGTGCTGTCCGTAGCTTGCTCCCAGGTCTGAGCCCCCTGTGATCTGTGATTTACACCGCTGTGGCGGGGACAACTGGAGCACTTGGCGTGCCCTGCGCGTGCAGGAGATCAACTTCTGTGCCCTGGTGTCAGGGGGCACGCGCCTGTGAGATCAGGGGGTAGCACACTGGAGTGTCTTGCATCATGCCTTGTTGAGAGAGAGAGAGAGACAGACAGAGACAGAGACAGAGACAGAGACAGAGACAGACAGACAGACAGAGACAGAGACAGAGACAGAAATATTTATTTATTTATTTATTCATTTATTCTTTTATATCGAGACAGAGCGGGGAGAGAGAGAGAGAGAGAGAGAGAGGAGAGAGAGAGAGAGAGAGAGAGAGAGAGAGAGAGAGAGAGAAGAGAAGAGAGAGAGAGAGAGAGGAGAGGGAGAGAGAGAGAGAGGGAGAGAGAGAGACAGACAGACAGTATTTGATGATAATCTTGATTCCCAAGGGTTACAGATAAGACTGACAGACGGGGGGGGGGGGGGGGGGGTGGAGGGAGGGAGGTGAGACAGACAGACAGACAGACACAGAGATTTGATAATAATCTTGATCCCCAGGGTTACAGATAAGAGACAGACAGACATACAGACAGACAGACAGATGAGGAGGAGGAGAAGGATAATTGGATCACCAGGTACTCATGAAAGATGAAAAACGATAGTAAATAAAGAAAAATCAAAAAATTAAAACAAACATTTGAGATACACACATGCTTTTTGCACACATTATAGCGCTTTTTTTTAAGAATCCATTATATACGATTGCACTTACACAATTACGCATTTCCCAAAACAAAACAAAAATGTGAACAAAATCATGATCATCAACAAGATGATAGCATTCAGGGGGAAATTGACTCAAGCATACATCAAGGTGTGAACGAAAGAATTGAATGCAAACAACGCAAAAATAAGAAGGGAGATAATTACTGAGATTCGAACCCACAACTTCAAGGAGTCATTGCATAGAAGTCAAAGGCTCTTAATAAACTGCTAGATATTGACCATCCATCTAGTTCATCATCACAGCATTTAAAACTTTGCAAACATTGTCTTCTCTTTATGTGTTATTTCTTTAATTTATATATTTTTGTCTACTTTTAACTACTACATGAAATGTTATATCTTAACAACGGTAGAAGAAGAAAACACAAAAGAAGCTTTGAAGAGAGGAAAAAAACGACAGAAAGAAAAACAAACATAAAAGAAAGAAAGGAGAAAGAAACAAAGAAAAAGAATGGAAAGAATGAAGGAAGAAATAAAAAAAAAAGGGAGACGAAAAGAGAAAAAAAAAGAAGAATAAAAAAGGAATGAAAGGAAGACAGAGAAAAAAGAAAGAAGAGAAAGAGAGTACAAAGAAAAAAGAAAGGAAAACAGAGGGAAAGAAAGAAAGAAAGGAAAGCGGACAGACAAGCAAGCATAAACAAAGGTCTGACAAAGAATAACAAACTGTGTGTATGTGTGCGGGTGCAGTGCAGCGTTACGTGTGTACCTTGGTCAGAGCTGTGGATGAGAATTGTAAACAGTCCTTCTCTTCCCGCATCTATGGTCTAGGTATGCATGCTTTAAAACATTGCGTGTGAATGCATATCTGCGATTGTACGCGTGTGCACTTTTCAATGTGTGTGTGTTGTGTGTGTGTGTGTGAGAGAGAGAGAGAGAGAGAGAGAGAGAGAGAGAGAGAGAGAGAGAGAGAGAGAGAGAGAGAGAGAGAGAGAGAGAGAGAGAGAGAGAGAGAGGAGAGAGAGAGAGATTTTATGTCTGTTTACTTTATGTGATATTTGGACGCACGCGCGCGCGTCTGTGTGTGTATGTGTGCGCGTCTGTGTGTGTATGTGTGTGTGTGCGTGCATGTAAGTGTGCATGCGTGCGTGCGTACGTGTGGGGGGAGAGGGTGCGCACACACACACGTAAGCTCGCACGCACGCACACACTTGCACACGTGCCGGCGCTCGTGTAAATGAGTGCACAATCCACCGCAAATGAGCGTGCTTGAGCGGATAAGGATATCTAGGCAGACAACAAAGCCTTTCTTTTTTCTTCTTTTTTTCTTTTTTTTTTTTGGACAGACATGGTGACAGATGCCGCCTTCAATCGCAGAAGGCTGTTGGTCCATCAATGAAGTGTTGTCCTTCCAGGAAGGTTTGCAGTCATTGTGTTGCAGTCTCCTTCCTTCCCTCCCCTCCCCTTCTTTTGTCTCCCCTGCCTCCCATTCTGGATGCTTCTCTGTTCCCTTCTTCCCCTGCGTTTTTTCCCTTTCTAACTCAATCTACTTTCTATCTTCTTGTTCTTGTTCTTGTTGTTCTTGTTGTTCTTCTTCTTCTTCTTGCTTGCTTGCTTCTTGCTTCATTGCATTCTTCTTCTCGCTTCTTCTTCTTCTTCTTCTTGCTCTTCTTCTTCTCATTCTCCTTCTTCGCATTCTTCTTCGCATTTCTCTCGTTGCATTCTTCTTCTTCGCATTCTTCTTCTTTTACAGATGCTGCTGCTTTTCGTCCGCTTCCTCCTTTTCATCTTCTTCTTCTCCACCTTCTTCTGCTGCCTTCTACTTCCTCTTCTTCTTCTAGTCCTTCTTCTTCTTTCACTGTTTTCAAGCTTCTCTTCACCCGTGTCGAGTGGGTGGTAACGAAGGCATGTTGTTTGTCTCTGGTTTATTTTCTCTGTTCTCTGTGGGCAGGTTTGGAGGTGGAATACTTGCAGGTCAGCCCAAAACATCGGCTTTCTTTTTTTTTCCTATTCTCCTTCCTCTTTATCTCTGTCTCTCTGTGTATCTTTGTCCATTTGTCTGTCTCTGCTTTGGTGTCTGCCATGGTGTCTGTCTGCCTCTATCTCTGTCTTTCCCCCCTCTCTCTCTGTCTCTCAGTCTCTGTCTGTCTGTCTGTCTGTCTGTCTGTCTGTCTGTCTGTCTGTCTGTCTGTCTGTCTGTC
>CM060317.1:3193405-3195905 GCA_030674155.1 Stramonita haemastoma
TTTTCTTTTTCTTTTTCTAATTTTTTAGGGGGAGGGGGGGGAATGTTACAGTTTCTTCGCCTTCACAAAGATAAGAATAGCCACAAACAGAGGAAGGCAGGGTAGATGTGCAAGAGCGTGTGTACAGATATTTCAAACCATTTTTTGTACATTGCTTTGATTTGGGGTTTTACATTTTTAAGACACGTGTTTTGTGTTTTTTTCATTTTTGCTTGTCTAATAACTATTACCTCTGAAAGGATGCTAAATTAAAGATTTATTCTTGACCACATAATTTTTTGCATTGGCAAATTTTTAAAGAAAACATAAATTGGGAGGTTTTTGATTGTATTTAGTTTTTTAGCAGCTGTTTCAAACACAAGTTCTTTTACTGCAAGGAACTGTTCTCGAATGCAACGATTTCACGGCGAAGATATTGTAACATAACCACCAAAACTATAAGCTGCTTAGAAAAAAAAACACCCGACAAAACGGTGTTTTGAATGAGTTTTCTAGAAATGTGGGCTGGGCTGGGCCTACATGCAATGTTGTTATCTGTCTCTGATTTTAAAAAGTCTTCTTTTTTAAACTAACAGCATCTTGCAGTCTCTGCTAGCCCTACCATGCATGTGTTGCAGATTTCTAACAGCTAGTCTATCTGTCAACAAATCCGTTACAAAACCAGATAGTCGCCAGGCAGCGGACTGTCCTCAGCAACATCTCAATTCATCCCCTGTTCATCTCCCTCTGCCGATGTTCAACAGTCAAAACTGCTTCATTGTTGCCGTGTGTTAAAAGTCTGTTCATATTCCAGTGACAACAAGCATTGTTAACACACAAATAGAGACTTCTTTTTTTCTTCTTCTCGTCGTCTGTGTGATTGTTGTGGCGGTGGTGTGGTGGGTGTTGGTGGGGGTGTGGAGAGAAGTGTGAGGATGGGCAGCGGGGAGGAGAGGAGGGGGAAGGGGAGGAGGATTCCTCTGACGGTGGTGGACACTTTCTCTGACCGCCCCTTCCACGGCAGCCCCTGTCCGGTCTGTGTGCTGCCTTACCACATGGTCAGTGCCTCTGTCTGTCTGTCTGTCTGTCTGCCTGCCTCTGTGTGTGTGTGTGTGTGTGTGTGTGTGTGTGTGTGTGTGTGTGTGTGTGTGTGTGTGTGTGTGTGTGTGTCTCTCTCTCTCTCTCTCTCTCTCTCTCTCTCTCTCTCTCTCTCTCTCTCTCTCTCTCTCTCTCTCACACACACACACAGACACACAGACACACACACACACACACACACACACGCACGCACGCACGCACGCACACACACACACACACACACACAAACACACACACACGCACGCACGCATGCACGCACGCACGCACGCTTGGTTATTCAAAAGAACTCTCGACAGGTTAGTTATCTCTGGCAAGGTTTTGTACAGGAAAAAAAAAGGAAGAAAAAATAAAAACGTTATTCTTATGGCAAAAATAAATACACACCCAGACAAAAACAAAGATAAAAAAAATTAAAGTTTTATTTTCAAAAATATAAAACACTGCAAGCAGTGGCGATGGGCTTTCTCTGGGGACAACAGCCCATGGGCCAAGTTGAACCTGGCAGAGCTCATGCCTCTCCAGGTAACAGACTGCATGCTGGGTATGTGGGTGTTATTCATCTTTCAGACCGTATCTATAATAGCGCGCACACACTTATAAAGGTTATACACTTTGCAAGGGTGAACGAGATTTCAGATTATGAAGGCCGGGACAGATAAAAGATGGAAACAGAAGGGAAAATCTTAGGTGTGAAATGAATATATCTTGAGGTTGGATTTGAAATTGTCATAAGAAGGCTTTTGCCGAAGGGAGAGAGGGAGGTCATTCCAGATTGATGGACCAGAAACAGAGAAAGAGCGGTGGCCAACGGTAGATAGGTTGAATCTGGGTATTCTTAAGGACAAAATATCTGCAGCCGAGCGGAGGGAGCGAGAAGGTGTGTACAAGTGAAGACACTCACAGAGGTAAGAGGGTGCTGTTTTGTGGAGACATTTGTAACAGAGAGTACTGATCTTGTAGTTTACTCTCTGTGGTACGGGCAGCCAGTGGAGAGACTGCAAGAGAGGGGGAAGACCTAGTCTTCTAGGAAAGGCCTTGATGGACATAACAAGTCATATCAAAGGGGCAAAAACGGTAAGGACACAACACCTAAGTGTTGGCAGAACAAGTGTTCGGTTTATTTCTTCTTCGTCGTCGAACTCTCAGATAGCAACTTCTGTTGTCTGTCATATGAGTGAAAATGCGTTGAATTTCCAGAAGGTGGGATGCTGTTTATACTGACAGGCCCTCAGCATCGCCACGGGGAAGTTCGATTTATTCAAAACCGTATTCAGGCTAAAAGACTGGCCACCTTCTTCTCCTTCACCTAGTCCTCTGAAATCGCAGTATGGCTGCCTAAATGGCCAGGTACTTGAAAAATAGTCATTGGCCCTACATGCAAACTTATTCAGTGTGCAATTTCAGTCTCACAGTGATTCCCAGG
>CM060317.1:3198405-3225905 GCA_030674155.1 Stramonita haemastoma
AGTCAAGGTAAAGGTGTCCTAAAAAAAAAAAACCTATGTGGTTGTAAGGAAGCGATATGTCAGAGACCTCAGTTTCTCTAAGGGCCAGCATATTGAGGGGGCGCCCACCTCTTCTCCCTCGCTGCTTTACCTTCCCTGACCCTGAAGAAGCAAGTACTCATTTACAGCTGGGTGAACTGAGGGATTGTACTGAAGCCAAGGTACGCAAATGATCACCCATCCAACTGGTAACCACACTCGATGCTGCTTAACCTTTGCTGGGGAAAAGCGAGTGGTCTGACCTCTAAACTTTCCCGTAACAACTAGCAAGACCATGAAAAACTGATGTAATCCTGATCTTTACTCTGCACTTGTATGTTTCCAGGCTGAAGCGGAGTACACTTCTTTCATTCGGGTAAGAAATGCAAATAACACTACATTTATCAGCTAAGGAGTCAGGAATACATTTTTTTAAAAAGAAGGGAAGAATTGTGAGAGAGAGAGAGAGAGAGAGAGAGAGAGAGAGAGAGAGAGAGAGAGAGAGAGAGAGAGAGAGAGAGGAGAGAGAGAGAGAGAGAGAGAGAGTGTGTGTGTTTCATTTTAAGTCTGTTCACTCTAGGTGATATTAGACTTTAAAAAAAAAAAGAATTAAAAGTATCTAAAACAAGTCCAACGATTAAATTCAAAAGAAAACCTATAAGAGAACATTAATACCAGACCGAGAAATAACTTTAGCAATATCAACCATTTCTGGTCTACGAGTGAGTAAACCCACAGATTCCCTTTTCAGATGTATACCAGACTTTTTGTATAATGACGTCAAGATAGGGCAATCAAAAAGAATGTGTTCACAAGATAAAGAGTGAGAACAAGCACATACCACATTTTGGGAAAACTTGGTTTTCCATGAGTTTAAACGCAGCTTATATATTATATTTGAAATGTGTCTTGGGCAAACCCCAGTTCTGAATTTTCTCGTAGATAGAATTTATGCATTTGTTTCACTAATAGTGTGTGTCTGTGTGGGTGTGGGTGGGTGCGCGCGCGCGCGCGCGTGTGTGTGTGTGTGTGTGTGTGTGTGTGTGTGTGTGTGTGTGTGTGTGGTGTGTGTGTGGTCAGTCACTAGGCACGGTGCCAGACATCCAGGATGTGATGCTGTGTCCCTCCTTGAGATACCTGCTGGTCTGTCTCTCCCCAGGGTGGACAAGGTCATTTTTCTGCCTGTCTGTCTGTCTGTCTCTCTGTGTGTTTCTCTGTGTTTCTGTCTGTGTGTGTGTCTCCATTCTGTCTCTGTCTGTCTCTGTCTCTCTCTCTCTGTCTCTGTCTGTCTGTCTGTCTGTCTGTCTGTCTGTCTCTCTCTCTCTCTCTCTCTCTCTCTCTCTCTCTCTCTCTCTCTCTCTCTCTCTCTCTCTCTCTCTCTCTCTCTCTCTCTCCTGCCGGATTACGGATGACAGACTTTACAAACCGCATGCTCAGGGACTGGATGAAAAAAGCACAGGAGCTGATAGCTATTTCATTAACTTGGAAATTTATTGCTTTTTTTTTATTAAGACTTTGTGTATCAGTAAGATTAAGGGCTTGTAGAAATTGAAACTTAGCCTATACCTTGCTATTAACGTACTTCAGTTTTACAAAGAAAAGTATCTCCACCATTGATGAAGCACCTCAACCTTTGATGCTGGCCACTGGACTGTGAATGCTATGCCACCTCTGTAGTGTTATTCAGTGGGCGTCAGTTCTTTCCTCTAGCCATCCATACTGTATTGGTAAACACTGTATATAAGAGATTGAACTTATAACTGACATAATTATCTGTTGCCTCCATTCAACGGACGATGAACAGAGCACAGTTCGAAGAGTGGCGCTGTGACATGGCTCTCATGGAGCGAGCCGTTACCGCCAGTGACGTCATCGTTGTCATAGTAACCATGGCTGCAGATGGAGTTCAGGACGAAACCGGAAGGGCCTACGACTTCCTGTCACGTGTTTTCGTGCCGTTTTCCGTCCGACCAGAGGACCCTGTGACGGGTGAATTTGATTTGACTTTTATCCTTGCTGATAAAACAAAAAAGAGCCAATGCTGTGTCTTGCACGTATGCGCACGTACACGCACACACACACACACACACACACACAAACACAGGCATGCCATACCACTTTTACTTTACCATCACCACACACCCCACTGATTACTACTACCATCTCCATCATTCAGTGCCACCACCACATCAGTCAACATGTTTACATCAATTCCAAGCAATATGTCCACAACACAGCCCCCCCCCCCCCCCCCCCCCCCCCCCCACACACACACGTGTGTGTTTGTGTGGTGAGAATATCACTAATACTCATATACTTTTTGATTGCAAGAGTGGAAAGTCTTTCATGCCCCATTTTTCTGAAAACTCCCTTACCAGTATATTCGATAATTTAAAATTGGCATTTGAAATTGTTAAAGGTCTCTGTTACAGTCCCTTAGGGCATTTGTTATAGTTGCATTAATTTTAGTGAGTTGTTTTTATTATTCCTGTTCCATTATCAAGTTTCTTTGTGTGGTGGGTGGGGGGTGAGGGTTTTGGTTGTTGATTTTTTTAACACCTTTTTTTCAGTCTAATATCACTTAAAGTGAACAGACGTAAAATTGAAGACGACAACAACAACAACAACAACAACAACAACACACACACACACACACACACACACACACACACACACACACACACACACACACACACACACACACAAATGCTCCCATACATGAATTGTATCGAGTTACTACAGTGCCACCTTATAGCTCATGCTGGACATGTCACTTCTTGTTCATGCTTTTACTATATTATATTATGTACTTTCACTTCCAACAAAAATTGCTGTAAAAGTTTAACTTGGCTGCTTGTACATGGTGTAATTTTTCCGTTCATTGGGAGTCATTTGTCAGAATGGTGGAGACCATTGATGCTTTTCTCCACAGACGCGGCTTCACTAGACCAGGTAGCTAGTCTAATGGGATGCAGCCTCTGGTTTAGAGGCCACAATCTGACTGTTCTGACCATGTTACTAAGCTAAGAAGTTGTGCAGAGCTGGGAGATCCAATATCTCCCCGCTATTACAAACTGGCGCTGTGGGGAGGATCATCACGCGCTGATTGCCCGTAAAGGGAGCGTTGGGACACAATCTGATCTTGAAGAAACCCCCCCAAAAAAAAAAAAAAAAAAAAAAAAAAAAAAAAAACACTTAACTGAGAGAATGGCAGAAGAAGAGGGGGGGGAGGGACTCTTGTACAGAATATCCAGAAAGTAAGGATATATAAATGGATATGTAATTCCGTGATGAGTGGCCTGGAAAGGAGAGAGTTGAGGGGAAGGAGAGTGAAGTCAGTGTGTGTGTGTGTGTGTGTATGTCTCTACAGGGTCAGCACAGACAGTGCTTGCTCATTACTGGAGTCAGCGGCTTGGAAAGCAGGACCTCTACAGTAAGTACTGTGTGGTGGGGGAGGGGGGGTTGTTTTGTTTTTTATTCTTTTATATCGAGGATTTATTTATTTATTCATTTATTATTTTATATCGAGGGTAATGGAATAAGCACTCGTGTGCTTTTTTACGTCCAGTCCCCGTGTGTATGCAGTTTTTGTAAATCTTGTCATCTGTTCCCACCGGCACATGATGGTCTACTCTTACGAAAAGCGGAACAGGATTTAACGTGTGCGCAAGATGTTCTGCGTGGTTCGCATTCGGGGCCTCGGTTTATAGTCGCATCCGAAAGACTTTTGGGGGCAGTGGAGTCAGCACTGATGTAACTCCAGAGGAAAAATCCCCTCCACCGGGAATCGAACCTGGTTGTCAAATTGCGAGCGCAATGTTCTGACCACTAGGCTATATGCTATCCCGTCCCCCAATAATGGATAATGGAATAAGCATCCGTGTGCCTTTTTACATCCAGTACCCGTGTGTATGCAGCTTTGTCAATTTTGTTATGTTCCCACCGGCACATAATGGCCTACTCTTACAAAAAGTGGAACAGGAATTTAACGTGTGCGCGCGCAAGATGTTTTGCGTGGGTTCGCACACGGGGCCTCGGTTTATAGTCTCATTCGAAGGTCTTTTGGGGAGAGTGCAGTCAGCACTGATGTAACTCCAGGGGAAAATTCCCCCCGAACGGGAATCGAACTCGGGTTGTCAAATTGCGAAGCAATGTTCTGACCACTAGGCTATCCCATTCCCCATTCATTTACATGAATGTGTATGTGTTCATGCGAGTTGCTTGGAGGGGCAGGCAGTTTTAAAGGAAAGACTCTCTTTTGTATAGCATCAATCATACAAAGATTCTCTGTGCATGTTGTTTCTCCATGACACTTGGTTCCTGCACAAATTTCCTTGGGCAGTTCTTGTGTTGATGTGGGTTCTTTTTTATACGCTATATTTGTGTAGTACGCAGCAGCAACTCAGTTCGCAGTGTTGATTTTTTTTTTTTTAATCGAAAATTAGATTATTTGTTTTTGCGAAGTGTAAATCTTGACAGCAGGCTACAAAGAAGCCAGGCTCAAGGAAACTAAAACTAGAAGTGTTGACAGATTCTATGCATCCAAAGACTGCGATAGAGGTAAAGTACGTCAAAGAATTCAGGTTGCCGTGGCCCTTCATACACCTATCAGTAGCCAGCAAGAATATCTATGGAAAAATTTACAATGTTTTGCCATGTAGGGACAGATTTTTTCATCACTGTGAAAAAAAAATTCAATTTGCATCATGTCATAGGCTCAGGTCCTATGGAGCTCTTTTCAAACGAGTATAGAAAATAGAGTTAAAAAATGTCTTTCCTGTCTGACCTCAGACCATGCAAACTGCCACAGAAAATAACGGAGATCCATTTAGAATTTTCTACAGAATTTTGCCAGGGACAAGTTACTCTTGTTGCCATGGGTTCTTTACATGCACTAACTACAGCGATATCCCACCACCCTTTCAGCTTGTTAACTCAATTTCGGCCAAAATGTTCTCCGTTCACCTCAGCTGGTTTGTTGCTTGTGTGTGTGTGTGGAGAGAGAGAGAGAGAGAGAGAGAGAGAGAGAGAGAGAGAGAGAGAGAGAGAGACGTCTGTGTGTGTGTGTGTGTTTGCTTTTCTTTTTTTTCTTTTTTTTTGGGGGGGGCGGTACTTTGGGGGATGGGGATATGGATGTGTGTGTGTGTGTGTGGGGGGGGGGGGGGGGGGGTATCTGACCATCCTGATGACTTCTTGCCTTGTCCCTGGGCAGCCCGCCAGTGCTCTGCACGAGGAGGGGACGTGGTGATGGAGGTGGAGGGGGATCGTGTCCACATCATGGCGCACGCCACTGTCGTCATGGAAGGAGTGCTGTCCCTTTGACGTCACGAAGTCCACAGCGTCATCATGACGCATTATAGGCCTTCTCTTTTCAACTTGGCTTTGCCACACTGTGGTTCACTGAGACTTGTGACGAATTGCTTGGGGGCTTTTTCATCCTGCCCCTTTGTAAGTGATAATTTCAGGGGGGGGGGGGGGGGGGGGGTCTGTTTTTTTTGTGTTAAGTTTTGTGGGGTTTGATTTGGTGAGGTATTTGTAACGTTGTCTAGTTGTGACATGTAGTTGGCGGGGTTTATTTGGTTTCTTTTGTTTGTATTTTTGTGACGATTTTTTCCCTTCTTTTTGGTTTGTTTTTTATTTCAGTTTTAAAGGAAAGACTGTCTCTTTTGTATAGCATCAATTATACAAAGGTTCTCTCTATTTCTGCTTTCAAGGAGCAGAGAAAGAGAGAAAGAGAGGGGGGGGGGAGTAGGAGGTTAGTATGTATGTTTGCCAATTATTTAATGATGTTTGTTGACATACGAATTAGTGACCTATTGTTACCTGACTTGATCATTGGTCCTAGGGCATGCTGTCTGCTGTGTTTATTATCCACTGAGCTTGTGCTACTTCATATCCTTATCCTCGTTTTGGCTTTCCTTGGGAAGTAGCAGCAGCAACTGTAGTAGGTGATGGCAGAAATAAATCAGTAGATGAAAAGTAGTAGTAGTAGTAGTAGTAGTAGTAGTAGTAGTAGTAGTAGTAGTTACCAGTAGCAGTAGAAGTAATAGTTGCAGCTGCTACAGTAACAACATACACAAATAATTATCATCACAAAAAAAAGAAAACAAATGATCCGTCCACACAAGCATACATGCACACATACTCAAAAACAGAATCAAGATAGTAGAAACAGCATTTATTATCTCAACCTTAAAAGCACCCCGGGTTACTTAATTGACTAAAAGGTAAAAAAAAAAAAATAAAAAGCACATGTCTGGCAAAATATTGGAAGAAAGCTAGAACCTAACACGAGTAACTTAGACCCTTATAAACATTAGTTAGAAACCAAGACATTCCCGGGTTTTATTCGATTTAAGCAGATTAACACAATTATCATATACCTTAATCAACATACATCAAAGCTTACTTGTGAGTGACAGCAATACAGATTTATCACAATAATACATTTCAAGCAAAAACAAAGCAAAATCTTTTTTTCTTGGGTTTGTTTCGATAGATGATTTTATACTGTCTCTTGCATGTCAGTTGCAATGTTTTGAAAAAGCAGCTTTTTTTTTTTTTTTTTAATTTATGAACACCTGTTACTATGTTGGAATCCAAACTAAAATGAAGACTACACAGGTGTGCCCCTCTAATTGCGCTACGAGCACAACCTCTATTTCTCTCTCTATGTTACCTCTACAAACACAGCATCTCTTTCCTGATATCTATTTAATTCTACTTATAAATCTTTTTTTTTTAATAAAGAAAGAAGGAAAAGAAAAGGGCCCACAAACAGACAAGCGCACATAAAAAACAAGTATTACAAACTGCCTGGAAAAAGTACAACCTGCTTTTATGTTTTTTTCATGCTGAAAACCACTCTATTTCTATGACCTGTACTTTGAAATGATATGCAAATTTATAAGGAAAGGTTTATGAATAAGGAAAGGTTCATAAACATTCATCGAATGTAAATGAACCCAAAATGTATATTTCATATAAAAAATAAAGCATTATTCAAAATACATTTATCCAAGAACGAAAGACTTTCCCTCCTTGGCAGATATTGACTGTAAAATAAAACGAAATTCTGAAAACAAGGAGTGTATGTTTGTGAATGCATGTACACATGGGAATGCTTCAGCATACTAGCAAACACACACACACACGCACGCATACATGCAAGCACACACACACAGAGTGCACATATTGATGGACTTGAAGTGTCCAAGTTCACAATAGACGATGCTGGCAAATAATAGAGGGCATTAAACTGACATTACAAAGCCCCAAAACATGGCCATAGATCTTAGGCGCCATCATTTTAAAAAACTATATACATTCATTCAAGCTGGTAATTCAAATAGTCCAGCTGAGTATGGAAGAAATATTAGGACTGGCACCTTGTCAATACACGAGTTACATACACAAAAGAAAAACAAAAAAATTAACCATGATAGAAAAGTTGAATTTGGGATTTAAATCTCTGTGCAGCTTAACAGGAAAAATGAGCTGTAACAAAAAAAAACCAACCCAAGACATGGCCAAAATAGCATTATGTCAAAATGTGCTGGGCTACTGATGTGTCATTTTCACAGACAATCCAAGTGCTTTGCAAAACTTTCCTCTGCAGCAAGCTCCTTCCTCCCATTCCACTCTGATGCCTTTTCAATTCCACAGACATGTACAGGCATCAAACAACTCATGTGCTCATCAACCTGTTCTTTTTGCTTGATTACATGTTTTCCTACATGTGGCTAACATGATATTTTTAAAAAATCATAAGCCAAACAAGAAATTTAAAAAAACAAACACCACCCAGAAATGATGCTTATCGTAAGAACACAAAAATAATGTGTATACTTCCGGTGGCAGCTAAAAGCACAGATTAAAAGTCTTGTGGACATTTTCTTCCCTCTGAAATCTCCAAGTCTTCCAAGTCATCTAACAGCTGCATTATATTGACCTACACAGACTGTGTCTCTGCCACAAGATACTACCCCTACAGCACTATGAAGATCTGACAGTTCATGACTCTTGAGGAACACACACACATACTGTATCTCTCTTTGAGCACTACTGACAGATGACCGCCAACAGGCCTCATGCTTATGTCCATTTCAATCAAAGTCAAAGCAGTCAGAAGATTTCAATATGATACTCAGTACAAAAGTTTGTCGAATAACTGATTTAATGTGCATCTGAGTACCTGGTATAGATTCTTTTAAATTGAAAAACAAATTTTCAAACAAAGCAACCCATTTTTTTTAAATTTGGAAAAGTTTCCTGACAGATTTGTCTAGACAAAAAATAATTTCATGTCTTTAAGTAAAAAAAATATATATAAAAAGATAAACAAACAAAAATAAATGAAGAGATACCCAGAAAAATTTCTAGAAATTGGGAAGACATGAAATACAGAGCAGATGGTCCATTAAAGCTTTAAGGTATTGGAGGGCACACAGCTGAGACTGGAGGTGGGGGAATGTGGAAGAGGGGGGAGAAGACACCCTTCATTTGCATTTGTTACACAAGGAAAGCTGCTTTCACATGCACACTCGTATTAAAGAGAAAAACTGTAACAGTTGCATTTTCCCCAATTTTATCAAAATAAGTAGATAACAAAATGCACACATACACATACACACTCACACACATTCATACAGAATGCTGTGGATGTCCAAGGCTACCGTTTACATGCTTTTCAACACTAGATCTTTTTCATACTTTATTCCCGTATACAAACAAACACAATGAATATATTGTAAGAACAACTCCATAACACTTTCAATGAAAAGAAAAGAAAAAAAATAATAAAAGAAGAAACTAGCAGGTCTGTTGTACAATTTTCCTGCACACACTGTCTACTTGACTGCTTGACAGCTGAGCATTAGCAAGTATCGACATTCCCTGCTGAAACAAAAGCTTCCTCCCACTGACACCTACACGTCACAGGCCTGTTCTGATGCAGCACTTGTCGTTGTAGCACCCAGAAGGACAGATACAGCCAAAGTGGCAAGGGTCATCAACATCGCAGAAGGAAAACAATGGTAAAAATGACACATGGAATTCATTCTGTATCATCCGGTTTACGAAAATCTTTGTCAATACTGATCATCTGCAGCACAATCAACACAAAAGTTGTTTCTTAAAACAGTTCCCCTAGTGCCTTACATATAACACAACCACCCGGCATGCACCTCTTAACATACCTCTTACCTCCTGGATCTGAGAAGAATGCCAGACAGGACGTGTTTTCTAGGTCACTACAGCCCAAGTTAAGTACATATACAGCTACTGGGGATACACACTCCTCTTTCTACACATCCCCACATCACTCATCTATCTACAGACAGCACTACAAAACACTGACTGGACGCACACTTCCCACTGTTTTCACACAGGGATATCATACCCTATGTCTACAAACCCAGATTTGGTTTTCCCCACTGACTACCCACATCAGCATGCCCCTTCAACCCAATTTTTCAAACAACCTTTTTTTATTTCAAAATAATGTACGGAATGACATAGTACAAAAGTCAACTGACACATTTGTTTTACAAAATGTACAAAAAACATTCAAAACCACAATCACAACAATGATGGAAAAATCAAGCCACCTACAATGATCACTGACAGCCGGCTGCTTATACAGGGGGTGTTGTTTGCTTGGTGTTTCTTGCCTTATTCATTCCTCATTTGTCTTATTAAATATGCACACACATCAACTGCAGAAAAAGAACCTCAACATAGTGGTATCTTTCACATGGTTTCAATGGAAGACTGAAATTGCAAGTGTACTTGCAGCACCCTAGAAGACTTATCTAAAACTGCGATACTGGAGAGATGGGCTGACAGTCACCACTCTGACAGGTCTGTTTCTCACTCTGTCTGCCTTCAGGACTAGGATACTTTTTTGTTCTCACTTACTGTATATGAGGTGTGTGTCCCATGTATATTGGATCAGCACTTATGAACAACAAGGGTGAGCCCACAACAGCCACACCCAGGCTTGTTCTGTCTCCTCCCAAAAGCCAACAGTTTATGAGAAGCCTTTGGTCAATGTTTGCCTGTGAGAAGACTGCCCATGACAGGCCTGGTATGGCATTGCTGCTGGAATCACTTTCTTTGGGTTCACAAACACCTTCCTATTCCAATCCAACATGTTTCTCATACCACCAACTACTCCTCCTGCTATCAACTATCACTCCTAGTTGTAAAGTCAGACTGAGCAAGAAGTCAACTCCACCTGGAGTGGTGATCGTCGCCATGTCTCTCCAACACCAGTTCCCCTTCAATCTGCTGATTCTGAAGATTTTGACATAAGAAGTATGGCAGCTTACATAATACAGGTTCACTTCCCACCACTGGTAAACTACAATCTTCACATATTATCTTGCCTTAGAAAGGCCATTTTATCAGTTGTATTGCTACGAAGTGTAATCTTAAAATCAAATTTATCTTTAAAAACTTTCCCTTTCATACAACTGTCAAACATCCATTGTTAAAAAAAATGTTGATCATAAAGAAGGCATTTGCCTCAGGAAAACTGTTTCCAAACTGTAAATATCCGATAAAAAAAAGTGTTCGAAATCATGTGAGTTACCTTTGTGCATGGCCACCATTACTCTTTCAAATCAATGATATGCATGTACCTTCACAACACCATGAAATGAGTATCTACAGACAGCAAACAGTTGAGATAGGTTAAAATAAATCATAATCTGTTCTTGAGATAGTTAATGAATCACACAAACTGTACAGCAGAAAAAAGGATCTTCTAAAAAAGGGAAACGACTTAATTCATACGCCAAAGTCAACATTGCACTGCAAAGCAGGAAACAGAAATGTGAACGCTCAAACCACAGCCCCACACAGTGAAGACAGTAGAAAAAAACAACAACTAACAACAAAGTTTGCAAGTCTTACTCAAACATTTGCTGTGAACCAGAAAACATCAAGGTTTTTTGTAAGCTACAATACTCCATGCTTTAAAGAAATAAAAAGGAAAGACAAGAAAACCCCACTTTATAAGCCACTTCAACAACTACCCGGTTGTGGAAAAGGAAAAACACTAATTTTGCAAGGCACCACAGAACAGTCTTCTGAAGCAGAAACAAAACTGACATAAACACTGAAACACCCAGGCATGAAAAGAAACCACCCCACTTGCAATCTCGTGTGGTAAACATTCATTTAAAACTAAACATGTTTTTTCTTTTTCTTCGTTTTGTTTTGTTTGCAGGGAAGAGGAAAATGGATGACTTACATACCATAAGCCTATTTCTTCCAGCTCTGAGATCCCTATGCTAAATCACAGACAGAGTCCAAACCAAATCATTAGGAATTCACAGACAGCACAAAGCTGAAAGACAGAAACCTAAACATACTCTCTCTGAAGATGTTGATGATTTGCTTTGTTTCAAAATCAAGGGTCTTTTCAATAAATTTTTAAAAAGCCAACACACACCCCCCCCCAAATTCCCACTCATAAAGAAAGCAAAGAAACACACCAGTTGAATCTTCTCAGAACTTTTCAAAACCCATCACATAAAGATTCAGTCAATTATTCAAAAGAATGGTGCCTATGACAACTGTGCACAATACCCGCCAAAGTAAATGAAACTGGAATATTTTGGTAAAGTACCTGAGGAATCACAGAATGCAGTAGCCATATCCTGACAGAGAGGTTTCATCCTTTCTCAGACAGCAATCAATACAGCAATTATCTGGATTTTTTTTTTTCCTTAAGACCATGGTCCCTCTTGCACTTACAAGTAGACAAGAAGAAACCTGACCGACAAAATATGAGAAAACAAAATTCTGAGCTAACAGCTGGTAAGAGAGTTCAGGTTTGTTTTGTTAATGGGGGGTTTCTTTGGTCATTTAGTGGTTATTGTGTTCGGAGTGAGAGATTTGAGAAGGCAGGGGAGGGGACTGGGCATGTGTTCACCGGTAAGGAACTAATTACATACTACACTTATTTGTTTGGTATTATCATTGTGTGTGTATGTGCCTGTGACCATGCATCGGGGGTAAGGGAGAGGTAGTGGTGGTAAGTATATCAAAAAAAGTTTTTAAAAAAGAAATCATATCCCTGTAGCAGTTTTGTGGGCTGCAATTACCTTTTTTTTTTTCTCCTTTTTTTTGTGCAATTACCATCTAAAATGTTGAAGAAAATCCGTTATCCCCCTCCCTTACTTTTGGACTGCTTTCCTCAAGCTGAGAAAAACAAAATCAAAGCGTTCTTTTCGAAAAGGACTCCATTGAGATCAAACGTTTACCTTCTGAACAGAAGGTGGGGAGAGTGCAACAGAGAGATCAGCAGAGGAGGAGGAATAGGAAAATGAGGAGGAATCTCAAAGGACAAAACTGAAACTCAAAGGACAAAACTGAGTGACCTGAAGAGAAGCACACAAAGCCACACACAGGTCTCCATATGCTGTAAGGGGGAACCAGATCCCTCAAACAGCCAGCAGTATAACACAAATATATAATATACAGAGAGAGACAGAGAGAGAGAGAGAGAGAGAGAGAGAGAGAGAGAGAGAGGAGAGAGAGAGAGAGAGAGAGAGAGAGAGAGAGAGAGAGAGAGAGAGAGAGAGAGAGAATTGTTCCCATACAGAAACTGTGCAGGTGGAGGAGAGAGTGTGTGTATGTTGAAGAGGGGGTGGGGTGAGGTAATAGACCATTTATTATCAAAAACAGGACTTGGTAAACATGAGGTATTGATTACTTTTAGAAAAAAAAAGTTGATACAAAGTCCTTCTTGACTACCCAAACCCCTACCATTTAGTTAATAAAAATGTGCCTAAAAGCAGAACCTGACATTACAACAAAAGTTGCCCAAGTGTCTAATGAAGAACAAGAAACAAAAGTTGTCCACATACAATGGAACATGGGTTATAATAAAAGTCACATTTCTGATTTGCCACTGTTCATTTTGTTCAACTGATATTCCCAAGTTATTTTTGGGTCTGACCATTTGAATCTCTCACAATAGAAGTAAAACCAGAGGATTCAGGAAGGAATATACATGTGCAGGTACTAAACCATTCAACCATGGTACGGCTTCATATAATTATCCAAATATCCTTATAATACTTCCACTTTCATTCCTAGCTGGTCTCTATTACTTGGTATTTCAAAATGTGGGGTATTCTTTGAGCTTTATTCACAAAGACATTTTCTTGGTGGAAAAACTTTCATCCACAGGTCTGATTTTGCTATCATTTTTCCAGGAAAAGGAATTAGTTTTTTAAAAAAAGAAGAAAAAAAAGAGGAAGAAAATAAAGTTAGAAAGTTTAGAAGCTTCTCTCAAGTGCAAAAATTAGTTTTTTTCATATAAAACTTATTTCCATTTCTTACTGAATGTTAGATAAATACAAATTTATTCTTTTGAACAACAAATGTTTTATCACTTTTATCAGTGATATCAATCAATAATCAAAGACTGATTAATATCTGTAGTACATGTAATAATATAGACTTAATAGATATCTTGTATATGTTATCAGTCTAAAAATATCAATGTACGCAACAATCAAGATATATGGTTATGGCATTGGTTTTGTTTGTTTTTTTAATGAATTACTTTCCAAAGTTACCACCATAAAAATACAGCTGAATTTTATATCAACAATACAAAACATGACCATCACCCTTATACAATATTTCTGAAATCACAACGGATCAAACTCTTTTATGATTGAGAACAAAGACTTTATACCAATTCAGCTCCACAACTTTAACCAGCAGGGAAAGGGGTGGGTATGGGGGATAGGGGTCATAGCTCACGACTGCAGACACAAAAACTAGCAACTGCTGAAAACAGTGGCTTATAAGTAATATAACCAGCCACACACACAAAAAAAAGGATACGAGGCCTGGAAACACAGAAGCACAGACTGGTTATCACATATGTACACTTATACCACAGCTTTGCAGACTGAGTCTGTCTGCCACACACAGGAGTAATGAGATTCTTTCACAGCTCAGACTGAACACAGGTAGACTTGAGCACACAGTCATAACCTCCCTACCTACCGCACTATCAGATCCTGCTTCTCAGCTAACTGCAGGCATACCTCTCTCTCTCTCTCTCTCTCTCTCTCTCTCTCTCTCTCTCTCTCTCTCTCTCTCTCTCTCTCTCTCTCTAGTCTCTCTTAAACAATACATACCCGTGCAAGTACACCTGTGCATGCATGTATGCATGCACACACACACACACACACACAAACACACACACTGACACACACAAAGTCTACACACACCGACATACAGTTGCTACATAAAAGGACAGCTCTAACTTAGAGCATTAGTAAATAAGCAGCAAGCAGTACAAAAAAACAAACCCATACGTTTCGTCAATGGAAGGGGAGAAGAAACAAAGCAACACACAGAGGTACCACAGGCAGACACAGTACTGAACAAGGTGTAGCACAATCCCTACTTCACACACAACTGCACCATGCAAGCATGTTCAGAGCCAGCTTTTTATAACTTACATGCAGCCACTAATGACACAACAGACAGACACAGACAAAAGATGCGATAATGAAGATGATCTGGCTATAGCACGACACAAAAAATGGACTGATTATCAAGAAGTTAAGTAGAAAACACAATGTTAGTTATTGTAACGTTCAAGAAATAAATAAAAAAAACAACCCCAAATCCAATGCAGTCTTTTTTACAGTGCAGGAAAAAAAACAACACAATAACAAACGTATCTACAAAATCGTTTGTACAAAATATTGCTGGAATGTTACAGATACTGATAACGATTGTTCATTTCAGTTTCACCTCTAAGATGGCTTCAAAAGCCTTCTTTTCAAAAACTGTGCATGAACACTTTCCATTTTTCTTTTAATCTAGCTAATGTCACACTGGTCATGACATGTTAACCATCTGAATGTGAATCCTTACGCAGACGTCTGATCAATGCGTGAGTTAACTTTTGTGCACAAAACAGCAAAATTGGATAAAAGGAAAAACACTTCAAGACAAAACACAAATGCCCAACAGTTAAAAATCACATCAAACAATGTGTTATGAAAAATCTTTATATGAAAAGAAAAAGAAAAAAAACCCAGCAGTGAGTGTGTTTCCCCTCTCACAGCATCATACAACAAAATCAACACAAGTTAAAACTAATTTGATTTCTTAAAAAAAAAATTTTTAAATGCCTAAAACAAAATAAATGTTAAAATAATAGAGCAACAAAACCAAGAGCTACTAAAAATTCTCTGACGCCTAAAGCTATAAAAACATGGGAGGAAAATAAAAGTACCCGGCAGTCTACTGAGGTCTTTCTCAATTATACATTCATTTTCATAAAAATAGAATGTCTAAAATCACACACGTTTCTTTTTTAACTAAGGAAAATCACAAATGCATTAAGATTTGACTGAAATGCTAAAATCAAAACCTGTTTAAAAAGAATACATAATAATAATAATAATAATCCTAAGTGATGCCAATCTGGAGAAGCCATGTTCTGGTTTAAAATGTGTAAAACCCCGATAGAAAATCAAACTACCTAGACTATTTCTACTAAAAATAAAGGCAAACAGAAATTTGAAAACAAAACAAACAAAAAAAGCTTCTAGAAAGCCCCAAATTCCTTTCCAAAATGGAAATTATACAAAATGTGCTCTTTCCATACGCACACGTTAACACCAAAGGCTTTGAAGGTATAAGTAAATGCTTTACACACCCAAGCATATTCAAATAAAGATTAAAAACATGTTTCACGGTATTTAACATTTAACCTTGTCCAATAAAGCCCCTACTCAACAAAGTCTCATGTAACTATGCACTCAAAACTCAATACCTTACTAACAGCATTTAAAATACAGGTCCTCAAAATAGAATCAAAATTAAATCTCAAGTAACTAAAGAAAAAAAAAAGATACTTTAAAACTGTTCACTGCACTCAACAGGCACTGTGTTGTGACAGGTGTCTTTTTAATTCCAATTCATATTTTGAATAGAATTGTCTTCATTTTTTGTACAGCCCCAAAGCAGAATTGCGTTTTCTTGCCACAAGCATTCTTCTCTGCCCCTAACCATCCAGTAGCAACCCAACAAATGAACCCAGCTTTTGTCCCCAAATGTTTGTTAGAAAACTGGTTTCTGTTAGTCAGCAACTAATTTTTTTTTTTTTATACATGGCACAAACTTGTTACAAATGGCATCTATCATCTTATTCTATTAGCTCATGGCAACAACCCCTTATTTTGAATAATGCTGTACATGGTATATCTATTCCAATATGGCATAATTCATGCACTTTTTTCATCTAGATTTCAAGCAAAAGAAAATACCGGGTAATCATGTTCTTCCATTGGCACAAAACCATGTTCTCATAAAAACAGATATCAACCAGGATTCCATAAATGGCATCATGAATGTGTTCGAAAAATGGCGCCCCTGTAAAATCAGCATAGTTGTAAATTCCATTCTTACAGTTAGAATTTTTTTTATATAAATGCAACATTTTCAATTCGAAATGAAAAAAAAACTATCAGTAACATTCACCAAAAGAGGAAAAACATTTCCACCTTAAAAATAAAAAACCAACCAATAATATTCACCACCACAACTAAGCAAAACACTTCAAATTTTAAACTGAAACATCTACTAGTAACACTGACTGCAAAAGACTTGAATGGTTCAAGACAAAACACACACAAAAATAGATAACCAATCTGATGTAGGTATCTCAAGTTTTCTTTCAAGAACACCATCTCTCCTACCAGGTACATCACTACAGTCCCATTTGGCTGCTATGTAACAGGTGGTCTTAGATTGTAAGCAAGAGTCCGAACAAAACGAAATGAATGTGAGAGAACCCGGGGGAGAAGAGAGAGCAGCTGACAGAAACCCAAATGTCAGGCAGGGCAATGACTGTGTGGCCTCTTTGCCTAGTGTGGCCGAACTGTAACACCTGGAGCTATGCTCCAGACAGATTGTTCTGTGCTTCATTTTCTCACCTTCAGTCAGAACTGGTCTGACATAGACCCAGAGCTTACAACTTCACTTTACCAGAAACAAAAAAGGAAAAGAGAAGAAAAAAGACTGTAAAAAAGAGAAGATGAGATCCTAAGTTTTGTGGTCTTTTCTCAATCAGTCATAAAAAAAGACAACAGAAATGAGTTATGAATAACCTCTCTGGATATTGTGGTTCACTGGAAAATGGAATGTTTATTGGTATGGTCCCTTTTTCACAAATTTTCTTCTGCAAAAAACAAAAATGCTGAAAAAAACAAAACTATTTATTACATGTTTTTGGTCTCTGCATTGTTGTTAACATGCACATCCATCCCAAGGAAAAAACAAAGAAGGCTTTTTTAATCATACACGTAGGACATAGTCAGATGATGACAAAACAGCATCATACAAAAACAATTCAGACTAATTAGAAAAGTTAAGAAAGACATCACACAAAAAGCCTGCAATAGTATTACAAATTACAGGATACAAAATGGACATATTATAATAGCATTACATGGATTACAACATGACAAGACATACATTTTTCTTATATAAGACAAGTTCTCTCGAAGGGTTGATCGCCAAGGCTGCAGAAAGTGGTTCTGACAAGAGCACTGTACATATGGCCTATGATGGCTCCAGTTCAGACTACAGCAATGACCCTCACAGAATTTCTCTCTTGCTGGGTCAAACTTGGCTATGTTTTCATGTGAATCCTAAACAAACGTCAGCATGCTTCAACATGCACATGAATAGAAAAAAGAGAGAGAGAGAGAGGAGTAACTTCACAAACACACACACATACACAAGTATGACTACAAACACATGCTCACTGACACTCTTTCACACACACATGTACACACACATGCAAGCGTGCGTGCGCGCACACACACATACACACGCACACACACATACACACACATACACACACATGCGTACACACACACAGTTTTAGCATAATCACACATACAGAAGCAACAACATAAAAACATACAAACATAAGATACTATTCCATAACATTATTCCTATGATGTGATCTTGCAACTTTTTCTCCAGAAAATGTTTTCACCTTCGTTAACAACACACAAAACAGTCACAAAAGGCAGAAAGATTCACGTACATGAATGTCTATTCATGTACATGTTTTTCCTCAAAGAGAAAAAATGTGACACATTAAACAGACCATTAGAGGGAAAAAAATCAAACAATACTGATTATCTGAATTGTAAGAGTCAGATGGTTTATTCCATGAAGTTTCAGCTCTTTTCTACACACACACGCACGCACGCACACACACACACACGCATTCACCTAGACATAACCAGATACACACAGAGACATACAAACACTTGTACACATGTGCATACAAACACACACAAAGACAAACAAACACAGAGGGATGACAGAAAAAAGGCTGCATCATCTCACTAGTCGTCAGAGACACTGGTCCCATGTCAGAACTCTGCTACTATCATCACATCTACACAACAGCCAAGGAAGACAGGACAGAACAGCACAGCACAACTTCTACACTCAACTACACCTTGATATTACCAGATCTTGGGCACAAACACTCTCACTGTAAGGAGAAAAAGACAGGAGATGTCAGCAGTCTCTGTACACACTGGGAGGACAAAACACCTTTCAGGAATGATGCTGTGTTCAGGGGTTGGGGGGAGGGGTGGTGACGACAGTGACGAGACGCTGATCCTTCTCAGAGAATGGTGTTCCGAGTTGTCCGTTTGCGCATGCGGGAGCGAGGTATAGTTCCGTACATGTTGATGTGTTTTTGCTGAAATCATAACAAACATGAATGTCGGTCAAAAGGTTCTCAGTACTATCAACAGAATAAGAACTAGATTTGTTAATATTCATTTTAAAGGATTTAGTTATGTTGCCAGCTTTCCTATCTTTGTCTAGAAATCTTCCTTTTATTGCATTTTGTTCATGTTGGTTAGGCTTCAGCTGACCATGGCAATCCTTCCACCCTGGAGACCAAAACCTATGAAAAATTACAAGGTTTTTTGTTCTGTTTTGTTTATTTTTAATAATTTAAGCTCTACAATTACAGCCAACCATTCATGAAAGATAATTCATATAAATCACCATTTCAATTCCACCAGGATCAACAACTAACCAAGTCAACAAAAAAGTTTTCAAACATTCGAAGAACATGATTTATTGATATTTTTTCTTTTCTTTTCTTTTCTTTTTCTTTTTGGTTTATGAATATCATCTTGACCATTTATCTCTTTATGGTTTGTTATATAAGGACAGAAAACATCCCTAATGCTTTTATCATCCCTAGATTACAGAGACTGTAAAAGCAACAATAAACAAGACCAGAGAGTTAGTATTGCAGAATAAACATCTGTTGAAGCAGCCAATACACCTCAAATTATCAACAGCAGCTGCATATCAAATTATTTTGGTCCTATTTGTGACAGCTTGACCTTGCCTTAACCTCAAGGCCTCTAAAAACAGTACTACCATTTCCTCTGGTCTGTGTTGACATGGTTCATTATTTGTTTGTTTAACATCCCTACCTACCTACCATCATTTACTGTAATTTGAGACTCAAATCAAAAACATCATTATCTATTTTTGTTTATTCTTGTATTCACCAAGATGGCGACGTTCATTCCTTTTGCAAGCTCAGAACAAAAGAACATTTTAAATATTGATTACTCAAGTTTGCAAAAGTGCCTATTGCTATCAATACTGAATACTGCAAAATCACAGAATCAATTTTGGTGAACCTCAGAGTTCTAGCCAAGGAAAAAAAGAAAAAGAAGAAAAAGAACAACAAACAAATAAAAGGAGATTGCAAAACAAAACAAAAAAGAACTGAATAAATGCATGAACTGGGAAACTACAACACTTAGTGTGAAAGCCTTTTTACACTCTAAAAATGAATACATGAGCAATGGTCACATTTACACACCGCACATACATGCAGAAATAAACCCCATTCCTCTCCTTCCCTCAGACAAATACAGGCATCAAACATAAACATAAATATGTATCTATTACAAATCTGTCAGTTATCTTACATGTTGAGCAAAGCAGTTCATCATGTCATCTTATACAGTTATAGCATATTTGATGACATTATGGTTAGGTCTCCAAAATACATTTTGTCATGATTTTGATAACTGCATGATCCTGAGTACACAATCATAATATGATACAAACAGTTAATATTGTTATAAAAAAAAAAAAAATTTTAAAGCAGAGAAAATTCCACACATAATGATATATCCATGTGCCTATGCACAAATATGCTCTCACCTGCAAACACACACACACACACACACACACACACACACACACACACACACACACACACACACACACAGAGTTGACAAGATTTACAAAAACTGTATACACATGGGGGTTGGATGTAAAAAAGCACACAAGTGTTTATTCCATTATCCTCGATATAAAAGAATAAATAATTAAATAAAACACACACACACACACACACACACACACACACACACACACACACACACACACACACACTCACTCACTCACTCAAACTCACTCAACTCACTCTGTCAATCTCAAAAGTTGTGCTCATTTCTGCAAACAAGTATGCACATGTGCAACCATGCATACAGACATGTGCGTGCACAAACACACACACACACACACACACACACACACACACACACACACACACACACACACACACACACACACACCACACAGAGTAATGGTCTCAATGTCTGAAGCAGTGCTCATTTATGTACACGAAGTATTTATATGCACAACTTATGTGTGCATGTGCCCCCACCACCACCCCCACCCCCCCAAGCACACACACACACATACACAGCGAACACTGCAAGCTCACAACATTTACCTATACTTCAGAAAAAAACAGTCTCTTCCGTTCTTTTATCTGTAACAACCACTATAAAACATTTTTCTCTGTTTCGTTTACCAATAAATTCATGACATGTTTGTAACCTGGCATGTTAAAAACACAAAGAAAGACTGATATCATCATCATGCAGATAACAGACTACAACAATGCCAGGATAAACATTCATCCTTCATTTTTCACACTTACTAGGGCACACATAATACCACAAATTAATGACATGCCATACAAACACAAAATAAGGGTTAACATTTACACACACAGTGACACACAAAACACCACATGTACATCAAACATATAGTGGTACACATTCACGAGAGGGTAAACATTCACTATTACTACGAGTATTATTATTATTAATATCATCATCATCATCATCATCATCATCATCATCACCATTATCTTTATTATCACTATCATCTTCATTACATTACACTATTAGCATTAACATGATTATGAGCCTTAACGTTAATATCATTATTATCAACACTGTTCATAGCTCAGACACCTACAAGAACCACTTTGGACCGACACTGCTTAAAAAAAAATACCAACAACTCCAAATATCTATACAAGTTATAATACATTACATTATATAAAACTTAATGGGTAATTAATAGACTATCAAACTATTTAAAAACAACAACAAACCCTAGAAATTAAATACAACACACTCTACCAAAGCAGTCTATAAATGAACCTAAAGTCCCTTAGCTAGCCTTTTATCACCTCATTTACAGCGCAAAAACTTCAGGAACAAACAAACTTTAATTTTAAGCCCCCAAAAATCTATGATGGATAGTTGCCAGAATACATCCATCAATATAGAAAGTAAAAAATACCCATAAGATACCAGACAGTCTTAAAAAGAAAAGAAATATAAAATAAAAAAAAAGATCTTGAACACCAAAGACGCAATTTGCAAATACCCGGTGCAAAGTGAGTGTGAGATAATAAAGTATTTGAATTGAATTGAAAAACAGTGTATAAGTATGCACCCATTTATCAGAACCATGAAAAGAGCTTGACAAAATATAATGGGTTAAATGAAATTGGTGATGGTCAAGAAACAAATGACAACAACAAAAAATAAATAAACCAAAACAAAAAAAGAAAAGAACCCTGGAAGACAGTAAAGATTACAACAACAACAAAAAAAGAAGGAAATTTCATTTCTGATTTTCCAGAAAGTGGGGGCAGTACACAAGGTAGCAACACTACAAAGGAAACAACAAAGGCAATAACTTTACAGGTCTACATTCCATCACTTTCAACTCTCTGAGCAAAAAAGAGCTCTGAACTCTGGAGAAAACACAACAGACCGAGCTGTAAACTCTGAGAAAACACAACAGACCAAAGAGATGATGCAACCCATCAATATAACTGAAGACAACAGTCAGACCAATGCAGGGCTCTGTGTGTATCAGCCCTGCTAAAACACAACACCGAAGGAACGAAACATTCTCAGACAGGGGGGGCAACTGAGCGGCACCTTTGCTGGCGTCTGAACGGCCATGAGGACAACCATGCAGTGAACGAGCACCCAGACCAGCAACCACCCCCACCACCGCTGTCAGAACTTGGAGGAGCGGGGTCGTGACCCCGAGCTGGACAGGGAGCTCCACCTGCGTTGCCGGGACGACGACGACAGACTGCCCAGACTGGACCAGGTGGAGCCTGTCCCTGTCCCGCCATGGGACAAGGAGGAGGAGGAGGAGTAGAGTTTGGAGTGAAGAGGGGAGGAGGAGGAGGAGTGGTAGAGAGAGGAGGAGGAGGACATGGAGGAGGAGGAATAGAGGGAGGAGGAGGAGTGTCTGTGGCGATCCCCAGCGGTGGAGGTGGCTGCCCCACTGCCGGTCAGCGACTTGGACCTGGAGCGAAGGGGGTACCTGCCCCCCTCACGCCCGCTGCTGCTGCTGCTGTGTGTGCTGGTGGGGCTGGAGGGGGGGGTGGACCACGACTCTGAGCTGGAGGGCTGGGAGGGGGCAGGGGAGTCACTAGGGAGGGAGGAAATGGAGGAGGAGGAGGAGCGAGTAGAGAGTCCTGAATCCTCCCCCTGTAGTTAAGTGCAGCATGTGGACAAACAGAACTCTGGCTGATTTCAGGTACATGCTTTTTTTCCCTGACACACACTAGCATGAATACAAGCTCAAACACATAAGTGGGCACTTATGAACATCCGCTTATATGTGTGTAAATGATCAAACAAGGATGCACATATCCACCACATAAGTCATCTAATAGGCTGTTAAAGAAAAGAAATAGTTTTTCAACTTTTGTTATAAGCACTTCCAAACAACAATGATAAAAAAAGAAATCATGTAGAAGGCATTGGAAGAAACTAAACGGAAAACATTTAAATGTCTACCTCCATTCAAAACGTTTTTCAGCGTTATCATGGCTACAGCCATAAGATGATCGATCACTACCCACACTGGTTCTCTAAAGCAGCCAATGCTGTGTGTGCATGCAATTCCCCAGGCTGGACCACGGGCTTCTGACCACAGAACTTGGCTCAGAGCAAACTTTCACTGTCTGCTGTTTTGTCAACAAGCACCTAGAAAACCAAGCCCCTCTTTCAATCACCTTCACTGATTTAAGCAAAGCTGTTGATTGTATCTGCAGACTCTCCTTGGAAAGAATACTTTAATCGCTTTCAGTCACGAAAAAGTAGAGAAGACTAATGAACTGCCTTTGATATTGCAGCTGTATAACAATTGAAGACAGCTTCATCAGCTGATTACAGCTTACATGTACACTTAAAAGCTTTATTTTTTCAATAAATCCTTTTCCCTGTGACATCCGACAAGGTTCAAACAAAACTCTGCACAAATGCACTGATACACTTTCAGAAAATAATTCTTTTATCTTTAATTAACAGAGCTTTATACAAGAATGACTAGATATAATTTTACATTCAGTTCATCTTGGCATTGCAGTGTATCATCTTCCTTCACCCCTTCCTATTTCATAGGATAAGTCTGACGAATCTGACAAGCAAATATCAGCATTACCTGTGAAACACAAACATCTATTCTACCTATGACAGTTTCATATGATTACTACAAGCATGTGGAAACTAACTAATAGCATGGTACATGATATGATATGTATGTAAATGATGTTCCCCACAAATATTGGTTTGCACAACACAAAACACAACTTTTTTTTTCAAGCACAACATGAAACCCCTCTGCTCCTACAACAACGCGTACACACACGTACGCACACACACACACACACACATTCTTTGCCTAACCCATCTCAAAGAGAGCTACTCAAGCACAGTTTCCCTCTCTTCTGTGTTCAAACCAACGCTCATGATTTATCCCTTCTTTACAGTTCCTTGTAAAGTTTCTCCCACATATATCCAGGCAATGACCCCAACATCTGAAGACCTCATTTTGTGCTGTCCCACTACAACTTGCTGCACAAACTCTACTTCATCCACAAGAAATGAAGACATTCCAAGTTTAGATTTCCACAGTTCTACTTTCACACCAATGACAAAATCATGCGAGAGGTGACATAAAATTAATAAAAGATGTAACCCCACTGGAATGATTTCCAAGGCAAATAAAACTGTCATTCATGTATGGTATAAACTAAGCTCCTTCATACCTTAGTAAGTCAGGCGATATGCATCATACTGAAATTTGACAAAGTTTACATTACAGTTAGGGGTTTTCTTTTTTCTGTGTTAACATCTTTCATGACAAGGTTGGTTTTTTTCTTTTCACTGTTAAAAGGTAAGCATTAGGCCTAACAGATAGGTATGGTAACTAAACACAGTTTGGAATGCTGGGTTTCCATCCCATTTATCTGTTCTGTAACCCTCACAAGGCTCATATAGACTAAAAACCAAAAAATATTAGATTCTTAGGTCTGAAGTCAAGAACTTTCAAACACAAAGTAACAGTGATGAGTAAAAATAGCTCTCTAACCACATACTTATGGCACTGCCCAGAAATGACCAGGGCAGAAAAATCCAGCAGCAATGATTATTTCAACGCACTGTACCGATTAGCATTATTTCCTTTTTTCAATCCACTGATTAACATTACTTCCCTTAGTTCATGTGGCACAACTGCTTCTATAAGTTCTTATGAATTGGCATTCACGATCAAATGTTGACACAAAAACTTCTAAGACTAATATTTTACCCCTTAAACGTCTACCCCCCCCCCCCCTTCCAAAATTCAATTGCATTTTAATACATTTAGTCAAAGGAATTTAGATATATAATGTTTTTCATTAAAAACAAACAAAAAACTTTTGGGCCCTCTGGCCTCTACAACTGATTTTTATCGACTTTTAGATTTACCAATGAGGACTTTTGAAAAAATGAGCCTTTTATAAACCCTTAAAGTGCATATGATCCCTGTCAGCCTTTGATTTAGGTCTCAAAAGCAAGTAGTGAGTTATGAAAAAAATACAAATAAAACAAAACAAAAAAATAAACAAATAAAAAAACTAGTGAGTTATGATTCCATAAACTGATGTACACATTTGCATATCTTCAACTGTCTTCTCTTTGTGTGAATATGGTTATTACATTCTATGCATATGATACATCTCTACAGGATGTTAGTATTTCACAAGATTATAGAAATTCAAGCATGTATTCCTCTCTCACTTCCTTCTGAGGGTGCCTACAAGAAGAATACATTGAATACAAAGTGCTGCAAATGTAAACAAAAGTTCTATGCACACTAATTATGCAAAAAACTGTAAATATTAAAAAAAATGTAATGGGGGGGGAGCTTTTTTATACTGCAAAAGAGGGTGGCGTCCGTTTTAACACAATAATGAAACCAGAAAAATCTCTTTCTAACACCTCCCTTCAGCAAAAGGTAAGTGGGGAGAGGGAGTCTGCAACTCCATAGATTTTCACACCAACAGGCAGATGACTATCAAGCTGTCACTGATATTGCCTGAAATTAACACTGAACTAAAGTCATTAAAAGCTCACATGATTTTTTAAGCTGACTGTAAGCCTGATACATTTACCAGATCATGATTTCTGAAGCACAACAAAACAACAAAAAACTTTTACTGCTGATCTTTCTTTCCCCACAACAAAACTGTCCTTTGTGTGAAAGGACACTGATGTACCAAGGCTGTAAACATCAATAATGAATAAGATGAACACATAAACAATAACAAACTCATGACATTTCTTCTTCTGTAGACACACAACACAGCCCAGTTATCTTCACTGGTTAAACAAGATGGCAGAAGAGAGACAGGCTAGGAGTGGAAAGGAGGAGGGAGGGGGTCTCTCTCACCTCTTTAGGGGAGAGGTACTGTGTGGGGAGTGGGTAGATGAACTCCTCCGTGATGGTCACCACCTCCTCCTCATCCTCATCCTCCTCCTTCACACTGTGCAGACCTGCACAGGACACACAAGCTCAATGACAATGTGTTTCCTCCCTCTTGTGTCCTCCTTCTCTTTGACAATATACAGCCCCGCAGGGGACATAACAGAATTGCTTTGCTTAGACTTGCACTGCATTGCACAGCACTGCATTCTATTGCACTGCGTAAAATTGCATTGCACTGTATTGTATTGTATTGCACAGAATTGTATTGTATTGTATTGTACTGTATTGCACTGCATTGTACTGTCCTGTCCTGTGCTGTACTCTACATTACTCTACTCTTCTCTACTTTACTCTACTGCACTGTACTGCACTGCATTGCACTGCACACATAGATGCGCAATGCAGTCTGCTTACTCAGAAAGAGTATGTCCTCACCCTCCAGCCCTCATTCTTGTTTGCTTTGCTTTTTCTTGTCTGTCTGAGAGTAAACTTGCTGCAGAAAGTGGTTTTGCTATAGCAGAATTCTGCAAGAGAAAACTTTCTTCTTTCCATAGGTTCTTTTTCATACACCAAATGCATGCTGCATAAAGAGTGTTGGTTTATCATCTGAGGTAAAAGACCAGCACCTAGAACCACCTAATATCTTGCAGAATTCATGAAAATCCAGTTCCACAACTTTGAACAACAGACTCTTTATCTCTATATTTTCCACTGGGTCTTGCGAAACAATAAGGTTAAAACTTCAATCAAAGACATATCCTTTTCTTTCATTCAATTTTGTTAAGTCTAGGGTACCACTCTACATATCCAAACATTACTTCCTATGTTCAATAGCCTGGACTTTGTGGATAGAACAAATGAATCTTATGATCATATACAAAAATTCCACATCTCACATTAACCAACAATACAATCTATAGCCTCACAACTTACAACTTACAGAAGTCACATTTTTGTTTAACACTATATCTGTGACAATATTAACAGCAACTGTCATTTGCTGAATGTAACCTGGGAATGCTAACATAACAACCTATCAAAATAATCTTTATGATGACTGTGGCTGGCTTTCCTGATTGCCCAAGACAAACGAAAAAGCCTGAAGTGAAGTTATCCATTTTGGAATTGGCGGGTAGGGGGTCTATAATTTCATCATTTGGAACAAAAGAACCTCGAAATATTACAAAAAAGTATGATCAGAGGAAAAAAATAAAGAATATTAGCATCCAAACTGTTTTACGTATATAAACAGGGCTATAAGCATGTCAACAGAACTCTGATGA
>CM060317.1:3230905-3290905 GCA_030674155.1 Stramonita haemastoma
CCTGAAAATCATGTCAGAAACTGCAGTTTGCTATTGCAGCATAATGACCTGATTTAAAACTAAACACATGCTCATGGGCCAAAACTGGCATAAGTAAAACTAATAAATTAAATAATAGTGCTGAAGGCTTGCTTATCAATCTTTTACTGATTTCTAATTGTAACAAATGCACCTCTTAATCCTAAAAGCCAAACCTTTCCTGTTGTCACACCACTACATAGTACATTATGTATTCTTCTTCATTTCAAAAAATATTCACCCTTCAGAAAAATCTGATTTATGCACACATTTACATGGATATCCTTTGCAACTTCTTGCTGAGCTCTCCAAGCTTAACTTCCTTATTTCCCCTGCAACTTAATGCTCACACACATTTTCAAACAGAAGTAATCAGTGACAACTATCTCATCTACACACAAGAAATTTAAAGTTAAAGTGTACATCTTAAAAAGGTTTCAATTTAGTAGCTGAAATCATTTAGCATGCTTCTTGGTCCAGCACCCTGGTACAACTAGTAAAAGTTAGAAAGATGTCATTTTCAAATTTATAAAGAAATTCAGGAAACTGAATGGGGAAAAATCAAAGGCCTAATTTTTTTTCCTAAAGAGGAAGTGGTTTGGAAAGATATAAAAATTTCGGGAGAATTCATATCAGAGGACCAGAAAAAAGTCTGGACAGAATGAGAGTGTAGACCTGTTCTTCATGACACAATCAGGACTCCAGTGAAACAGACTACAAGCACTATGGTAAAATGTCCACTATATTACATGTATATAAGATTGGGAGGGGGGGAGGAGGGGAGTAAGCAAGACCTGTCCGGCTGGGGATCTGTGCACCAATATTGTTATTGTTCATGATCTGGAATGACTAGGAGACATGCAGGAAGGAGCCGAGGGATCTCTTCTTACACTCAAGTCCATAAGTAGAGGCAGGCATTTGGGCAGAGTATTGCTAAGTCAAGGAAGATAAAATTGTTAGTTGCACCCACTCTGCCAACTTCCCTCTCTACACTGCATGCATGCAATCTCAGGTTCAGAATCAGGTTAGCTCTACCAGCAGCGGACAGGCACAAATATCAAACTATTCCTTAGATTCAAATGTGGTTAGACAGAATAGCAGAAGAGCTGCCACTGCTATCGCTAACCTGCACTGACTCATTCACTGGTGTGGTTTACCACTGAGCCTCCAGCCATTTTTTTTTTCTTTTCGTTACTCGCCTAGAGCTACAAGATTCATGCATATAAATATATTTATGCAGCTGTTTACCACAATTATCCTAATTTGAGGGATAATTCTTAACACACCACCAGCACTTGTCTATGCACTTTTGAAAGTTTATCATCCATTCCTACTAACACATAAGTGACAAAGGCTTAGTCTTTGAAGCTATGAAAGGTAGAACAGGTTTTAACCTGTACACAAGATGTTCTGAATGCATTTGTTCATGAGACTTTGGTTTACAAATAATATAATCTCATCCAAACCACTTCCAGGGCAGTTAGTGAGTTACGTCAGTACTGATGTTACCTCCACAGGAAAAAAAACCCTCGAACGGGTGCCCCAGAGGCGGCTAGAGTTAAAAAAAAGTTAAAGTCTGTCCCGAGCCATAAGGCTCATCAGGCCGGTGCTTATCCCGGTTTCTGTGGCGTTAAGCGACTGAGAGTCATAGACTCCCCCCTGGATAGGACGCCAGTCTATCGCAGGGTTAACCCCCAACACAAGGTTGGTACCCCTTTTACACCTGGGTGGGGTGAGAAAATAGCCGTAAAGTGTCTTTTCCAAGGGCACAACGCCATAGCGGAATAGCTGGGATCGAACCCGCAACCTTTAGATTACGAGTACAACGCCCTAACCACTAGGCCACAGCGGCGGCTAGTGGCGGCTAGAACTCAGGTTTTATTTATTTATTTAAATTTATTTCTTCTTTTATATCAAGGATAATCAAATAAGCAATCGTGTACTTTTTTACTTTTTTTTGTCATCTGTTCCCACCGGCACACAATGGCCTGCTCTTACAAAAAGAGGAACAGGATTTAACATGCACACAAGATGTTCTGTGTGCGTTCACACATGAGGCCTCGGTTTTATATCATAGTCTCATCCTAAGGACTTTAGGGGAAAGTGGAGTCAGCACTAATGTTAACTGCAGGGAAAAATTCCCTCGAAAGCAAATCAAACCAGGGTCGTCAAATTGCGAGCACAATGTTCTGACCACTAGGCTATCAGCATCCCTCCCCCCCAGTTGTCGGTTGTCAGATCAAGAACTAAATACTCTAACCATTAGAATAGCCTGCCCCCCCTAGCTCCTAGTCTTTAGTCTTAGAAATCTTAATGTGAAGTTGTCAGGTCTACCATGAACTGATGAAGTGATAAGGCAATAGGAGTTGTAATACATTTGATTTAATCTAGGAATTCTTGAACTGAACTCCTTAAGTTATCAGAAAGGCTTTACAAATTTTATTACTAATATTAGCTCTACATTAGTTTTTCACAGAAAAAGAAAATCAACTGCCAAATGTTGTTACCTTTTAAATAGTTCAAGATAGATCATTTTCATAACCAATAATCAGTCATAGAAATTACTAACGAGGAAGTGAGAATCAGAATCAGTCAAGCCATAGGGCCCTTTGAAGATCTCATGACCACAGTCAAAAAACGCAAACTGAAGTGGTATGGGCACGTCGCAAGATCAACAGGGCTTGCCAAGACGATTCTGCAGGGAACTGTGCAGGGCAGGAGAAGGAGAGGCAGGCAGAGAGAGATGGGAGGACAACATCCCAGAGTGGACGGGACTCCGGCTGAGTGACACCCTGAGAAAGGTCGAGGACAGAGGGAAATGGAGAGAGCTGGTTGCGAGGTCTTCCGTGGCGCCCCTACGGTCTACATAGACTACAGGATAGAAGAAGAAGAAAGTCACAGAAATTATTCAAAATACTTACATATTCTTTGACATTCTTGGTTCTGACAGCTTTGTAGGATGCATAGGCTGGATACAGCGTTCCAAACACCAGTCTGCACAATACATTTAATAATCAGTTTCATTTACCTTAATTACACACCAAAATTAAAATGAAGACCTGTTTAAATAAATCATTAAATGCCAGACATTCTTACCACTAATCCTCAACTCAATCACTCATGACTGGGTAAAGGGTAGGCTATGGAAGTGAATATATCCCATAAAATAAGCACTTTGATTTGTTTGCATTACAAGATTTAGCGCTATATAAATTCTATGTATTATTATTATCATCATCATCATCATCATCATTATTATTATTATTATTATTATTATTATTATTATTATTATTAGTGTGTGTGTGTGTGTGTGTGTGTGTGTGTGTGTGTGTGTGTGTGTGTGTGTGTGTGTAAGTATGTGTGACTGTGTGTGTGTGTGTGTGTGTGTGTGTGTGTGTGTGTGTGTGTGTGTGTGTGTGTGTGTGTGTGCGTGCGTGCGTGCGTGCGTGCGTGCGTTTTTAAAAATTCTTTTATATCAAGGATAATGGAATAGGCATTTGTGTGATTTTTTACATCCAGTCCCTATATGTATGCAGTTTTGTATCTTGTCATCTGTTCCCACCGGAACACGATAGCCTACTCTTACGAAAAGCAGAACTGGATTTCACATGTGCGCAAGATGATCTGTGCGCATTCCCACACGGGACCACAGAGTTTTGTGTGTATGATTTTGTGTGTGTGTGTACGAGATGATGAGACTCGAAACCGAGGCCCCGTGTGCAAATGCACGCAGAACATCTTGCACACACGTTAAAACCCTGTTCCACTTTTCGGAAGAGTAGGCCATCGTGTGCCGGTAGAAGCGGGTGACAAAATTATAACAAACCAGCATGCACACAGGTGTCATGTTTAGACACCATCCCTGAGGAAAAATCGGGGAGTTGGAGTCCCAGAGCGGCTCGGGGCTGTAGGTATATGGCAACGTTCTGGTGGCTCCTGCGACGGTACTGGAACCATTCTTATCGGTCAATGCCCTTCCAATGGATCATTCCAATGCCGTGGAGAGGGGGGTCTGCTGCATGGGTAACAGCTTGCCCTCCATACATACTTGCCCAGGCTTTGCGCTCTAAAGACTAGAGCGCAACTCCATAGTCTTCCAAGACTGATGAGTGCCTACTACTGTGTATGTGTATGTGTGTGTGTATGTGTGTGTGTGTGTGACTGTGTTTGTGTGTAACTCATTGATTAAGTTTAACTGTGACGCCAGCGCAAGAGAGGGAGTACATGATGCATGTAGTGTGTGTGTGTGTGTGTGTGTGTGTGTGTGTGTGTGTGTGTGTGTGTGTGTGTGTGTTTATTTATTTATTTATTCTTTTATATTGAGGATAACAGAATAAGCAATCATGTGCTTTTTTTCATCCGGTCCCCGTGTGTATGCAGTTTTTGTAAATATTGTCATCTGTTCCCACCGGCACACGATGGCCTACTCTTACGAAAAGCGGAACAGGATTTAACGTGTGCGCAAGATGTTCTGCGTGCGTTCGCACACGGGGCCTCGGTTTAAAGTCTCATCCGAATGACTTTTGACTTTGTGTGTGTGGAGAGAGAGAGAGAGAGAGAGAGAGTCAGAGAGAGAGACAGACAGACAGACAGAGAGACAGAGCTCTAGACACAAGTCAGTGAGAGACATAGAGAGACAGCAAGATACTGATAGACAGAGCGAGGTTGTCACTGTGTGTGAGTGTGACTGTGCCAGTGTAGGCTATGTGGCAGGTGTGCAAGTTGACCTGAAACTGAAGATCATGGTAAGCCTACAAGGGCTGACCAATATATTCGATCCTGCTGGAGGCACATACCCGAGACTAAACAGTAAACAGATGAAATTAGTGATAAATGCCAATTAAAATGAATCACTGGGTTGTTGTTGTGATATGATTTACTTTACGTCCCAATTCGAGGTTAAATAACTGGGCTCGAATAGTGAATGCGATACCAACTCTGCTATAGGCCTAGGTCTCCTTTTCCCTGCATTACACTTAGATAGCAAAGTATACCCTGCAAAAACTACCTGCATAGTCACTCCTGCAATGTATACGCCTTAAAAATTATTTCGTTCTATGAGTTTCACTGACTGTGTCATATTCAAAATCCCCATAGAACTAGGCCTATAGCATAGGCATACTGTCTACAGTGACAATCGAGATTCGGATTTCAAACCGTCAGAATAAGATTTCAAAATTTGTCATGGTAAATCAAGTCATCGAGTATTAATACTTACATTACAATCCTCGATAGTATCGCAGACACCATTCTGTGTATTTTATGACGGCTAAATGACGAAATAAATCTTCAAAACCCTCAGATCAAAAACATTTTAACACAGGTCAGCTTCTATTTTGAAGTCTATGCAAGCAGCCATTACAATGACGTCACGAACTGTCATGTGACCAAAACAAAAGGGCATGCAATGTGCAGTGAGGCCATCCCTATGCGAACAAGAAGGGGGTCGAAGAATATGCCATAAAATCTGTATTACTGATCAACCACCCACCCAAAAATGCAACTGAACTTGAGACCAAACATTCAGTCTATTCGGGAAGAGAATATAAATACCGAGGCCCTGTGTGCGAATGCACACAGAACATCTTGCGCACACGTTAAAGTCCGTTCCGCTTTTCGGAAGAGTAGACCATTGTGTGCCGGTGGGAATGTATGGTAAAATTGACCAAACTGCAAACACACGGGAATGAATGCAAATAAAAAGCATATGAGTGTTTTTTTACCATTATCCTCGAAATAAAAGAATTTAAAAAAAATAATTTAAAATTAATAAAGTAGGCCCTATAGGTCGCATGGTTGGTGTGTTTGTATTTCCGTAAGTAACCCACGAACGCTAACATAGATTACGGGATTTTTTATGCACATATTTGATCTTTTGAATGGACGAAGGGAATTAAGGCTCTGGCATGTCTGCACTTGAAGTTTACTTGGAAGATTGTAAATAGGCCAATCCTCACCCTTAGTTAACCAGATGCCGCCGAGATTTGAACCCCTGACTTCATGGACCCATGAGATTCAAGTCGAATGGTCTTAACCACTCGGATAAAGCATCGGTCGGAACTATCAACTGAGATCCACACAGAGCATCTTGTGCACACGTTGAAATCTTCCACCTTACCGGAGTCTATGCCATTACGTACCGGTGGGTACGCATGACAAAATCTTTTTTTTGAAACGCACAAATATTGATGTGTTTAGAAGAAGGTGAAGGTTTTAGATACGCTTCAACACATGCCACTAAAACCTTCAGCCTATGAAGTAACAGCTTGGAATATATCCGGGTGTGAGGGGGTTAATGCACCATTGCACAGGAACTGTAAAATCCTTTCTGTGCATGCAAATCACTTCTTTAGCGTAGTGTTCAGTAGCGTTGCGCTCGTAATTTGATGACTGGGTCAAGTCACTACCGAGACTCCCCGTTTGAGGAGATTTTTTACCTGGATTTAACATTGGTACCGACTCCACTCCCCCGAAAGTCCTTTGGATGAGACTATAAACTAAGTCCCTTGGCTGTTTCCAAGTGCCCAATCATATGATGCATCCATACCCCGTCTTCTGTGGAGTTTTTCAACTTTAATGGAGAGTAGGCCTACAGGTCGTTACGCTAAGAGTTCGCCATAGATGAAGACAATAATTATATCATTTCAAAGCATAGGGCCCAATATCATTTTAATGAAGGCATAAGTACTCAAGTTATATTATAAACTGACAAAGCTGCTTGCCTGGCCTCAAAGCCATTACTTAAGCGAATAGTTCAAAAGTAAAGATTAGACATTCTTTTGGTATAGGCCTAATGTGAAATTTTCTTTTAACAACAGATCAAGAATTGCCTGAAGCAAAGGTAATGAGTAATCAGAAAACACAAAGTATACACAGCTTTTTTTTTTTTTTTGAGCCGGTTGGATCCTCATGAAACTCTGCGAGAACTCATTTTATTTTGAGCAGCTTTCGCCTCTTACCATATACTGGCTTAAAATCAGAGTCTATGGCACCAGGTCAAAATGGTAGATCAATGCACGAACTGCGGTACTTACACACTGGAATGTGAGCTGAGCAGTCGGTGACCCAAGACACACGGCACTAGTAGCGATAGCAGCTTCACCCATGTAGGGTAAGGAAAGCCTTTTCCCGTACTTCACTTCTTATGAAACCAGCACAGGATTCATTTGGAACGGTTTGGTTACATTACAGACCCAGCGAGCCATCCGATTTAGGGACTGTACCGTCAGCCAGCACAACTAAAGCTTGCATTTCAAAGTTTAGACAACATGTAAATGCAGGATTGATTAATTGTCGGCCAAACGTCTTGTGCATACCCCCCCCCCCCCTCCCCTTCTCTCTCTCTCTCTCTCTCTCTCTCTCTCTCTCTCTCTCTCTCTCTCTCTCTCTCTCCTCTCCATAAAAGAATTTGCCTGCTTGCCTTGCCTTCCTCTCTCTCTCTCTCTCTCTCTCTCTCTCTCTCTCTCTCTCTCTCTCTCTCTCTCTCTCTCTCTCTCTCCTCTCTCTCAAAATGTATAGAAAACTGTCGCCATCTATGTCCTGTCTTGTTATTAAAACACTAGTGACCATTATCATCGCTGCTGTCAATGATAATTATCTTCATAGTCATCACACCTGTCAGTCTGTCAGTCTGTCAGTCAGTCTGTCTGTCTGTCTGTCTGTCTGTCTGTCTGTCTGTCTGTCTGTCTGTCTCTCTCTCTCTCTCTCTCTCTCTCTCTCTCTCTCTCTCTCTCTCTCTCTCTCTCTCTCTCTCTCTCTCTCTCTCTCTCTCTCTCTGTGAGACCAGGACGGGATAACCTTGTGGTTAAAACATTGTGCTCGCAATTTGACGACCCGGGTTCGATTCCCGTTCGAGGAGATTTTTTCCCCTCTGGAGTTAACATCAGTGCTGACTCCACCCTCCCCAAAAGTCCTTCGGATGATACTATAAACCGAGGCCCCGTGTGCGAACGCACGCAGAACATCTTGCACACACTCCTGTTCCGTTTTTCGTAAGAGTAGGCCATTGTGTGCCGGTGGGAAGAGATGATAAGAATGACTAAACTGCATACACACGGGGATTGGGTGTAAAATAAAAGCACATGAGTGTTTATTTGATTATCCTCGATTTAAAAGAATAAAGAAATAAACAAATAATAATAATAAATAAATAATAAAGTAATAAAGTACAAAGTGCGTGTTTAATGCATTTGATAACTTGTGCTGCTGTTGCCGCTACGGGCACTGGAGCTGCTGGTTATGACTGTCTTTGATGAATGGAGATGGAGATGTAATGATAGCGATGATGATTGGAATGATGATGATTGATGATGATGATGATGATGATGATGATGATGATGATGATGATGATGATGGTGATGATGATGATGGTGATGATGATGATGATGATGAAAACTAAAGATGATGACGATTACGATGAGACGGTAATGAATGAGGAGGGGTGGAAGTGAGATACTTATCTGCTGGCGTGGCAGGGGGCCTCCACCCACTGCCAAATGATTCACGACGAACAACACATTTGCCCTCCCTCGACCTCTCCCCAACGGCCAGGGTTTGTGCTCAAGGGCACATTTGCCGGTAAAGTTAGGCCTACTAGTTATAGGGCCTAATGTAATGTGTTTTGAAGAACTTTTAAGTGAAAAGTGTGATGGAAATGTTGTTTCCAATTCAGTTTCACTTCTTACTTTTTATGTGGAATAACTCAAGAGAGGGATGGAGAAAGGCAGGTTTTGTTTTGTCTCACGTTTCTGGGTTTTTTCCCCTCCCTGACCATTAGGGTCTATTTCCAAGCTCTAATTACATGGTCTGAGGAAATGGCAGAAAGTTCCTAATTGGCAGTATTCTCATTCCTAAACGGTTCAATTTTAGAGCACACGTGTACTGAAGATATCAGAATGCATGCACCGAACGCACTCAATATCTGAGTACTATGTCGGTGTTATTCACTAGTATTTGACAAAAGGCATCTGTATCGTGGGTTGATGGCGAAGACTTGTTAAGATATGCCATTTTACTTATATTCTGACAGAATATGGCGCTTCTGTGTGACTCAGTGACGCAGCTGAGTCTGGTTCCTCATCATGATCAATGAGGCAGCAGAGAACAGCAGTAAAATCAAATTGATATGCATCACAGAGGATTAGCATTTATCATTGATCATGGGACAGTCAATTTGAGAAAAGCAAACTGTGCGGGTTAACAACTGAAAGTCTATGATTACTCGCCCAACAGAACACATTCCTGAAGCACTAGAACTAAGCCTACCTCCCCGGGGTCAGAGCTGCTAGTGCCGAAATGCACGTGCCTTTTCCTTTCGCGAGTGCTGCCTATTCGATAAACATAAAAAAGAAACACAATATTTCAGGGGTGGGTGGGGGTGGTAAGGGAATTGGGAGGGCGGGGGAGGTGATCTTACTGAAGGTTGCAGACTAGGCCTAAGCAGATTGGCCTGGGTCTGCTAACTGATCAGCTGGTGAACAATACTGATGACGACTCGAGGTAACCTGACGTCATTAAGTGACTGACAAGGGACGAATATGTAATAAAGTCTTGATTATAATGCAATAAGAAAAGATGCTCTACACCAAAATAATTTCCAATGGTGTGTTTCTTGTACAATGGACTCGTTTTCAATGTGAATTTTCAAACGGAGTAAGGATGACTCTTAAATTTCGCTGCGGACGGCAATGTACCTGCTGTAAATTAAGGACATTACTCAGAACATCACAAGGCAACCTTAAGCTCTTTAAAAATGACCATACAAGGCTCAAGCTAAGTAAAGTAAAATCAAAGAATTCTGTATTTTTGTTTTCTTTGCCTCTATGTCAAGAATTTCTTGGGCGAAACCCTGAAATCTGCTAAGACTCCCGCTGAAGAGAGGTGAACACAGCATTTATCTCCCCCTTTAACTCTCTTGCTTTGAAGTTAGAGAAGAGCGGAACAATTGCACTCTAAAATGGCTTCCAGTTCTGTTGAGTGTTTATGGTGTTTGTGTCTGACTAAAACTTAAGCAGTGACCAACAGAGTTTGTGAAAAAGTGCATCTACTGTGCTAGATTTTGGTAAGTATATTACTCTGAAAGGAAATTATAACAAGTGTTGGTTTGCTTGCCTGAAATATTGTTGTTCTAGACGACTTTTGACTTGGCCAAGGAGCAAAATCATGACAACGCGGTAGTGTAAGCGGTAAAGAATCACTACGATTAGCCTGTCTTTCGGTTTTCAAATGCGTGAAATAGTGGGGGTTTTTGAAACGCAACAGTTAGCTTACTCATCTTATAAAGAATCTTAAATGATGTCAACATGAAGACTGTCCAAGGTGAATTTACAGCATTCGAAGAAACCACCTTGAACTGTGGTACTGGTAGGCGCGGCGGGCAAGGCGATTGACGTGGATCGCGTACGTGCCGATGTAAACGTTTCAGAAACCCGATTCATGAATCTTGCTGTTGCAGAACGTCTGAATCTGGGCAAGAATACATCTAATTATATCGGTGTGCTAAATCGATCAAAGAGCGTGTTTGATCAAAAGCAGCATCAGCAAACGGATGCATAAAACTGTGCTGTAAACTCTTGAAAGGAGAAAGGGGGGGGGGGGGGGGGGGGGGGGACTGTTAATAGTGTTATTAATTACTAATGTATAATGTGGGTCAAATTGAGTTATGTTTTCTGAAATCTATCAAGATCATTGCTTCTCTTTGGATGTATGATTCATGGTTCTACCTCTAAAATTGACAAAGTTATGTGTTTGAAAATGGTTGACAATGACTCGACTGAATGAGTGAATGACATTGACATTGACAGTTATTTAACATTCTGAGAACATTGGATTTAAAGTTTTCACAACTCTAGTTAACAGTAACGCCTTAGCAGGTCATTTATAGTGCTTAAAAACAAAATTTTAATGGAATCTTACCTTTTCCAAGTACATATTTTTAGGAAAGTTAATGCTTACAGTTACACATTACAGATTCCATTTTTGATGAAAAAGTTGTCAAAGTCACAAGGGGGCCCAACCCTCCCTTTTTAAGTTTTTTGGGGGGATGCTCTCCTTTTCACTGCCTGCAAGTTGACTCATTCTGTAAAAACAGGACACATTTAATAGTAACAATAAAATGATAATCCATGGACTGCTTTCATTGGGAAGTTGTACACATTTTAAAGAAGCCTTTTTACGAAAAGGATTGGATTATTATGATAAACATAAAGAGGTAAGAAAATATCAAACTAAATGATTCTTATTGTGTTCATCTCAGTAATTACAGGAAGAAATAGGAAAGTTTTTATCAAGAAATTTAAAGGTTATAATATTTTATTTTATATTTTAAATTACATAATTTATTACTTACTCTAAATGGATGAATGATTACATGACATTTGAAACAAGATTTTTAAGAATTACAAACATTGTCTTATTCTGTGTCGTTTTACTTGGGATTATCTTGATAATGTTCAAAGTAATGATGATGTTATTTTTTAAACATTTGCACCAAATAGTTTTATGATAATATTCATATATGAATTCTCATCCATGCAAGTAGTTCACACTTCATCAATTTCATTGTTTATCTGCCTGGTCTAATGTAATTCATGTCTTTTTTGTTGTTGTTGAAACTATGATAGTATGAAAGAAACAGTCTGAGAACAAAACTGGAACTTTGTGCACACTGTTTCTGTTTGTTTTCATCTTTCTGTATCAGTGTATGCTCACAACTCCTGAACTTTAATTTTAAATAGTTTGATAATATCAAACTAGCTTCAGAGGGACTAGTTTGGGGGATGGGATAACTCAGTGGTCAGAGCACTTGCTTTCCCCCTCTGTCCCCAGCCAATGTTAAGCTGCATCAACTTGATCAAGCATGGTTATGAATTGGATGGATGACCGTTTGCATGCTTTGGCTTCAGTACAGTCCCCTAGTTCACCCAGCCGTAAATGGGTACCTGCCACTTTTAGTCTTTAGGGTCAGGGAAGGTAAAGCAGCAAGGGAAAGGAGATGGGTGCCACCCTCAATATGCTGGCCCCTCTAGAGAAGCTGAGGTCTCTGATGCCTTGCTCCTCTATGATCTCATAAGTTATGGGATACCTTTACCTTTTTTTTTTATTTTCAGAGAAGAAAGAAGTTAAACTGGACTTAGATGCCATGTTACAATAAAATTATTGGCATTCTCTTTCCAGGACCTTGCCATGACTAAGGAAGTGCAGATTATTACTGGACAAGTCATACACCACCATGAAGATTTTACAATACTTGATACTTAAGGGAAAAAAAACCCAACTGATGGCAGTATGGCCATATTACAAGACCCAGTTTTGCAAGTCACTGTTTGAAGAGTAGAGGACCAGATAGGCAGAAAAAGCAACAACAACAAACCAGGGTATACAGACAACATCATTGAGTGACATCTGATTTTTTTTTTTTTAAAGCTTTAAAAGTGTATTGTTGTTTTGTGCAGTTCATGCTTCTCATAAGTCAAGTCCTGATGTAAAGTTCTATTTGTTACAGGAGCACAGTATGAGTCAAGAGAAACGTGTGCCGCCAGCATCAGCTGGCCAAACTGAAAACATTTTCAGTCTTTATGGGTATCGCCCACAACTTGCTGTGAACACCCTTGTCACAGAGCAGCCACATAAGGAAGGAGTAGGTGTTCAGGAGAAAAATGTTTACAGGGAAAAGGCTGGGAACTCGAATTTTGCTCAGGTGAACCAGGAGTCTTTTTATGCAGGTGGTCAACCAGGACAGAGCTCTGTTGTGCACAAAGGGCTGAAGACAGAACAGGTAGTGACTGATTCTTCATTTCACCATCATGGCTCCATAACTTCTTCCTCCGTGCTGCAAGTTCACCCTCATCCCATTCAGACAGCACATCATCATCAAGAACTCTCTGGGCAGTCAGCAGGTGTTGGAGTTGGAAGGTCCAAGCAGCCGGCTGGCTCAGGAGTTACCCATGACATCCGCTCAACTCTCCTCTCAGGCTCCTCATCAAAGCCACATTCTGCCATTTACCACATTAGTGCAGGTCAGCCAGCATTACCGCATGTTGTCCAGAAAATGCAAGTAGTTGATTCCGTCAGTCTGAACACTGCCAACAAAATGCAGACTGAACAGTTCAGATCACCTGTCAGTTCTACGCTGAATCAGGCTGGGATGTCTCCATCAAGCTCTGCGCCAACAAGCAGCCATGTTATAGTTCATCAAGGTGGCAGCTCAGATATGACTGCAGACATGTCAGTGTTAGCTTCATTGCCCATCCCGCACACTCTGATTCAGCAAGGTTTGTTGGCCAACCCTTTGTACAGCCAGAGTTCTGTCTCCTCTGTGGGTTCCCTGCCTCACACCCAAACCATGCCCTTAACAAAACCAGCTTCACTTCCTTCCATCAGCATTGTGAAAAACTTTCACCAAGCTGGTCAAGTTACACCTGGCTCCTCCCAGATGCAAACCTCTCAGGTTGTCCACAGTTTCCATGATGGTGGCAAGCGGAAAGCTAGCAGCCCAGGGAATGACGGGGACACACTCCAGTATGCCGGCAAACAGTCCAGAACAGTGTGGGACCTGGGCAGATCCAGCGGTAGTGTTCCTGCAGCATCAACAGCATCTCATCTTGTGACTTCATCAGTCCCTCATCCCGGCAGCATAGGGGGACAGCCAGGGGCCTGCTCTAATGCTCCTGGATTTATGGACAAAATTCAGTCTTTTGTGGAGAGCTCAGGCCACTCTGCTGATTCACAGCAAAATAGTAGTAAGGATCACCATATTATATATAGTGCCCAAGGTAGTCAGAGTTCTGCCTTAAGTAACAGAGGGGGCATTGGTCAGAGTAATATGTCTCAAAGCAATGCTGGAAACAGGTTAGGTGTTGCTGAGGAACCTCTGGTAAAGAATCAGCCACCAAGCCAGAGTTTTGTAGAGAAGATGCATGCAACTATCTTTTCTCTGAGTGAGGAAGTGTCTTCATCCACACCAGGGACTGGGGGTCAGCAGCCTTCACTGGTCATGTCTGGTAGTAGCTTGGCCTCCATTTTGAAACGAGTCGGCCGCAGTCAGGACACTCGCACAGACAGCCAGGATGTCTCCTTGTCCTCTAGTAAGGCTGCAGAATCTTCCTCCCCAGACTCCTCAGGCAGGAACAGTAAGAAATCTTCCCCTTCCCCGCCCCCACAGGATGGGGATCAGGGAGTGAAAACAGAACCTGCAGAGAAGGCATCCCTGTCAGGCACAGCCACCAACGTCAGTGCTTCATCTCATCAGCATAGTGAACAAGCCTCTGACAAGTCCACATCATCTGCATCTGATACAGAATCTGAGGTAAGGGAAGTTTCTTAAGATGGAAAGATGGTGGTAAAAAATGCATACTTGTACTGTTGTGTAGTCTACCTTTCTGTCTCCTTCAGCTCTATACAATGTATTACATGTATCATATGTCCCATCTTGTAATCTTTGCCTCTGCCGATAATCGTTTCATATACATGGTACCTTTTAAACGAAATCCGATAATGATGAGCAATCTTTCTCTTTAATTCAAGCCCCTTCTCTTGCTGGAATTCTTTCCCATACTCAGTACTCACTCAGGCATAATTCAGTCTTTTAAAAAAAAAATTTAAGTTTTAAAAATTTACTGTGTTAGTGTTTAATTTAAAGTAAGTGATTTCTGTTGTGTGCAGGTATGCCAGTGTGCATGTGTGCATTCATGTGTGTGTGTGTGCATTCATGTGTGTGTGTGCGCATGCATGTTTGGGCGTATGCGTACAATACATACATGACAACACTAGGTAGTAATTAATGCGAAAGAATGTTTTCATGTGGGAGGTTGGTCAGTGATGAAGGGTATCCTGTGAGGAGAATGGGTTAGGCACTAGAGTGAAAGCACTTGAGCGGAGCTATGTCTACTGCATGAGTGTCCTGCTAATGTCCTTTTGTTCATTAACTGAATAATTCTGTCAGTATCATGTTGCACAGTGTAGTCGTTAGTGTAGAACTCCGTAAGAAAGATTAGGTGTGCAAAATATCATTGCTTACTTACCTAACTTATGACGTTATGTGGAACAAACAGAAAACTTCAAATAGAAATTCCTTTGTGCCAGTACTAGTAGTCATTTGACTTCATTCACAATGACATCTACAGATTGAAACTAAATGCTTTTCGAGCAAAATTTGCAAAAAAATATACAATGTATATGCGGTGAAAAACTTTCAAATATTCATGTTTTGTATCACTGTCCAGGTTTAAAAAAGTTCCTACCATCATTTCAAAATAAGTCCCTACACGAGGTTCTTACGAATCCAAGGCTATTGTGTGAGATAGCGTTATCTCTGATGCGATCCCCAGTAGCTTCATTTTTGTAAAATTTGACAATGCGTCTGTTACAGAATTGAAATCAGAATGATTCCAAATGTTCAGGTTCTGCTTTTAGCATAGTTTTGTTGCTGTTGTTGTTGTTCTGAGGGTTGTTCTTCTTGTGTTTCTTTGCCTTGTTTTATTTTTTATTTTTTGTATTGTTTGGAATTAGTATCTTGCTATGTACATCTTCCATCTCATCACCCCCCCCCCCTCCCCTCCCCCCCCCACTCTCCCCGTCTGATATCACATTAAGTGAACAGACATAAAATTGAAGACACACACACACAATGACATTTGCAATGTCCATCCAGTCATTTCTGCAGAAGTTATTCTGTGTGTGTGTGTGTGGTGTGTGTGTATGTGTTTTCAAGGATAACCTGTGTGGGGGGAGGGGGGGGGGGTGTAACTTTAGTTTAAGTTAACTTTAAATATTTATTATTCTTATTAAAAATTAAAGCATGTGCCTGTCAGTGCTGTAAAATGTTGCCCTTTATGGGCTGACTAAACTGAAGTATTTCAAATTAATTAAATTGAATTACTTAGTTAAATGATACTAAAGTACCGATTATAATGTCAAGTGACTACCTATCACTGTATCATTATACCAACAACAAAAAATGAAACAAACAAAAAAACCTGTTAACAATTACATGCAGTGGTATAGTATGACTGAGGAGTATTGCTCAATGGACGTGAAGGAAATCAATACTCCCTTACAATATGGTGATATGTATGTTTTCATGTCATTTTTCTTTTTTTCTTCCCTTTTTTCTGCAGACTCCTACAAATGCCAAGAAAAGAAGGAAAAGTATGGGTGCAAGCACAGCTTCCAAGAAAATAAAGACTGAAGGAGAAAAGGTGAGTATGTTATATGTCATGTCAGTGATTTTAATAGATAAATTTGACAGCTCTCTTAAGGAGTTTTTTGTTGTTGTTTTTAACAAAAATTCATACATTTTGTAACTTAGTCTTCACCTATCTATATATTGACCCTCAAAATACAGGAACTTGAGGTGGGTTAAGCCGACTTGCACTAGTTCCATAGTAATGGTTGTTTCATATTTAGATTTATAAAGCCACCCAATCCACTGAAAACACAGCATGAAAAGCTGTCATAAATCTTCAAATATAAATTGTCTCATGCATAAAAGCAGGTTTGTACAGTGAAGCTGATATAAGATGTTTGTACTCATGTAGTTGTATACATGTATACATGTATTCACACATACAGGTATGAGGTAAACACACTCACCACACCACATCACACCACACCACATCACACCACACCACACCACAACACACACACCACACCACACCACACCACATCACACCACACCACACACACACACACCACACCACACCACACCACACCACACCACACCACACACACACACACACACACACACACACACACACACACACACACACACACACACGCACACACACACTGCACATGTGTTTCCAAACAAGGTGTGCAAACAGCAAGTTGAAGACTAACTGTAGAGTATGAAGGCTGATAACTAAAGTATTCTCAAACAGGGCAAAGGTTTACCCCTGACCAGCTCCAACCCCTGTGTGTCAGGACCTAGGAGCAAGAAACAAGGGAAAAATACCAAACAGTCTGGCAAAGGTAAGCTCTTTTCCTAACTCTCTGTCTCTCTCTCTGTCTCTCTCTCTGTCTCTGTCTCTCTCTCTGTCTCTTTCTCTGTGTGTGTGTGTGTGTGTGTGTGTGTGTGTGTGTGTGTGTGTGTGTGTGTGTCTCTCTCTCTCTCTCTCTCTCTCTCTCTCTCTCTCTCTCTCTGTGTCTCTCTCTCTCTCTCTCTCTGTCTCTCTGTGTGTGTCTCTCTCTCTGTGTCTCTGTCTCTGTCTCTCTCTCTCTCTTTGTGTCTCTGTCTCTCTCTGTCTCTGTCTGTCTCTGTCTGTCTGTCTCTCTCTGTCTCTGTCTCTGTCTCTCTCTCTGTCTCTATCTGTGTGTGTGTGTGTGTGTGTGTGTGTCTCTCTCTCTCTCTCTCTCTCTCTCTCTCTCTCTCTCTCTCTCTCTCTCTCTCTCTCTCTCTCTCTCTCTCTCTCTCTCTCTCTCTCTCTGTTTATTTCTCATATGTAAGTTTTTTTTAATCATGTTTAGGTGGTTATGTTAAGTCTGATTTGTTCTGGGGTGAGGGGTTTTTTTTTTGGGGGGGGGAGGGGGGGGGGCGGTTGCTTTTTTTCACATTAAAATAACTATAGCGCTGGGTTTTTGTTTTGTTTGTTTGTTTTGTTGTTATTTAACTAAAGTGCTGTTGCCTTGTCCCTATGAAAATCTATCAGTCATAAAGAAGCGTAAACTGAAATGGTACGGGCATGTAACAAAATCAAAAGTACTTGCAAAAACAATACTGCAAGGCACTGTCCAAGGAGGAAGAAAAAGAGGCAGACCAAGGAAGAGATGGGAGGACATCAGAGAATGGACAGGCCTAGAACTCAACAAAACCCTGAGAAAAGCAGAACAGAGAGAGGAATGGAGGGAACAGGTTGTCATGTCTTCATGGGTGCCCCCACGGTCGCCAGACTAAGGGATAGATAGATAGATAGGTAGATAGCTGTTGCTTTAACCCTCTTAGTCCCAAACCGGGATTTGCCGGGATTTAATAATTGCCTCTCTTGAATCCTGAACCGGGGAATCAAAGCTCTATCAGGGGAGAGGTACAAGAGGCCTGCTGAGAGTCTGGAAGTAATTATAGCTGCTGGTATGTACTTAGAAGGAGGAAAAGGCCAGCCTGCATGTGTGCCTGACCTATTTCGTTATAAAATGCGAAATCTAGAGGCAATTTGTGTTCAGAGAATCTGAAATGCAAGAGAGTTAATGAATGTATGAAAACACTTCATGGATTGTTGGTTTGCAGCAGCAGCAGCAGCGGCGTCGGCCACGCTGTGGAGCAAGCCCCTGGTGACGGTGTCGCTGGCCACGCTGAAGAGGACGGGGGCCCACTTCCTGCAGGACGGGCCCTGCGCCAACCTGCCCTACAAGGTGTCCAAGTGCAGCGAGTGTCGCATCGCCGTCAACCAGGGAAACCTCAACATGCCCTCCATCTTCTGCCGATTCTATGCCTTCAGGAGGTCAGCTGCAATTTCTGGCCTTTGTGGCGGCCACCATAGTTGTGACATGAGTGTGTGTGTGTGTTTGTTTATTTGTTTTATTCTTTTATATTTTATTTTGTTCTTTTATATCGAGGATAATGGAATAAGCACTCGTGTGCTTTTTCACAACCAGTCCCCGTGTGTATGCAGTTTTGTAAATCTTGTCATCTGTTCCCACCGGCACTCAGTGGCCTACTCTTTTGAAAAGCAGAACAGGATTTAACATGTGGGCAAGATGTTCTGCATGCGTTCGCACATGGTGTCTCGGTTTATAGTCTCATCCGAAGGACTTTTAGGGAGAGAGGGGTCAGCACTGATGTTAATTCCAAGGGAAAAATCTCCAGGTTGTGGTGTGTGTGTGTGTGTGTGTGTGTGTGTGTGTGTGTGTGTGTGTGTGTGTGTTTCAGATAGAAAGAGATAGTAGTGTGGAGAAGGGAAGAAGATATAGATTACATCATGAAAATATTTTATTATTTCTTTCCAAACATAGTACCATTTTTCATAGAACGTTTCTTGGTTTCATGCTTATTTTTCGCTACACGCTTTGTCAAGTGTGTGTAATGTGACAGTGATGTGTGGGTGTATTGTTGGCAGGCTGAAGTACCACGTCACTAAAGGCACAATCATGAAGGCCGGCTTCTCTGAGCTCTCTGATGCTGATCCGGACCACATCGAACCCTGGCTGCCTAGGTTTCCCAGTGAGTGCACCTTACACTTGAGATTGCATTGAAGTATGTCTGTGTGGGTGTGAGTGGGTGTGTGGGTGTGTGTGTGTGTGTGTGTGTGTGTGTGTGTGTGTGTGTGTGTGTGTGTGTGTGTGTGATCTGGTGGTTAGTTGTGCACTATGCAAGTTCAAAGGAATGTATATTGGAAGCCTAACCTGGCTGTCAATTCCTCTGGAAAGTGCTGAGTGGCAAACTGCTTATCATGTGACATATGCAATGAAGATCACTCTGAAACTCTGATTACTGTTGCCTGGTACCTATCCTGTAGTCTGACTGGCTATTGGGACACCACTGAAGATTTTGTGATAACTATGTATGAAACAAAAGAAGATTCTCCTGAACAGCTGTAGGGGGTACTGTAGAAATGGCAAACAAAATCTGTTGCTTGCGTGAATGTTTTCAGTTGAACTGACTTGGTTATGAAAAAAAAATCAGTGAAGCATTCAAGATCATGCAAAAGGCTGAGCAGAAACACTGGATGGGAACCCCAAAACATTTATCTTGCAAAATTACCATCACATGAGGCAGGAGACAGGCCTGTAAAACCTCACAAAAGGAAAAACTTACAACTTTGCATTTCACATTGACCACATGAGAATGGCCAGAACGTTCATACCGGGAAGTAAATGCATTTAAAAACAAAATTTTCACAGTTGACAAAATTTACAGGTAGAAAGTCTGATACAATAAAGCGTTGTAGGTGTGAACATTGTCAGTTCAGTATGTGACTCAAAATTAGGGCAATAAAGCTCTACCCTGGAGGTGAAATATAGTCACAGATTGTTCACAAGTGATTTCATGGGGCTTTTTTCTAATAGCTGACAAAATGAAAAAAAAAAAAAAAAGGATGTAAAGAATGATGTGAGTGCTGTGTGTGGCTTGACAGTTGAGGATCCTCAGCTGGACAAGACGATGGCCAAGTTCATCCTGAATAAGGTGGGCGACAAGTTCTGTGAGCTGGTTCAGCAGGAGAAGGAGGCAAAGGCCCTGCCTGGGACAGATGGTGAGTCTCTGCTCTGTGCACATTCTGACTGGAGAATTTTACCAGTGTTCTGTGGTTAGAGTAAAATGCAAATTATCATTTAAAAAAAACCCATATTCATATGTAATGCATTTGGTATGCATGACACAACATGTACACTTACTACTTGTGTGGCAGTGGAGGAGAATCCCAAAGGTTTTTGTGTCCTTCCAAGTCTTGGTGAATTAATGTTTTTATAAAATTAAAGTGTTCATAAAATTTAAGTTTTTGGTTCACATACTGGGCTCTCTATGTTGAGGGCTTTCAGCACCACATAAGTCATTTAAAGTTGTATAATATTTGCATTTCAGTCCAAGCATTGTCAGATATGTCCTTGTATAGCCTGATAAATCTTCATTTCACTCTTAGTATAGCTTATCTTCAAAGACTAAAGGATTGTGCTTTGATCCAAGGGAAGCAACTAGCGAAAACATCAAATCTTTGGAGCTCTGTGCTGACCTTTTCAGAGTAAAATGCTTGTAAGTGAAGAAGGGGACATTTCAAGGTCCTTTAAAAAAAAAAATTCTTACAAAGTGCTTGTATGTGTGTGGTTACATAATTTTCTACAGGCATGGCAGTATAAGGGAAATGTAAACTGAGATCACAGTGACTTTAGACCAAGAAGTAGCATCCCTTGAAAATCTCTTACCCTATGTATGTTTTGTTTCAGCAACAGTGGTGTGGAAGCGTGCAGTGACCGGTGTGTGCGTGAAATGTGCGATGTGTGTGAGACGACCATCTTCAACATGCACTGGGTGTGCTCCAAGTGTGGCTATGTGGTCTGTCTGGACTGCTACAGGGCCAAGATGAGAACCCTCAGTGGTGACAACAAAGGAGGTAAGGGCTCGTCTCCTTTGGATAGCGTCATTGTCTACTTTGCTAGTTGTTGTAATTCTCAAATCGGTGTGTGTTGTCGCTCGTTATCATTTTTGTTACTTTCCGGTCAAGAAGCATTGTCTGAGATTAGTGCTTTTTATTTTACAAGAATAGAGAATGATTGTTTAAAGAAATTGAAGTCTTTATTTCTTCTGATTGATTATAAGATCAAGTGAAAAAAGGTTTGTTGATATTACTAAGAATTCAAACATACAGTTTTGTATTTTTTGAACATAAGTCAAATAGAAAAAAGTCTGGTCATATAAATTAATATCCATTACTGATTTCTTCCTCGAGTTCTGTGTTATGGCTTTGGTCTTTAAAAAAAGTACATAAGTGAAGGTTCGGGGACAAAAGAAATCTATACTAGTCATTATTTAGGTTAAGAAAACAAAATAGAATGAAAAAGGTGATATCTAGAACTGTTATTTTGATTTTTTTTTATATAGTATTTGTACAGTGTGAACAGTACATTATTTTGATTTAAAGTGTGAAACTTATTTTAGTTTAACAACAATAACACCACAGGTACCTAGCGCGAGAGCTGATCTGGCTCTGGCCAGCAAGACTACTCATTCTCGCCCAAGCAGTGTTCAGGCACAGGGTAAACTGAGTTGATAAGTTAATGGTGAAATATTTTTTTTGTTAGGGACCAGAAAACTCATGAGCAACATCTTGAATTTTAACCTTGGCATCACCTCACAAATGTATCAGAAGATTGGAAAATAATGGAAATTAAGGCAAAAAGTTACTGCGATGTGCATTACCCTGTATGGAAGAAAATCTAACTCTTAAGTGCATATGTAGTTAATAGAACTGGATTTAAAAAAAGAGAGAGAGAATAAAACCATGATGATAAAGCCGGTCAGTCACTCAAGCAAGCTAGGAAGCAAGCAATAAGTTACTGAATCATGCCAGTGGTGAAACAGTGTGCTGACCAGATAAAACGTGATGTATGCTATTGCAGAGGTGCCTTGTAGAAAGTGGCAGATCTGTACCTCCAGTCGCTACCCCCATGATGCCACCAAGCTGATGCTGACACAGATCATTCCTAGTGATGGTGAGACCTCATTTTCTCTGCATCTCTCTCTCATGACTTTTCTTACAGGGCTGCTTTTGAATCAAGAGGGTCTTTTTTGATTGGTTATAGTGGTCTTCCTGTTTGTCAAATGAGTCTACTTTACTGAAGATATGTTCCAGAGATTGATGTCTTTGATACAGATTTTTTTAAATTGTTTGTTGTTTTTTGGGTTGTACATTGTCTTTTCTTTGGTTAGAAGGAAGACTTGAATCGTAATAACTTCAGCACAGATTTCGTTTTAAGTAAAAATTAAGTCATGTTTGTGTATTTTCAGCTCATTTGAATGAAGGGATGAAACCAAAAAGATTGATTTAGCTGTAATATGTGTGGATGTTGTTTCTTTTAGTAAATAGTGTCTTTAAAGTTGCACATAAGTTGCAAATGACAGAACCAAAAAGAAAGAATATTGCTGTTGTGTCTTTCATAGGCTTGTAAACCTTGAAAGCAGACAAAATCAGCTGCAAAGCATTTCCTGAAAACTTGAAAGAAGCTGCTGTATGTTGAAGATCATTCACCCATGCTGCCCCTTTCTGTCTCCCCTTATTGCGAAAATGTTGTCAAATTGTGATAACCTATGTTTTATAAATGTTGATGTGTGTTTTGTCAGGATGATGTAATGGAAATGTATTTGGTGTGTGTGTGTGTGTGTGTGTGTGTGTGTGTGTGTGTGTGTGTGTGTGTGTGTGTGTACAGCACTGTGGGAACTGGGGCGCATGATTCACGACATACGGCGCAAGTGGTCCATCCCTGCCACCTGTCCCTGTGGTCAGAATGGGGCAGAAACCCAATCTCCTGTCAAGACTGATTACAAGGTAGGAGGATTTCTTTGTAAGCTTCTTGCTGCTGATACATATATGTATACATAGTAAAGTAATGTATCTCCCCCCTCCTCATCGTCTCTATCTCTCTCTGTTTCTGTCAGTCTCAGTCTCTCACATGCATGCACACACACATGCACACAAACTCACACACACGCACGCGCACACGCTCACACACACATATATGCTATTGTGAATGAATGTTTTTTTGTTGTTTTTTTCACCCAGCATACATCTCTCTTTGTCTGAGCATATTTCATGCTTTATCTATTTGAACAGTGAAGTGAAATTTTAATCTGAAAAAAACTGATCCTTGAGTAATGTAAACAGTTACTCAGCATCATTATAGGTCTTTGTTGAGGGAGGCTAACAGAAAAGCCATAGCAAGTGACAGTCCTGTTCCACTCTTAAGAGGCTCTTTCATTCTGTTCTTGTGCCAGTAAGGATGAGAATGAAGAACAGATTTTCATACGGTAACGAAGACATGTTGACAATTTTCAGACGACGGCAAAGAAGTTGTTGAACGGCGCAGGAGAAGGCAAGTCCAAGGCAGCAGCTGCAGCTGCAGCACTGCAGCAGCTGAAGAAGGACCCCGACACTGCAGCAACTGCCGACGCCAAAAGCTCCAGCAGTGTGCAGCAGGACGGCAGCGTGAAGAAAGAAGGCAGCAGCAGCAGCAGTGGGGGGGCAGGAGTGAAGGAGGAGGGGGGGGCCAGCAGCCAGAAGCTGGGGGGGTGCACCAGCCTGCGCGAGCTGCTGACGAAGACAGCGGGCAAGGGTCGCGTGGGGCTGGAGAAGAAGGCCAAGGCCAAGCCTGCGGGCAGCAGCCTGAACGACATCATCCAGTCTGTGGTGGAGAAGAGCTGCCGCCACCTGGACGCCCCCACCCACACCTTCAAGTTCCTGCACTACATCCCCCGCCTGGGCCAGTGGACGCGGGAGCTGCCCATCGTGGCCCACAGCCTGACAGAGACGTCGGTGCTCTACCCCGACGTGCCCCACTCCTGGCTGTGCGACGGCCGCCTCCTCCGCCTCCACGACCCCCACCACAAGGGCAACCTGCAGATCTTCCAGGAGCAGTGGAAACGCGGACAGGTGAATGGTCTTGCCTGTTTCTGGCTGTGGTGGGATGTTGTCATGGGTGAATTGTGGGTTTACATTCTTTGTGTAAATATTCTTTGTTGTTGTTTTTTTAATGTCATTGTGTCTTAGTATTTTTCTGCACTAGTTTTATTTACGGTCATTTAAAGGTAAGTTTTTATTGTCACTTGATGGCAAATGTATCAGGTCTTGATTTTTTTTTAGTAAGAAAGAAGCCACAAGTGTTATATCAGTTATTTTTCTCTGTGTCTGTGTTTGTGTCTGCCTCTGTGTGTGTTTGTGTCTGTGAGACAGTTTGTGAATGGACATTACCAGCTGTATTGATATGCACAGAGAAATGTGGTAACAGAATGCTGTATAGTCCATTTTTCTGTTCACAGCCTGTGATGGTGTCCAGTGTGCACAAGCAGGTGAACGCAGAGCAGTGGAGGCCGGAAGCCTTCAGTCGGCAGTTTGGGGACAAAACCAACGACCTGGTCAACTGCCACAACGGAGACATCATCGCCGACCATCCCATGAGAGACTTCTGGGATGGATTTGAATCCATTGAGAGTGAGTGTTGGTTTGTGCACAGTAGTATGCGCCCTTCTGGAGATATCCATTACACTTTTAGAGATGATGAACACAGAAATGTGAATCAACATTGTGAGATGTTTTCTTTTGTTGGTTTTTTTTTAAACCAGTTTTTTTCGTGTGTGCAAAACATTATGATTAAACAGAGAAGTTGTTTTGTGTATTGTCAGCTGTGGTTTGTCTCCAGTTAAGGAGAATGACTACTGTAGGTGCTACAGAGCACTATGATTTTTATATTCAGACTGAGGAGTAAATTTGTACTTATATTTTATTCATCACTACTAGTTATCTGTTTGAGGTTTTCTTGTTTTGAGGTGTTTCTTGTTTTTTTTTGTTGTAATATTTTAATCTGTTTGCTTTTGCTGAGCTAGCTGTTTCTGAGTGTCATCAGTTTTAAAATGTTGTCAGTAAATTGGCCATAGTGAGCAATTGTTTAGTTTTTGATGATGAATTGTACTTTCTTTTTTCTGCTGCTCAAGGTGCATGCCCAGGGGGTAGAAGATACAACATTGCTATAGTATAGTATAGAAAACACAAAATTGCTATATCATAATACTATTGTCATTTACTACATTGATTGCAATAACAAATATTTAAAAAAGACTAATGTGGTGTTCAGATAAATACTTTTGTAATCAAGACTTAGCAAATAGAATTCAATATAAGTGTATTCATTTTTTTCTTAACACTTTCTACCCCGGGTACGGATTAATCCGTACCACGCGATCATCTCCCCTGGACGGGGTACGGATTAATCCGTACCACAGCAGGTACTTTCACTTTCGCCCTCCCATTCTGTTCTATTCTCACATGGTTGTCTTAGCTTGTTGGCTTTAGCTGCCACGTTGGTCGCACATCGTTCACAGCTAATTTGCATATAAATTGAGCGTGTTTTTGTTGTGTTTATTGTTGTTTTACTTGTCATATGCTTGTAGTATGGCTTTGGTACATCATACTTTCACTGCTGACGAAGTAACAGAAGTTTTAAACGAGTTATTACGTTGCCGATAAAGATCGTGTTTTGGATAGAGATCGTGAGAGCTTTGAGTCTCGTGATACTCACTGTGTGCCGGGAGGAGCGAGATAGGCCAGCTAAAAGGGGGGGAAGGGGGGGGGGGTGACTGGGGAGGGGCGTGGCCTTGGTACTGTGAGTACCGCTATGATAAACACCAACTGTTTACATGAAAATGAACTACAAGCCACCTGGTGAAGTGCAAACATTCTGTACATATGAATAAAGTAGTGTAGAAAAGTTCAGGAACTTTCTTGGACTAGGGAAGAAATGTTATCTGTATATTCCATGATCGTTATTGTGACAGTGTCCTGTCTACAGTTCAGTGGTTCCCTTTGATTATATTACATTTGATGCATGCTGGAAGAAAACTTCTATAGTACCTATGTTTGTCCCTGTTTATTTGAGATTCTTGTATAGTTTTGTTGTTATTGTGTTGCATTTGTTGCATACATTGTGTAAAAATCGTAAGCCCATCAGTGGGCTCACCACTTAAAATCAGAGCAATTACGTAATTTGACACCATAATTAACATACTCTTTTTTATGCAATATAAATTTTTATGCACGCATATAATGGGCAGTCATTTACCCACACAATGCCATAGTTTCATAAGAAATGGGCTTCAAACAAAAAAGATATGAGGATTTTTACTATGATGACCCAGTGCACACTGCACTCAGCTGCTGCAGGGCTGGTCCACAGAGACTGCAGTGCAGCTGCACCCTTGGGGTACAAAGTGTTAAGGGAGTGTCACTGCATGGTAATGTGCATTACATAAAAGTTGACGTTCAGTTCAATGTTAAAACTGCTTGAAGCAATGTGATATATTCAAGTTAGTGATTGAAACATTAGAGTGTTTGACATAAAGCAGTGTGTGATTTAAGTAAGTGAGTGAGGAGCTGTAACAGTGTTCAGAGTGTAATGATCAGTTACATTTCACACAAAGGACGTGTGCAATATGACAGATGAATGTTACACTCCAGTGATGACCAATAACAATGCCTGTATGTACCCCTGCCCCTGCAGACCGGCTGGTGGACGGGAAGGGTCGTGACCTGATGCTGAAGCTGAAGGACTGGCCCCCAGGCGACGACTTTGCGGAGCTGCTGCCCTCCTACTTTGACGACCTGATGGCGGCCCTGCCCCTGCCCGAGTACACGCGGCGCGACGGCAAACTGAACCTGGCCTCCCGCCTGCCCTCCTTCCTGGTCAGGCCAGACCTGGGGCCCAAGATGTACAATGCCTTCGGCTCAGCCAAGTTTCCCCGGGAGGGCACCACCAACCTGCACCTGGACATTTCTGACGCCGTCAACGTGCTGGTGTATGTGGGCGTCCCCTCTGACGGGCCCCACGGCAAGAAGGAGCACGAAGAAGGTCAGTTAGGGATGGGGACAAGATAAGCTAAGAGGAGAAGAGGGATGGGTTTTTTTTTTGTTTGTTTGTTTTTTTTGTTTTTGTTTTTTTTTAGAAGAGGGATGTATTGTTTTGTGTAGCATAATGGCCACAATATTATACTGTAGTAGCATGTCAGTGTTGGAGAGTCCTCTTGTGAGTAAAGCCAAGAGGTTGGGGTTGAATATCATAGGAAGGACATAGGTTGTTCTTATAGGTCTCCTTGTTATAAGGGTAGGCAGGTAATGGTAATATTGTAGTGTTAGTATCACATCTTAGGGCTCTTTCAGCTGAGGGCTTGTGAGTAGTAGCGTGAGTTTGTTTCAAGATCTCAAACACCGGTGCTAATGTTTTTTGAGTTCAGGAAATGAAATAGTCTTTCAATTGTGCAACCCCCCCCCCTCTCTGAGTACCTGCTATGGTAACAGTAGAAAGAAATAACTTGCTATGTGGACAAAATCCAGTCTTATCCATATGATATTCAATAAAAGCAGCACACTTCTTTGAATGAGCATTGGCAGAACATTTTTTTTTTCATCTGGTAACTTGTTGAGTGTGTTTGGAATAATAGTAGATGTAATATATGTGAGAGTGCTCTTGCCTATTTAGTTATGATGGTATTAGCTCTGGTAGCCATGCATGTTCTTGTTTTAACAATTATATGTGGTGTGTGTAGCGGCAGTGAAGGCAATAGATGAGGCAGGATGTGACAGCATCACCAAGCGACGCATCAGAGAGGTGCATGAGCTGCCCGGGGCACTGTGGCAGATCTACGATGCCCATGATGCCGACAAGATCCGGGACTTCCTCAACAAGGTCAGTCCTACTGCACACAGGGCATTGAACTGCCTGACAAGAGGAAAACTGGCAACTTGTGGACTTACTTAAATACATATATATATATATATATATATATATATATATATATATATATATATATATATATATATATATATATATATATATATATATATAAAAAATATAGTGTAGATAGATAATAAGAAGGGTGTGCCTTATCAAGTTGTTTTTTCTGCTAGAAACAAACAAGGGGAGTGCCGAGATTAACTGGGCTTAGTGTGGAATGCCACTATTAGTTTCTGTACAGTTTATATGGGTTAGTTTCTTGATTTGCTCCTGAACTTCATGGCAAAATGATTTACCACAGGCAGAACAGTAACAAATACCTCAACTAATAAGTAGAGATAACCAAAACAAAAAAAAATCAACAAACTAACAAATTTCATGGGAAACAAGCAGGTTGTTGATGGTGAAGTAAACAGTCATGGAGGACTGACTGACTGACTGACCGATGCCTTACCTTGCCTCACTGTTCAGGTGGCGAAGGAGCGAGGAGAGGAGATAGAGCCCAACCACGACGCCATCCACGACCAGAGCTGGTACCTGGATGAAAACCTGCGTGACCGTCTGCTGAAGGAGTACGGGGTGCAGGGTTACACCATCGTCCAGTGTCTGGGGGACTCCATCTTCATCCCAGCAGGGGCGCCCCACCAGGTCAGTTTGGTTTTGTTGGAGGTTTTTTGTTTTTTTCAGTTCTGTTTCCCTGCCAGAGCCTTTATTTATCAACGTCCGGGAGATTTGATCTTCATCCCAGTTTTATCCCAGTTAGGTCCCTCTGTGGAGTCGGTTCACTCCCTAGTTTTGACAGATGTCTTTCAATCAGGTCAGTGAATTTCAAGATCCAGTCCTGTTGTCCTTCAGTCAGGCTTATTTACTTCCTATTTCTTCTTATTTCTGCTTATCTTCATGCGCGCGCGCACACACACACACACACACACACACACACACACACACACACACACACACACACACAATTCTCTCTCTCTCTCTCTCTCTCTCTCTCTATCTCTATCTCCCTCCCTCCCTCCCTCCCATGTAAAATCAAAGTGTTTTTGGTTGAATGAGGTGCAGACCTAAACTAAGCTGTGTATTGCCAACTGTTGCAGGTGAGAAATCTGCACAGCTGTATCAAAGTGGCGGAGGATTTTGTCTCCCCTGAACACCTCAACCACTGCTTCCGCCTCACACAGGAGTTCCGCCAGCTGTCCGACACCCACTCCAACCACGAGGACAAACTGCAGGTACGCTGCATTCCTCACACCTTTTTTTTTTCTTTTTTTTAATTTTTAGTTTAACCCTCTTAGTCATGATTTGGGATTTGCTGTGATTGAATAATTACCCCCCCTCAGTCCGGATTGGGATTTGCCAGGATGTACACACAGTAGATTTCCATCAGGCTGTGACCATCACTGATTGCTACCACATGTCAAAGCTCTATCAGGCCAGAAGGAGAAACCCTGTAGAGTGTCTGGAAGTAATTATAGCTGCTGGTGTGTACTTAGAAGGAGGAAAAGGCGAGCGAGCATGTGTACCTGGCCTGATTTCATGATGGAATGCGAAAAGTAGGGGCAGTTTGTGTTAGAGACATCGAATGCAAGAGGGTTAAGTTAAGAATAAAGTAAAAATTGAAAACATCTTTCATGGTCCATAACAAATTAAAACATTAAAAAAGAGAGAAGGGTGGTGAGATAGCCTAATGATTAGAGCATTGAGTTCATGATCTGACAGATAGCCTAATGATTAGAGCATTGAGTTCATGATCTGACAGATAGCCTAATGATTAGAGCATTGAGTTCATGATCTGACAGATAGCCTAATGATTAGAGCATTGAGTTCATGATCTGACAGATAGCCTAATGGTTAGAGCATTGAGTTCATGATCTGACAGATAGCCTAATGATTAGAGCATTGAGTTCATGATCTGACAGATAGCCTAATGGTTAGAGCGTTGAGTTCATGATCTGACAGATAGCCTAATGTTTAGAGCATTGAGTTCATGATCTGACAGATAGCCTAATGATTAGAGCATTGAGTTCATGATCTGACAGATAGCCTAATGGTTAGAGCATTGAGTTCATGATCTGACAGATAGCCTAATGGTTAGAGCGTTGAGTTCATGATCTGCCACCAACAAGATACCTGTTTCTTGCCAAGTTCACGACAATAAATTGGCAAAGGTTGCATTTGCATCTGCCTTGTTTGTGGCTTATGTAGTGTTTCTGCATTATGTTGCATGTGATGAGCCACAGTGTGTTTGTGGTTTACAGGTGAAGAACATCATCTACCATGCGGTGAAGGACTCTATCGCTGTGCTGAGAGAGCTGGAGCCTGACGGTGAGCTCTGATCTCCCCAGGATTCTGTCTTCTCCGTTGCTGACAACTTCATCGTTTGCAGCTGATGATCATGGAGATGCTCCCAATCGCTGCTCTGCATCCATTGCACTGCTGGACACAGAAACGGACTTATCATGGGGTACCTATGGAAATCTCCACAGCATGTCAGAAACCTGACCTTGGCTGTTTGGACTGGCTGACTTTGTAAATGTGGACACGCAAAGAGAAATCGTCAAACAAACTTTTGTTCGTTTTGTCATTTGTCGTGCTTTTTTTGTGGACGTGATAGTACTCGGGATGTGGAACGGGCCCAGTGATTTGTGTTGCTGTGAACAGTGTGGAGAGAGACAGTAGGCAGTTCCTGGACTACAGATAGCACTGTGTCAACCAGACCTGTCTGGACTTCTGATGTTGAACAAACAAACCAATATTGTCTTGATGTTGGAAATTTGCATCTGTGTCTTTTAGAGTTTTTTTAATGGCTTTGAATCTGGACATTGTCTAACCATTCTTATTTCTATCTTGTTTGTTGCGGCCTATGGAGAGGAAGAGTGTGGGTGTGTGTTCAGTGTGCTTTCTTGCCATAGGGGCTGTGTGAAGGGGTGCACCCCAAATGGCTGTGTTGTGTTCGCTTTGTGTATCTGCAGTGTATATCTGAAGTAAGCTTGATGTGTATCTAATTGTAACTAACTACGTTTTTGTTGGCGTTGTGTGACTGGTGTATATCTGTCACTTGGCTTATAACACAAAATCTACTGCTACAGCTTGACTGAATGTTCTCACTCTGCGGTTTTCTTTGTCTTGGGTAAAACTTCGGTAGCATTGATTGTGTGATAGGGTGTGTTTGCATTCTGGACCCTTTCTCCTCCGTGCCGGGTGAAGTGTGAATGATGGCGCACATGGTGTCCGCTTCTTTCCTCTGCCCCACCACCCAATGGAGAAAGGAAGACACCAACAGAGGGGACAGGACAATGCTGCCTCGCTGGAATATGAACGGTGCATACTGAGATATGGAGTGGGGTGCAGTGACCACACTGACTGCAGCTGCCATCGGCTGTGGTGTGAATAAACCTGTGCAGAACCTGTTCAGCAGGGTGCTTCGACAAGCTTATGATGGAAAAATACAGACCAGCTTATCCCAGATATGATGAGGAGATGTAGACCAGCTTATCCTAGATATGTTGGATAGATGTAGACCAGCTTATCCTAGATATGTTGGATAGATGTAGACCAGCTTATCCTTGATATGTTGGATACATGTAGACCAGCTTTTCCTAGATATGTTTAAAACAACTTGTAATGGATAGATTGACCTGCTTTACCTGGATAAATGTAGACCATTTTAATATGGATACATTTAGACCACTTTTACATAGGAAACATTATAGACCAGCTTTTGATAGACAGAATGTAGACCAGCTTGACAGGGATTAATGCAGACCAGTCAACTACAAGTTGTTGTTTTTTTAAACCACAGTAAAAAGCTATGAAATTGCCTTGGTTTATCTTATATATAAAACAGTGATCTTTGAATTGGCCTGTCCATGTTAGGAAAAGTAAGATCTTCCTTTAGTGAACAATACACAGTATATTTTCAGTTTGATTTCTAAAATGATGTTCTAGAATAGGGCGTCCTTCTTTAACCCTTTCACTGTCTGTGAATTAAGCTTGACATTAAATCCTATTTGCCAGGATATTCCCCCCCAAAACAGGTACATATTTTCAAAAAAATACAACTGCTTAAAAGAGGGGATTCCTTGTGATAAGTGCAAGATTACTGATTATCAAAAGAATCTAGAGACCTTCACCTTTCCAAAAATATCCTGTGTTTAGTAAACAGTCTAACAGTTTACTCCATGGACATGGCAGCAAAGAGTACATGTTATTGCTGACGAGTTATCTTGTCAAGTAAGGCATGGAACAGGTTAAAGTACACATTTTATAACTGTATACTGGAGTAAATAAAGCAGACAGTGGTTATACTCAGCTAGGAAAAGGCCACCTTTATTTTTTCATAAGTATAATTATTGTGTCTCATTTTACATGATTTCTAACCAATGCTTGCAAGTGCAAAAGAATATTGGAAAGAGTGTCAAATGTTGTCTTTGCCCTAGAAGATTTTGTCTAGAAAAAAGGTAATAGTGGATTGTTGTGGCTGCAATCCCACTGCATAGTACTGTATGCCCACCCTATAGACCCCTCATCTGGCCAGAGTTGTGTCTGATTCTGAAAGGTGATCTCTTTGTGACTGCTTTTGCCTGGGCATTGCACTGAAACGGACATGGGATATTGCAGAATATATAAACATATATACATATATATGTTACCTCTGTGATCTGTCGTTTGTTTGTTGTCAGTATTCTGCCATTTTGGTTTCTGTGTTGCTTATGGACGAATGTAACCAATACAGCCACAAGTCGACGATTTACAAGAGGTCACATGTTTCTCTTGCTCATACTGTTTGTACAGCTACCTGGGTTTGCAAAATGAAGGAACTACGCCAATAATAATGATAATGGTAGATATGGTCATAATGTAGTGTCTTAATCTCTATAACGAAACATTAAAAGGATGTCTATGTTTTTGCTTTGTGTGTATTTATTCTGCATCATCTGCTGCTTTGCTATCTATAGACAAACCCTGTGCCTGGTGTGTGAATGTGTGTAGCATATCTTCATGTAATTTTTTATCCTTAAAAAAAATTGTTTCTCTTAGTCTATGCATTTTTTTGTTTTAAGAATAGTATGAATGCAGAATGATGAGATCAGTCGAACAAAACCAACTTGCTGGATGGCTGACATGTTATTAGTCAGCACTGTGGCTTTTTTTTTTTTTAATGATGTCTTTGAATCCTCGAACCTCCAATCCTCAGACCATTGCTCCTGTCACAAACCTCCTGGATGAGTCTGTTCAGATGGATTGTTGGTGGCAGTGTGCCACCCTTCATGAGTGACTCTGTGGATACTTCTTGAAGACAGGCAGATTTCTTTGGCATTTTAACACTAACAAAGTCAGGGCAGGTGGGGACATTTTTAGGATTTTCTCTGTGTGTGTTTTGTTGTTGTTTTAACGGGGTCATTTTGTGTGTGTGTTTTTTGTTGTTTTTTTAAATGTTTTTTTATGGTTTAGTTTGGTTGGGTTGGGGGTGGGGTTGTACTAAAAAATTGTAATTATAAAACTTTGAAGCGGCTTTGTTCTTTTTCTCTTAACCAGAATCTGAGAATGGATGTAAATGCAGTGGTATCATTAAAAATGGCTCAGAAATACTAGGCTACACTAACACCCCCCCCCCCCAATTTTTTTTAACAAAGTGAAAACAAAAAAACAAACAAAAAAAACTATGAAAAACCAAATGATACACAAAAAATACCCTGGTCATACCAAAACTCCCTAAATAACCAGAAAAGAAAAATATCCCCCACAATAACAACAAAATTACAACTGATTTACAAAGTTCAGTCTCTATTTAGTTGAGAATGCTGGTCTCATTTTTCACAGTGACAAACTGAATATTATGCACCAAACGTTCAACCAGTACACCATTCCAGATCTCAATTCACCCAATCTGCCCTTGGTAACCCAAATTCTCGGTCACAAATCTGCAGCACCAAACCAATCCAATCATGTTGTTTATAGCCCCGCCGACCACACAGGCCATATCGGGGCAGTTACCAATTGCATGAAGTCTCTGAATCAGTTGGCTCTAGCATTAGATAGTTGTAACTCTGGAAAGCAAAAGACTTAAAACCAAGTTAGCCGATTTCTGGGACTGAACAGTGCATGCAGGATTATCTTTTCTTCTAGTCACACACAGGGCTACGATCTTCAGTCTTGTCCAGAGGACTGGAAGGGGATCAGACTGCAGAACTGTTTGCCCTGACTGAAGAAAAAGTCTCTCTCAGTTAGGTGCCGTGGCTATAAGTGAAATATCAAATCTGTGACCCTTGGATCATGCATCCAACGTTGTACCCACTCAGCCAGCTATGTCAGGGACATGATACTGTGCATCTACAATGGATCGGAATTAAACACAGATGAAAGTACTAACATCAGCTTTTTTACCAGTTCTGTTTTCAGTTTTCTCATGTATCAGCCCATGCGTGTGGAACATTCCTTGATATAGGAATAGTTTTAGTACACTATACCATAACTGCAAAAGTATTTTATAGCAGATGCTTCACCTGTAAATGGCAGTTGCATAACCCAATTTGCTGATTGAAGCTTTAATTTTGTGTTGGATATTTTCATGCTTTTCCAACTCACTAACACTGACGCAGATAAAGTGAGGCTTTTGACTGGAACTGATTATCTGCCTGATCTGGAGAGGAATGGGCTCCACCAGGCTCACTTGCCCAAGAGACAGCCTGAACAATTCAGTGCAGTGCCCAAGTGACTCCTCAAGTAGTTCCAGAGATATCCAGTCATGTACATGAGTGGAACCAAGGCATTGCCAAACTGAAAATACAGTGACTGTACCATTTTTGCAGATCAGATAGCTGTGAAAGCTTTTATCTTCTGTCATCTTACTTGGACACTGGACACCCTATACTGGGTATAGATAAAACAGTTGCTGGGGTCAGTGCAAATATGGTTTAGGTTAGAAATTATGGGCATGAGAGCACACACGCACACACACACACACACACACACTCACACTCACACACTCACACACACACACACACGCGGGGGGATGGGATAGCCTTGTGGTTAGAACTTTGCGCTCGCAATTTGACGACACGGGTTCGATTCCCGTTCGAGTATATTTTTCTCCTGGAGTTAACATCAATGCTGACTCCACTCTCCCTAAAAGTCTTTCGGATGAGACTGTAAATTGAGGCCCTGCGTGCAAAAGCATGCAGAGCATCTTGCGCACACGTTAAATCTTGTTCCGCTTTTCGTAAGAGTACACCATTGTGTGCTGGTGGGAACAGATAACATTTACAAAACTGCATGCACACGGGACTGGATGTAAAAAAGCACATGAGTGCTTATTCCATTATCCTCAATATAAAAGAATAAATAAATAAAATAACACATGCACTTGCACACTCGGGTTTTCTAACCTCAAGCCTTTGCAGCATGGAAATTACCTACTCTTCACAAACTAACAAAATCCTACATTCATTGACAGCTTTTATGGATTTCCTTTCAAGTCAGTAAAACACTTTAATATGAACACATTTTACATTACAAAATATATATATATATATATTGATATAGTTTCACACTGAATATGGCTGCATTTTGTTTGTGATTTTCACATTGTGCATGCTTTCTCTCTCTCTCTTGTCTGTCCTGATTTTTTAAAATTTTGTCTTTCTTCCTTTTTTGGTTGTAAAGTTTGATCCCTGAAATACAAAATGATCCAGCAACTTGAAAAAATGAATTTTCCCTGTTTTCCATCTTCATTCATTTCAACATGTCTGCATTCATAGGTGATTTCCCTCTGTGATCACCTTCAGTCAAATCACTATGAAGAGGCAATATATAAATTTACATTATATCTAACTTGTACCAAACAAAACCAAAAAGCTTAATTGAAAACAGTAGCAAAGCATAGAATTTCTTTCTTCAGGATTTCTTCAGAACACTAGCATACACCATCTCTCAACAGTCAACTGTTTTAGCCTACAGACTGTAATTTCCATACTCAGGGGGATGTCTTGAGGTATTTAATTTGTGTGGTGAAACCTGAAGCCATTTCTTGATAGAGGTATGAGAGTACATATCTTTAAAGTAAAAATTGTACATGTTTTGTATATGGTATTGCTTATGTGATCTGCCATGAAGCTGTACATAATATTGCTCTGTGGTTGTGTTCATAATGTGTTTAATTTGTAGGTGCTTGATGTCTTTGAGTGATATGTGCTTGTGTGTAGTTTGTTTTTAGTGTGCAAATACAAAGTTTTCTTTTCAGGGGGGTAGGAAAAGATAGAGAAGTTTTGTTTTGGGATGTGTTTTTTTTTATCAAATGCTTTGAATTCTTTTTTGAAAATGTTAGTATAATAGTATACTGATGAATAACAAAAATACATATATATTAACCAGTCTGCGTAGTTCTTGTTTGTTTATATATATAATCGAAGACAACTATCTGTGCTTTATGGTTGTCAGTATAAAAATAAAAGTGAAAATACAGTTCTTAACTGCGTTAATCACATAGCTGTTTGGGTTGTGCTTTGGTTTGATAGAAATGGATGTTAATTAGCACACAGAGAGTGAGAGGGAGAATGAATGTGTGGTTGTTCGTGTGTTGTTGGTTTATTTGTTTTAAAGTAGCCTACTCTGCTATCAAGGATCCAAATTTTCTTTTTTTTCTTTTCTTTTCTTTTCATTATTTCTTTCTTTCTTTCTTTCTTTCTTTCTTTCTTTCTTTCTTTCTTTCTTTCTTTCTTTCTTTCTTTTTTCTTTTCTTTTTTCTTTTCTTTTCTTTCTTTTCTTTTTCTTTCTTTCTTTCATTCATTCTTTTCTTTGTTTTCTTTCTTTCATTCTTTTTTCTTTCTTTCTTTCTTTCTTTCTTTCTTTCTTTCTTCTTTCTTTTCTTCTCTTTCTTTTCTTTCTTTTTTCTTTCGTGGTCAGCATTACAGTCTGTCAACTCTTAGCATTGCACCCAGTCTAAGCACACCAGATTCACATTTCTATCACTATGCAACTTTGGTGAGGGAAGATAAAGATTGTGTGGCACTTGTGGCCTGGCTAATGGTGACCTCGGTTCCTGTGTCGTCTGCATCCATGTGCATGATGAGTAGGTGACCAGGTCCTGGTTGGAAGACCCTTTGGGGACTGCTGCTGTAACCATGCCATCATGGTCACCACTCCAAAGAGGATTTCTCACTCAGTCTGGCTCCTTTAGGTAGAACAAAGGTGTTATAACTGATCAAATGTTATTAATGCCTACAGCTACATCACAAATCAAAAAGGCATCACTTATCAAGCCTAAAAACCCACAACTTAACCTAATTTCAGGTACCTTTGCCATGCAAAAAAGGTTTAAAATGGCCTCCAAAAACTGTTATTTTCAATCTTCTAAAAACTTTTGTACTGAAAACAGATAAAAGAATTTTGTTTTCAGACTGTTTTATAACTCAAAATATTCACATTTACACAGAAAAATCTTCACATCTGTTCATAGCAAACCAACCAAATAAACATTTATATTTTGGCTGTATGGAATCCTGTGTCTAATCATAACTGATTTAATGTCTCCATCAGTAGGTACAAATTTTGGACCAGGACAGATAATTTTGAATTCTAAATGATGCAACAGGAGTGCAGGGACGGTCTCTTGCAGTGCCGTGGGTTGCTGTAAGATCTCTTCATACTTATAGCTAGCCCCCAGAGAGTTAGACTGCTACCTCTCTCTGGAATGCAGTGGACTAGTCTGTATGTGGTGGGGTCAGGTTAAGGGAATGGGGAGTACTCAGTTGTAGCATTGGCCCATAATTTTCAAGATGAGCCACCCTCTGACATCCCCTCCTCCCCCCCCCCCCCCCCCCCCAAAAAAAAAAAAATCAACAACAAACAAATCATGGATCGGTGGTCTAGTGGTAACACGCCTGTCTAGAAAGTGAAAAGTCCAGGTAGGAGTGTGCGGTGGTACGAATCCCGTTTGGGTCCCAAAACTTTTCCCCCATCCAGTAGACCATGAGTGGTGGTCTGGGTACCAGTCTTTTGGATGAGACTATAAACCGAGGTTCTGTGTGTTACACATAATTATTAAGTGCACGTAAAAGAACCCACGGCAACAAGAGAGTTATTCCTGGCAAAATTCTGCAGAAAAAAGCCACTCTGACAGGGAAACAACTACACTTGCAGACAGGGAAAAGAAAACAAATAATGGGTGGTGCTGCACTTGTGGCGACGCGCTCTCCCCGGGGAGGAATGTGCCGTGACATATAGTGGTATGAAATAAAACAACAACAACAAAACTCCAAACAGCAACAACAAAACTCCAAACAGAACAGAGGGCAAAACCTTAGCACGAACAAAACTAACAAACACAAGATAAATGTGGACTTACTATTCACAGCTTAAATCAGTACTAAACCTGAGCTGTTTTACTACCCTTCTGTGTGTATGAGAGAGATGGGTGGCAGGATGGTTAAGACATTCGCCTGCCAACAAATAAACCGTGAGGTTCTCGGTTCGATTCCCAACCTTGCCCTTTCTTCTCAGTTTGCCTGAAAAAATCGAACTGAATGTCAAAGTCATTCAGATGAGACAACAAACCGAGGTCCCGTGTGCAAATGCACACAGAGCATCTTGCACATTTATTACAACCCGTTCCGCCTTTTGGAAGAGCAGGCCATTGTGTGCCAGTAGTAACAATTACAACACAATTTTTAAAAAACAACAAAAAAAAACCCAGCATGCTCACAGGTTTTGTGTTTAGACACCATCCCCGAGCAAAAACAAAAGAAAAAGAAAATAAGAAGGGAGTTGGAGTCCCCAGGGTGGTTTGGGGCTGTAGGCCTATGGCAACATTCTGGCGGCTCCTGCAAGGGCTCTGTAACCATCCATATTGGCGAGTGCCTTTCCAATGGACCATTCCAGCGACATGGAGAGCGCAACATCAAAGTCTCCCGAGACTGGCGGATGCCTACCTAGGCCCTAGGGGTGTGTGTGTGTGTGTGTGTGTGTGTGTGTGTGTGTGTGTGTGTGTGTGTGTGTGTGTGTGTGTGTGTGTGTGTGTGTGTGTGTGTGTGTGTGCGCGCGCGCGCGCGCGCTTCGTGACTCTTATATTAATGGGTTTTTTTTTCTTAGGTACAGTATCTGTTGAACAGGAAGAGGTGTACAAGACATAATTACTGTAGGCCTATTCATTGTATGCGCACAACCCCTGCACAACTGCTCACTAAGCTTGGCTGCACAGCCAACACTGAGTCAACCAGTGAACATTGTAAGAACATTGGGAATATCAGCAGAAACATCGCCTTGCTTGACCTGAATATTGTCAAGGATAATGAGTAGGCTATCTTTAGATAGTAGCACAGGCTTTACAAAAATACAAAGGTAAATTGCTAACGATATTAGGATTACTACGTCTTAGTTGTAAACAGAATCTAGATGCATTAGGTTGGCTGGTTCTGCTGCAGATAGGCCTATGTTATGCTTTCAAACACCCAGATTCAGACAATTCACTGTTGGCCATCGCTCTTTCTTTGTTTCTGGTCCATCCATCTGGAATGACCTCCCTCTCTCACTTGAATAGGGGGACGGGATAGCCTAGTGGTCAGAACATTGCGCTCGCAATTTGACGACCCGGGTTCGATTCCCGGTCGAGGGGATTTTTCCTCTGGAGTTAACATCAGTGCTGACTCCACTGTCTCAAAAGTCCTTCGTATGAGACTATGAGCCGAGGCCCTGTGTGCGAACGCACGTAGAACATCTTACGCACACGTTAAATCCTGTTCCGCTTTTCGTAAGAGTAGGCCATCGTGTGCCGGTGGGAGCAGATGACAAGATTTACAAAAACAGCATACACACGGGGACTAGATGTAAAAAATCACATGAGTGCTTATTCCATTATCCTCGATAAAAAAACAACAACTTCATCAACAGCCTATAATTTTTTATTTGATACTTTCAAATCCAGATTCAAGTCACTTATTTCAGACTTATGACCTTCCCCTATAGTTACACCTCTTGTGTGTCAAAGTCAAAGTCAAAGTCAAAAATTTTATTTTCAGATGGTACATTGAGTAAGCATCGATTTGCTTTTTTTCATCAAACCATCTATCTAAGGATAAAAACAACAAAAAAAGAACACATGTGTGTGTGTGTGTGTGTGTGTGTGTGTGTGTGTGTGTGCGTGCGTGCGTGCGTGCGTGCGTGCGTGCGTGCGTGCGTGCGTGCGTGCGTGCGTGCGTGCGTGCGTGCGTGCGTGCGTGTGCGCGCACGTAAATTTTAAAAAAATCTGAACAGTTACATGTGTGTGAATATTTTGAATACAAGCCCTTTGATTTGTTTGCTTAACAAGATTCAGCTCCATACAAATTCCTATGATGATGATGATGATGATGATGATGATGATGATGAGCTCCTCCTCCTCCTAATAATAATAATTATTATTGTCATTATTATTATCATTATTATTATTATTATTATTATTATTATTATTATTATTATTATTATTATTAGTAGTAGTAGTAGTAGTAGTAGTAGTAGTAGTAGTAGTAGTAGTAGTAGTAGTAGTAAGGTCCAGACAATCTTATTCTTATATAGTTAAATTCCTACTTAGGTCTAGTTCAAAATAAGTGACATGTAAGCTTAAGTCACTTTCATAAACAGTATATTTTCAGAAGTTGACGGGGGTACATGGTCTGGGGCCTAGGAATATTTTTATATCTCCAAAAATTGGTCACAATTAAGCTGTAAGATGACAGAATATTGTTCAGTGCTTGTCAGTGAATCCTGGGAAGCTGACACGAAGCCAGATGTTGTTACAGACTATGTGTTTGAAGATCATGACGGGGATACCGGCAGCGAAAGGTAAGCAACATGGACAGACCAGAGCCAGGGAACAGGGAGTTGTAGGGCCTATTGCCAGTTCTGCTAGACAGAAGATGAACATCTTTGGAAAAGACAAAGTTCTTGTAACGCTGTCAACTTCTATGGTTGTCACTATAACACACATCGGGAGTCACTCTGTCTGTCACATTTGTAATCCAACTTCGTAAAAATCCAGTAGGGGCGGAGCTGCAGGATCCCAGGTAAGGGTTTATTTATTTAGCCGATACTACAGACTGGACCGCATATTCCGCCCAACCCCTGCAACACCTCCTACTAGCCACACAGGATCGTGAAGCATGGAAAAAGATCTCTGTTGCGTCTTCTCTCATGTCCCCACTACGTCCTTTGGGACATGGGACTGAGTGAATGAGTGTGATACTATAGATCTTTTTTTTCTATTTCCACCAATCACGTGTGAAGGAAGGTGGCAGGATGGTTAAGACGTTCGCCTGCCAATATGTAAACCGTGAGTATCAGGGTTTGTACCCAGTCTCGCCCTTTCTTCCCAGTTTGACGAAAAAATCGAACCGAATGTCAAAGTCATTCGATGAGACTATAAAGACTGAGGCCCCGTGTGCCAATGCACGCAGAACATCATGCGCACCCGTTAAAACCCCATTCCGCCTTTCGTAAGAGTAGGCCATCGTGTGCCGATAGGAGCGGATGACAAAATTATTAAAAACCAGCATGCCCACAGGTGTTGTGTTTGACACCATCCCTGAGGAAAAATCGGGGAGTTGCCAGTTGGAGTCCCAGGGCCGATCAGGGCTGTATATGGCATCGTTCTGGTGGCTCCTGCAACGGTACTGGAACCATTCATATTGGTCATTGCCTTTCCAATGGTCATTCCAGTGCCGTGGAGAGAGGGGGGGGGGGGGGTCTGCTGCATGGGTAACAGCTTGCCCTCCATACTTACTTACCCAGGCTTTGCGCCCTAAAGACTAGAGTGCAACTCCATAGTCTTCCGAGACTGATGGGTGCCTACTATTACTACTACTACCAAGCACGTGATACGAAGCACTATAAACCTTTACAATACTAGCCTTGGCAATACAAGAAGATTCTATAGTCTACAGAATAGCCTCAATGATGAAGGCAGTAGAGAAGGAAATGAAGAAAAAGGCAAGTGCTGCCTGTAAATAACAGTGAAATTTGTTCTCTAATCACATCAAAATATAAACAGCAAAGTCCCACATGGGGTGACCCAGGAAAATGTTAAGCCCTAGATAACCATCTGAAGTAATTCAATGATTCATTGCATTTGTAACGTTTCTACAAACAACTAAATATGTTAACTGTTGTGTTGTGTGGCCTAGGTAATGTTAAATCATTATGAAAAGTACATGTCAGATAATTTTGTTGGGTAAAATGGGTAAACAATGCAAACATCGTACAAAGTTCAACAGTTTCATTTTGTGTTGTTTTGTTTTTCAGTGCAAGAGCTCATACAGCAGACCACCTAACAGTACTGGGTGGATTTTCAAAGAGATTGCAAGTGAGGCAGCTGCAGAATGATGCAGGTGACAGGGAGCACTGTCAAATCACCCTGCAGTGCAAACCAACGTATGGAGTCAGCATCGTGGGCGTTTCTGTGGCCAGTGAAGCGCGGACACTGGAAGTGTATGATGGCAGGGATGGCAGCTACCTGCAGACAGTCAGAGGAGGGAAGGACAAGGAAGACTCAGAGGCCGACAACAGCAGGGTTCATTTCCTGTGCCGCTGCCACCTGGATCGACCTCTGGGTGCTGTTACAGTCAAGGTAGGAAAGAACAGAACTTAAATTTTGTGTCATGTGCTGTATTGTATAGTGTGAAACATTTATGTAACTGATTTGTTTCTGGTGTTACCTGAATGAAATGTTGCCATTTCTGTCTGATGTATTTTTGTATCTAAAAAAATTCAGTCTTTTTTTTTTTTTTCTTTTTCAGTGAAACTGTTAGTGTGTATTTTAGTATCTTCCTGATTATGTTTCAGGTATTGAGTGAAATGCTGGCCAGATGTTTTAGCTTTTTCCTGATGTGGTTTCTTATCTGGATGACTTTTTTCTTTTTTAACTTCTTGAATTTTTTTTTCCAGTTTTGCTCATTTAGACCATGGATGTTAAGTTTCTGCTTATTATGTTTCATGTTCTTTCTGAAGTGTTCCAGTTTCTGCCTGGAATGATTCAAACTCTGATATGTTTTTGTTTCTTTCTGATACGTTTCAGTTTTTGCCTGATGTGTTTCAGTTTTTGCCTGATGTGTTTCAGTTTCTATTTTATATGTTTCAAGTTCTTTCTCATGTGTTTTATTTCAGTTTCTGCCTTATGTGTTTCAGTTTTCACCTAGTGTGTTTCAGTTTCTATTTTATGTGTTTCAAGTTCTTTCTCATGTGTTTCATTTCAGTTTTTGCCTGATATGTTTCAAGTTCTTTCTCCTGTGTTTCATGTCAGTTTCTGCCTGATGTATTTCAGTTTCTATTTTATGTGTTTCAAGTTCTTTCTCCTGTGTTTCATTTCAGTTTCTACTGATGTGTTTCAGTTTCTGTCGCTGGGGCAAAGGGTGAGTTTTGAGATCGCCCACATCAGAGTGGTGCTGCAGACCTCTCAGAGTGGAGGCGGGGGGTCCACACTCCTGCAGACCATCAACATGGACAGACTCCGGCAGGATGTGGATGACATGGGCGACTCTGTGTCTGATCGGGCGAAAGCTTTTCTTACCACCCTGGAGAACTTTCAGAAAGTAAAAACTGTTTGTTTTGGAAGTTATGAAGACAATGGGTGTATCTGTATTTTGAATTATTCAATGCAGCTTAGAACGTGGTGTTATCATAAAGAAAAGCAACATGTAAAGTCAATAAATTTAAAAAAAAAACACACTTCAACCCATCTGTACAAAAAGTGAAAAAACAGTTCTATTTCTATTGACATATGGTGTGACAGGAATATGAATAGTGTCTGTTGGATAGCTTTCACAGCTTACTATCAAGTTATCTATATTGATTTGATTTGATTTGATAAATTTATTCTTTTATATAGAGGATAATGGAATAAGCACTAATGTGCTTTTTTTACATCCAGTCCCCATATGTATGCAGTTTTGTAAATGTTATCTGTTCCCACCGGCACACGATGGCCTACTCTTACGAAAAGCGGAACAGGATATAACATGTGCGCAAGATGTTCTGCGTGCGTTGGCACACGGGGCCTGGGTTTAAAGTCTCATCCGAAGGACTATTGACAGTTGGATTTGTGTGTGTGTGTGTGTGTGTGTGTGTGTGTGTGTGTGTGTGTGTGTGTGTGTGTGTGTGTGTGCACAGTTGATATATATGTATATGTGTATGCATGTATGTTTGTGTGTGAGAAAATTTTGGTGTTTTTATTTTTGCACTCCCAGAAACTTGATGAAAATCAAGATACTGATGTAGCAGATGCTTGACTTATTTCACATTTTCAAAGACTTTTTTGCTTTGACTTTTTGTGACATGACAAGAGGCAGATAACATTTTTGAAATTATGAATTTGTCTTATCCAGTAATACCTCTCAGGGAAACTGGTTCTGAAATCCATTCTCTGTTAAAACAATGCTGGAAAAAAAATGCTTTTTTTTTCTAGAGGTATCAGAGTGTACACACATGTGTGTATGAAGACAGCAATGTAATATTTAAACATTAAATATATAATGTGTTTTTGTTCAGAACAAGCACGGTGCAGTGTATGACCTGCGCCACCTGTTGCTGGACAAAAACGCACCTGAGGGGATGGGTCAGTCCATGGCTGGTATCACCACCCTCCTGTCCATGTTTGCTTCCCCAGGTCTGTGGCTCGTGTCCAAGTCAGAGTCAGATTTTGATGTCAAATGGTATTTTGAATATGTTAAAGTCAGATTTTAATGTCAGATGGTATATTGAATATGTCCAAGTCAGATTTTGATGTCAGATGGTATATTGAATATGTCTAAGCCAAAGTCAGATTTTTATGTCCAGATTGTACATTGAACATGTAATGTATTTACTTTTTTCCATCAAGAGGTGTTGTGTGTGTGTGTGTGTGTGTGTGTGTGTGTGTGTGTGTGTGTGTGTGTGTGTGTGTGTGTGTGTGAGTACTTACCTTTGTCCATTATTTATTATTCTCGATTTCTCACATTTTTTTCAATATCTGTGCAGTGGTATTATAATGTTTGTAAAATGTGCACTTATGTAAAAAAAAAAAAAAGTTAAAATATAGTACTTTTTGAAAATACAAGCGGATTATATTTCTGAAAATCATCCCTTGATTTCATGTAATCAAAAATCCAGGGAAAGAACTGTCAGGATTCTGCTTTATGTATATCAAGTGTGTGCGTGTATGAGATGTATGCACACATGTGTGCATGAGCATTTGCACACATAAGCACTTGCAGATGGTTACATACCCATGTGTATACATACATACACACATTATATATAAAACATGATATAAATGCAAGTGTGTCTACGTGGCATGAACGATACATTCTTATGTATTCAGCCTAGTCAGAAGTGATGTGAAGAAAGTTTTTTTAATATTGTTTTATTCCACACAGGCGCACAGTCCACCCCACATCCTGGGAGCAGCTCGGCAGAGGGGTCTGTGATGAACCAGATGCTGACACAGATGATGAGCTCGCTCACTGTGGGAGCAGGAGGAGCAGGAGGAGGAGGGGGAGGGGGGGAGGCAGGGGCGGGGGGAGAGGCAGAGAAAGCCCACATGTACCAGTTCTTGCAGTCCGTGTGTGGCCAGGTGTCTCAGCAGAGAGCAGAGGAGGGGGAGGCACAAAACACCGCTGGTGCAGACTCCCTGCAGGGCACAGACAAGCGGTGAGGTGGTGGGGGCGTGTGTGTGTGTGTGTGTGTGTGTGTGTGTGTGTGTGTGTGTGTGTGTGTGTAAGAGTGTGTGTGTGTAATTTATTTTCATATGCTTTTTTACATCCAGTCCCCTTGTGTATGCAGTTTGTGTGTGTGTGTGTGTGTGTGTGTGTGTGTGTGTGTGTGTGTGTGTGTGTGTGTGTGTGTGTGTGTGTGTGTGTGTAAGAGTGTGTGTGTGTAATTTATTTTCGTATGCTTTTTTACATCCAGTCCCCTTGTGTATGCAGTTTTTGTAAATGTTGTCATCTGTTCTTACATGCACACAATGGCCTACTCTTATGAAAAGCGAAACAGGATTTAACGTGTGTGCAAGATGTTCTGCGTGCGTTCACACACAGGGCCTCGATTTGTAGTCTCATCCGAAGGACTTTTGGGGAGAGTGGAGTCAGCACTGATGTTAACTCCAGGGGAAAAATCCCCTTGAACGGGAATCGAACCCGTGTCATCAAATTGCGAGCGCAATGTTCTGACCACCAGGCTGTCCCATCCCCCATTCTTGTGTGTGTGTGTGTGTGTGCGCATGTGTGTGTGTGTGTGTGTGTTGGCATGACATGACATGACCCATGGCGTGTTGAATCTTTGCAGAAGCGGGAGTGGGGAGGCCCTGTCGTCAGCAGAGCTGGAGAGCCGTGTGACAGCGCAGGTGGAGGCGGCCATGGAGTCACGCCTGAGTGAGGTGGAGAAACACATCACGCAGCAGGTGGACCAGCGCGTGCAGGAGCTGGAGACTCGCATGGAGGGAAAGCTGGACGCCATCGTCGCCCTGCTGCAGGCACAGAAACAGTCCTAGCTGCAGTGTGTGTTGTGTGAGAGAGGGATAGGGATAGGTGTGTGTGTGTGTGAGTGTGTGTGTGTCGGGAAAGCTGGACGCCATCGTCGCCCTGCTGCAGGCACAGAAACAGTCCTAGCTGCAGTGTGTGTTGTGTGAGAGAGGGATAGGGATAGGTGTGTGTGAGTGTGTGTGTGTGTCGGGAAAGCTGGACGCCATTGTCGCCCTGCTGCAGGCACAGAAACAGTCCTAGCTGCAGTGTGTGTTGTGTGTGTGTGTGTGTGTGGAAAGCTGGATGCCATTTTCGCCCAGCTACAGGCACAGAAACAGTCCTAGCTACAGACTGGGGAGTGAGAGAGGGATAGGGATAGGTGTGGGTGGATGAGTGTGTGTGTGTGTGTGTGTGTGTGTGTGTGTGTGGGGAGAGAAAAGCTGGATGCCATCTCCGCCCTGTTACAGACACAGAAACAGTCCTAGCTACACACTGGGCAGTGAGAGAGAGGGATTGGGATAGGTGTGGGTGGATGAGTGTGTGTGTGTGTCAGTGTGTGTGTGTGTGTGTTGTGAGTGAGTGTGTGTGAGAGAGAGAGAGAGCATGCATAAGTGTGTGTGTACGGGTGTGCGCACATAAGTGTGTATGTGTGTGTGCACACACATGTATACACTAGTTCTCTTCTGTGTGCATGTGGAAACAATCAACAGCTTTATGATGTCTTGCAGTATTTTCTCCCAGGTTTTTTTTTTTTTTACACCACTATAAGTCAGCAGATTTCTCTGTGTGAAACTTGGGCTGCTCTCCCTGGGGAGAGCGTGTTGCTACAAGACCAGCACCACCATTCATGTTATGTGTCACAATATGTGTTAATTTAGATGAAAGCTACTGTATGAACTTTGCTGTACTATTGTGATGTACCTCATCTTGTAAGATATGAATGGAGTGTGTTGTGGGGAATAAGCTGATGGGTTTATCTTGTAACTTACTGCATTGTGTAACAAATGGTGCTACACATTCATGGATGTGTTTGCATGCAGGTGTACACACTAACACACATATTCACAAACTTACATACAGACAGACAAACATGCATATACACACATGCACACACACACACATACTGGTACATGCATGTACATGAATGCATGCACATACACATGCACGCACGCATGCACATACACACACAATCACATGCACGCACGCACGCACACACACACACACACACACACACACACACACACACACACACACACACACACAGTATTACACTCATGCACACACACATGCATGCATGTACACATGCATGCATGCACACATGCATGCACGCATGCACACACACACACACACACACACACACACACACACACACACACACACACACATCAGTAAGTTGGATACAATAGATATTTACCTCTGTGTGTTTGCATTTTCAGTGTATAGTTGCTACACAGTATTGATATACCTTTGACATAAGTATGTAACCTATGATAGTTATAGCATAATGCTATATTGCAGATTGAGGGAGGGAGAGAGAGGAGAATGACTGTGTATGTGTGTGTGTGTGTGTGTGTGTGTGTGTGTGTGTGTGTGTGTGTGTGTGTGTGTGTGTAAAACTACACTTTTTGTAATCAGAACATGTTCATAGTTATTGAATAAGCAAATAGAGTAGTTTATAGCAAATTATAAAAATCATACAGTTTGTTGGGTATGATATTTTATACACTATGGTTGATTTATATTATAAAATCATGTGTTGTTACAAAAAAAAAGTTTGTCAGGGATGTTGTGTCTGTTAATGATAATTCATTCAGAAAAATACCTATGCACTTTGTACTTGTATATCACGTATGTATCATGCATCTTTATTTTACTGTTTTTATGTATGTTCCCTAAAGCCTGTGTTTATTGTTTTAAACTTAAATCAAAAAAAAAATTCTTGATCCTTGATAAATAAGGACATTTAAGTAATAGATATTTTGACAAGAGCATTTTAGATTCCTGTTTTTAACTTGGATAAAAAAAAAAGTCACAAGACATTTAGATTGTTCTGCTTCAAAAGTCTTTTTTTTTTTAATCTATTGTAGTACAGCTTATAATCTTTTATTCATACTGATTTTGTTTTTCAGCATTATATTTAGTTTTGCCATCAATGCAGATGTGTAATGGATCAATGTTTTTACTTGAATGTAGAGAGTGGGAACAAGAGCATTTGTAGGTAGTAAGCTACCTTCTATATATACAAATTTTGTTCACGCAAACAGAAGACTAAAAGAAGACAAAAAAGGGGGGGGGGGGGGGGGGGGGGGGAGGGACACAAAGTATGAATCATCTTGGAGTCTATGAAAGGCTTTGAAAAATGACAGTGGAAACTGAGATTAGAAAGTGAAAATTGAAAAAAAAAAAACAGAAGAAGGAATATGACGCTTCTGATTGTTTCAAATGAATTTTTAATGAAAAAATGTGTGTGTAAATGTGTGTGTGTGTGTGTGTGTGTGTGTGTGTGTGTGTGTGTGTGTGTGTGTGTGTGCACAGCTCAAAAACAGTTTGTGCCTGTAAGATTGTGGATGTATTTGTTTGGCTACTTTGTTACACCTTCATTGGTATGGATGTAAAAAAAGACTTTGTTGTCATCATTGTGAAGATAGTGTTTGCAGAGAATTCTTGCCCAGGACAGCTGACATGTGTAGTGCAAAGTTCAAATGGTGGAACAAAGTAAGTTTGATCAAGAGTAAGTTGAGGCGGTAATGGTTCAATGTACGCCAACTACATTGAGAAGGCCGCCTCACTGCTAGTAAAGCAGTTCAGCTGTCTTGTCGTCACTGTGTACCACAGCTCTTGCCATTTAGAGATAACATTTAGGTTCCCTCTTTTCATTTGTTCCGGTGATAGATAGTTGCATGCTCTATGTTTTAGTGTACAACTAAAATCTTGTTAGAAAGTATCAGCACTGTAGAACTTTGCCCTGTTTTTTTATACAAGTTATTGCAGCATGAATTTTGATCTTGATAGCTACATGAATGCGCTGTAAATTTAGCCTTTTAAAAGATATATGTCATGTTTAGTTCTCTGTTTAGCTGAGTGTATAAACATCTAGGAATGAATGTTTAGAATTTGGATATTAGATAATAATATCTGCTGTGTGAAAGTATACAATCACAATTCACAGCTGTCAGTTTCCCGCACTTCACCTGCGCTCAGCTGCTGTCCATTTTATCCCAGCCCATCTGGGTCTGGGTGGTGCTAATTATAGCAGGAACTGACCACACTAGGACAAGGTGAAAGGAAGGGTTGCGCTAAATCTAGCACTCTTACTGAGCGATGTTGGATTTGCGAGCTGTGACAATTGTCGTCATGTTCTTAGTAGTATGTTTTGTGTCCATTTCTCTTTTTACTACGTGAGCATGTATGTTTCTCTGTGAGTGTACCATGTGTTCATATCTTACTATACTTTTTTTGTTTGTTTTGTTTCAAGAGCATCTAGAGCTCCATGTCTGTTAAAGAAGTAAGCAAGGGGATAGGCAAACTTTTTGTTCACTTTTGCTGCTGTATGAATTATGATTCAAAATTGCTGTTTGCTGTTGTTGGTTAAAACAAGTAAATGAAGTTGAATTCTTTGGCCTTGTCTTTTTTTCTTTCCCCAAGAATGAATGTACATCACAATATAAAGAAATCAAAGTGCAGTAAAAGTTGATACTGTCATGGATCTTTTAAGTCTGTAGACTGCAAAACTGTTCTGCTTTAAATGTAAGTTCCTAAAATCTGAATTTGAAAAAAAAAGATTTTGACAAAAATCTGATTTTCTCCATGATGTACAGGCAGCCAAATGTTTTGTTCTTCACAGCCAAACTTGGTATATTTTGCCTGTGTTCATGTATATACATGGGAGCAAACACACACACGCACACATGCATGCGTGCGCACACACACACACACACATACACACACACACACGCACACACACACACATACACACACACACACACGCACACACACACACATACACACACACACACACACATACACACACACACATGCACACACACACACACACATACACACACACGCACGCACACACACACACACGCACGCACGCACACACACACACACACACACACACACACACACACACACACACACACACACACACACACTCACACACACACACACACACACACACACACACACACACACACTCACACTTTCATGCACATTTACATACATACACAAGTCCATCAAGGCTGATCCATCACATCAGGTTGTTGGATGGTCATGCATCTTCTTTTTCTTTTTTTTTGTGGTCATGCATCTTCTACATTTGATTTTAGTAAACTCTTACCCCACTTCTTTCCAAGTTTTTGCCCTCCAAAGTAATTGACATGATTTAGCATATGATAGTCCACACATGATGACATACTTGTGAATCTGAAATGGGAATCGTGGACTTCTTCACACCTGCCTACAACATGCAGAATTTCTGTCAGATTCTTTCTACACTACATCTCTCTGCCCTTTAGCTTGACCATGCATATCACACACACACACACACACACACACACACACACACACACACACACACTCTTTATAGAAAAGATACAGCAAGAAAACCATTCTCTGATGTGTATTTATATGCTACTGTGTAAGGTATCCTGTTCTATCTTTAGCTCAGTGTTTCCATCAACAAATGAATTACAGCACTATGCCAGGACGATACTATTAAGCCATCTACTGTCAGCTTGTATAATAGGTTTCTCATCCACCCCTATTCGAAAAAAAAAAAAAAATCCATACAACCTATACCCACGGAAGTGTGTGTGTGTGTGTGTGTTACTATTTGAAATAGTGGTAGTAAAAAGCAACAATGTGATAATCATTGCAATTCTTTTTTCAACTGATATAAAGGTAGCAAAACAAAGTATTTTGTTGCCTTAAAGAAGCACACAGAAGACCGGCCTGTGATCATATATAATAATAATAATAATAATAATAATAATAATAATAATAATAATAATAAATGGAATTCATATAGCGCTATATCTTGCAAAAACAAATCAAAGCACTTGCATTCAACCAATTCTTGCACATGCAGCCAACAACGATTTAGAATTTTAACGAAGTCAATGTACACACACACACATACACACACACACATCATATGCAGCTGAATAGTTCTTCTCTTCATCAGTTCTGATTGCTTTGCAGACAAGGTGCATGGCACTCTTTGAGTCTGAAACTGCACCTGCGCTGAAGATAAGCTCCCTTGATCTTATACCCTCTCCACCTTTTTCAAGGCCGCTATCTTTTCCCAACTAGATCCCCCCTTCGTCTCATACACGATGTGATAGTAGTAACAGTCACCTGATTTACCCTGCACGTTAAGAAAGACACAGAGAGGTACATGCTAATCAGTATTGGGAGAGACGGTAGGCCTACAGACAGGCCACAAGTAGTTTAGGCAGCAGTCAATGGAGGGGATTTTCGTCATGCTTTAGTTAAGAATAACCTCCCCTGACCCACATTGTTTACCTTGACACTGTGCGTGTCGAAAACAGAGAGCGCTGGCCTTGAAGTCATGCATGATCAGGCACAGGAGGCGACCAATCGAGGCAAGGTGTGGTCAAACAGTGCTGATTGACTAATTCTACCCTCTGCATAGTGATGTACAGGTAGGAACTGGAAAATCGTTTTGTGCCAGCTTTATTGTCGGCCTTCATCATCAGACTGATATAAGTTTATTGAATACGTATAGCTGTCACTATGAGTATTGATCTGAGGGGTGCCAGCCCAATACCCATGCGAGAGATGTCTGGTTTTAGGTTTGCAGTGGTCGACTGACAAAATTGAATTGGAGGGTATGGAGCTAGCTTATGATTATGATGCTGATGGTGGTTGTAGTTTGTAAAGAAACACCAACTACACAGTCGTGTTTAACAAATTTGGATTTGACTTAGTTTGCAAAATGTTTTTGCAGGTCTCTGTGATTGAGTGGTGATTACAACCACAAGATTATGCAGGATTAGAAAAAAAGACTATTTTATTTGAGTTTATTTATTTTGAGGATAATGAATAAGGGGTCATGTGCTTTTACATCCAGACCCCACATGTGTGTGTGTGCTTTGTAAATTTTGTCATCCATTCTCACTAGCACAAATTACCTACTCCTTTGAAATGTGGATCAGGCTTTAATGAGAGCACAAGATGATCTGGTAGCATTTTGTACATGTATAAGACCTAAGCTTATAACCTCATGGTGTCATCAGCAAAAGTTCAACTTATTTTTCTATTGTCATGCCAGTGAATCATTTTTTTTTTACAGTGGTATACATGCTTTTATATTCATTATTCTTTTCTTTTCTATCAAGGATAATGGAATAAGCACTCTTGTGCTTTTTTACATCCAGTCCCCGTGTGTATGCAGTTTTGTAAATGTCATCTGTTCCCACCGGCACACGATGGCCTACTCTTATGAAAAGCAGAACAGGATTTAATGTGTGTGCAAGATGTTCTGTGTGCGTTTGCACATGGGGCCTCGGTTTAAAGTCTCATCCAAAGGACTTTTAGGGAGAGTGGAGTCAGCACTGATGTTAACTCCAGGAGAAAAATCTCCTCGACCGGACTCGAATCCGGGTCGTCAAATTGACAGAGCAATGTTCTGACCACTATGCTGTCCGTCCCCTATAAAATGTATACTAAAAAAAGGCAAACATTGTTTTTAGATTTTTGACTTGAACATCTCCTGTGCTCTCATATCAAGATAAAGATTTTTGGCATTGCTTTTTGTAGGTGTTTGACAGAACCCTGAAAGGTAAATCTCAGTAATTTTTAATGTTACTAATTCATATTGCTGAACCTAATTTTGTGTGGTTTTGTTTTGCTTACATAAATGCACAAGCATATCAGTTGTAGTTAATATGTGTGTTTGTATGTACCACTTTTAGTCACAGCAGGTTTCTCTGTGTGAAATTTGGGCTGCTCTCCCTGGGAAGAGCCAGTTAACACAAGAACTGTGCCACACTCTATTTGAAAAAAAAAATCTGTTTGCATGTGCACTTGTTTTCCTATCAGAGGGGCTTTTAAAAAGATTAACCAGGAATAACTCTCTTGTTACTGTGGGTTCTTTTACGTGTACTGAATGCATATTGCACATGGGGCCATGCACAGCATGTAAATCCAGCATAACTCAGTCAAGGGCCCATTACTAAAATCAGCCCCTTCCTTTTGCCAAGTCTAAGTGCGGTCAGTTTCTGCTAAAATTGACACAAGCTGGGATGGAATAGACAGCAGCTGAAAGTAGATGAAAAGGGGAGAAACTGACAGCTGTGCACAGTTTGTTGTCTCATAGTCATATGAAAGACTAGCACCCAGACCACTGCTCACAGTCTAGTGGATGTTGAAAAAGTTTCTGGCATTAAAAGGGATTAAACCTGCACCTTTCACTTTCTAGGTGGATGTGTCTTCCCTAAAACACCAATCCACCTATATGATAAACTAATAAAATGACAAAATATGGTCACATATACAAAAAGCTCACCATTCATGAATCTTGGGGCTCTAACCAAAGAACAAAAAATGAAAAAGATGTTTGGCAGGACTGCTATTCAAAATGATTAAGAATTATATATGCTTAGTACCATTGGTGTCAATCAAAGTGTGACAAGCTTATTTCAAGACACGCGGTGTATCTTTAGACAAACAGAAGCATCCAACTAAAGAAAACAAAGTTGTTTCTCATTTATTTGGCAGGTAAGTACAATTGTGAATAACATCATTTTGAATAGAATCCACCAACAACTTTTCACAAGCTCGTCATCATTGGTGATTTTGTGCTGGTTCACTCACGCATGGATTAATACTGTGTCAGTCTTGCTATGACCCCTGTTGTTTGCTGAGCTATAAACATTAACTATGAACAATTGAATATTTATAATCACATTTTCCTCAAATGTGTAAGTACTTTTAATTTTAACATTGCTGGTCTGTTTGGTGAAACTGTACTTCATGAAGGGATCTATCCTTTCTGTAAATTATTGATTCATAATTATGTATAATATCTCCCTTTTTAAAAAAAAAAGAAAATGTTTGTGGTGGTGTTTTTTGGTTTTTGATGTTTTTAGAGATGATAACAGTTTGTGGCAGTTTTATTCTTTGATGTGGGCTATGCTAAAATATGGTTTATATTTTTTATAAAGAAAGTGTAAATGAGAAAACAGTGTAATATTGAATTCCATGTGTACATGGATTTACTAAAAATTTTGTATCTTTTTCAGTCAGCCAACCTTTTTTAGCTTGAGGAAAGTTTAAGATAAACCATAAACTGTCTTTGCCAAACACATGGGTGTCTATGTTTTATTTTTTTATTTTTTTTATTGCTCTTCTTAAAAGAGCATCCATTCTTACTTTATATTGATTTACTGACTGACTGATTTTTTTTCTTTATGAACTCAGATGATAGATATATATGTCTTTTCCCATATGAAACCATGTATTAGCCCCAGATATATTTTATGTGACTCATGTAGAAATCAAGAATAATACACAAATAATAATTCAACACTAAACTATTGTCCATCATGATTCTAATAGATTGCATAACATCCGCTATGAAAAGGGGTAAAGGCTGCAGAAAAAAAAAGAGAAAAATTCCAACACTACTTCATTGGTTCCACACAAATTAAAACAGAAATGTTCCAGTGATAACTTCCATGAATTTCTCTGTTTGTTTGTGAATTTCTCTATTTTATCTATACAATAAAACAATTGTTATTTGTATTGGTAACTTGTCTAAAAAAGGATACAGATAGATAGAAGATCCCACGTTAAGAAAACCCCATAACAGTGCCTTCCAGAGTGGAGGACAATGTCTACTCTTCGAATAAAAAACCTGTGCTTCTGTTTGTGTCCACCATTTTGCCTCTGTCTGTTTTCTGCTTCTGTATTGCGGTTTGCAGTTTTATTCCTTCCTTCATTTTATTGAGTTTTTATAGTTTTTATCCTGTCAGTTTTGTACATCGATACCTTATGGTGCTACTTCTTATCCTTTGTTTTTTTCCCCCCTCCTCTCCTTCCTCCTCCTCGTTGTTGTTGTTGTTGTTGTTGTCTTCTTCTTCTTCTTCTTCTTCTTCTTCTTCTTCTTCTTCTTCTTCTTCTTCTTCTTCTTCTTCTTCTCCTTCTTGTTCTTCTTTCTCTTCTTCTTCTTCTTCTTCTTCTCCTTCTTCTTCTTCTCCTTCTTGTTCTTCTTTCTCTTCTTCTTCTTCTTCTTCTTCTTCTTCTTCTTCTTCTTCTTCTTCTTCTTCTTCTTCTTCTTCTTCTTCTTCTTTTTCTTCTTCTTCTTCTTTTTCTCCTCCTCCTTTTTCTTCTTCTTCTCTCTGCTTCTGTTTATGTTTACCTCTGTCTTTTTGTGTCTTCCTATCTCTGTCCATCTATCTGTCTGTCTGTCCCTGTATATGTCTCTGTCTCAGTCTCTATCTCATATGTCTGTCTGTCCATCTGTCTGTCCATCTGTCTGTCTGTCTGTCCGTCTGTCTGTCTGTCTGGCCATCTGTCTGTCTGTCTGTCTCTTAAGTACTTAAATGATTAATACTGTACATAAAACAACCAGTGGTCTTGTTTCAGAAAAGCATTTACGGACAGCAAACTTGCAACAGCCTCAATGGGATCGGGATCATCCAAAAAATCCTCCCAGCCCAAAACCTCCCCCCAGTCCAAAACTGCCCCTGACAAGACCTCTCAGAAATCATCCCATTCCTCCTCCACCTCACCCAGCATCAGTTCCTCATCCACAACCGTGTCCTCCCCCGCCGCTGTGTCGACCCCCAGGGTTGTGGAGACAGGGACCGGCCACAGCAAGCCTGGTACGTTTGGCCTTTAACTCAGTGGCGGTTTTTGCTTTAGTATGTTTCTGTTTGTTTGTTTGTTGTTTGTTTTCCCCTCAGCTACTGCTCCAAGGTTCACTGATTGTGAGATTTTTTGCGCATGCGACTGTTCCCTCCCCCCTCTCCCCCATCATTTAGGTATCCACATTCTGACTTCAGGGATGGTGTCTGAACACAACACCTGTGTGGCATATTTTAGGGGGTATTTTTAATGACAATTTGTCATTCATTCCTACTGGCGTGAGATGGCCTCACTTCCAAAGGGTTGAATAGGCTTTTAACTTTGTACAAGTAGCTCCGCATGTATTTGTACATGGAGCCTCAGTTTATAGTCTGATCTGAAGGACTTTGGTATTCAGTTCCATTTTCTTGTCAAACTGGGAAGAAAGGGCAAGGCTGGGAATTGAATCCAGAATCTTGCAATTTACTTGTATTGTAGGTGAACATTTTAACCCTCCTGCCACCTTTCATCTTATTTGTTGTTTAAAAAGTGGACACTGTTTGCATTCTGACAGAAAGCATATTTGTTATGATACTGTATGCCTTTTTTTATGCTAAAACGACATATAATTTGACTTTGAGCGCATTCATCATTTTGATACAGTTCCTATGATGTTGTTTTTTCTGACACAGTGTGTGTTTAACATTCTGGCTCACCACAAATTCAGTAATATAACCTGTATTCATTAAATTGATTAGATGCTGTACAGAGTCTTTACTGTTTATTTCATCACGCATTGCTAACAGAAGATAGTACACAGTTTTTGCTTGTTTGTTTAAAAAAAACAACTTGTTAATAAATAATACACAGTTCTTGATTTGGCACAAAACATATTCAGATGCTGTGCAATTTGATGATTCTGAAATTCTGAAATATCCTTTTAAACCGGTGTCTTGGTGGTAGCTCGGGCTGTCAGATTGTGAGCTTAAACCACCAGGCTGTACCGATCCCTAATTCATATAATTATATGAACTGACTTCTGACTGATCTTTGACTTCTCCTTTAACTTCCTGAGGAGTCTTTGGCTCACAGCAGTGAACTTTTCAGGCAGCATGTCTTGGGCAAGCTGATTCTGTCCGTGCCCAGCCTTCTCTAATATGAAACACATTCATTATTCTTACTGTTACCATAAAACATAGTCCACTGACAAATAAGATATCATTGAAAACAGTCACATACGCAAACTTCCCTTCCATTGTATACCTGCAGTCTCACACTGATTCCGGGGCAGAGTGAGTGAGTTGGAACTGCAGAGTCCAGATGACTTCCAGGGTCTTAAGCTGGGAAATACGCACCAACATTAGCAACAGCAAAAACAACATTAACAACAGCAGCAACAGCATTAACAGCAGCAGCAACAACATTTACAACAGCAGCAACAACATTAACAACAGCAGTAACAACATTAACAACAGCAACAACAACATTAACAACAGCAACATTAACAACAGCAGCAACAACATTAGCAATAGCAACAACAATATTAACAACAGCAACAACAACATTAACAACAGCAGCAACAGCATTAACAACAGCAGCAACATTACAACAGCAGCAACAACAACATTAACAACAGCAACAACAACATTAACAACAGCAGCAACAACATTAACAACAGCAGCAACAACATTAGAAGGCACCCATGAGTCTCGGAAGACTATGGAGTTGAGCTGTAGTCTTTAGCGCGCAAAGCCTGGGTCAGTAAGTATGGAGGGCAGGCAATCTGTTACAGCAGCAACAACAGCAACATTAACAACAACAGCAATAACATTCAGAACAGCAGCAACAACATTCACAACAGCAGCAACAACATTAAGAACAACAGCAGCAACAACATTCACAACAGCAGCAACAACATTAAGAACAACAGCAGCAACAACATTCACAACAGCAGCAACAACATTAAGAACAGCAACAGCAACAACAACAATGACATAACGAAATGTGTTCCAGCTGACCAGAGTGCACCCCCCACAGGTGGCGGGGTGGTGGTGAAGGATCAGGGAGGGGTGGGGAGGGGGCAGAAGATGGGGGGCCGGGTGCCCTCCCGGTGGGAGACCTTCAACGTGGATGACCTGATGCAGGCACTAAACGACCTTGACCGGGCACAGCACTGGTACGACGTCGTCGACTCCCTGGTCAATGACCAACCACCTGTGGTCACCCCTGACGCCAAGGTAAACAGGGAGGATTGATTGATTGATTTATTTATCTATTTATTTATTTTATTTATTTTTTATATCGAGGATAATGGAATAAGCACTCATGGTTTTTTTTTTTACATTCAGTTCCCGTGTGTATGCAGTTTTGTAAATTTTGTCATCTGTTCACACCAGCACACAATGGCCTACTCTTACAAAAAGCGGAACAGGATTTAATGTATGCGCAAGATGTTGTGCGTGCGTTCGCACACGGGGTCTCGGTTTATAGTCTCATCTGAAAGATGGTTGGGTGAACATGTGATTTGTGAGGGTTTAAGTTCAGTCTCTGCTTTAGCCTGCATGATTGCGTCACTGATAGACAACAGTGTTTTATAACTTGTGGTGGATTTTGCAGTCTGTGAAGTATGTGCATTGTGTGTACCAAAAAAATCAAAGGAGTTTAAACAGTGAATCATTTATGGTTGTCAGAGAGCAGTGCTTCAAATGGGTGAAAAATGTAACTCGTAGAGGATTCGATTTGAAGTTTGTTGTTTTATTCCAAATTTGTTGTTGTTACTTGTTACTGGTCAGTCTTCAAGTTTTTTTTGGTACACCCCCCCCTCCCCTAACCCAAACATTGTATCCTGTCAACAATCACACCATGAATAGGTCATTTCTAGTAACCTTTGTTTCTGCCTTGGTTCATTCAGACATTGGCTTAAGGACAATGATCAATGACTTAATGCAAGGGATACTACCTCTCAAGACATTACCATTTTTTGGGTAGGTATGGTATGCTCACAAGGGGCACATTGCCTTTTGACTACAGCTGTCAGGTTCCTTCACGTCCATAGCTGCTATCCCCTCCATTTTGTTTGTTTGTGTGAGATTATATTATAGTCCTAGTGGAGTTATCAATTTTTTATGGACTGTGGTTGCAAGTCATCCCACTGTGGTGCTACAGGCCACCCTAAAAACAGCACAATTCTTGACACAGCTGTCAGTCTCCCCCACTTTCAGCTCCTCTCAGCTGCTAATTATCCCGTCCTATCCCAGCCTAGGTGGGGGCCAGCTGGTGCTATTTATAGCAGGAACTGACTGACCACACTTGGACTTGGTAAAAGATGGGGGGGAGGGGGGGTGCTAAATTTAGCACTCTTGACTGAGAGATGCTGGATTTGTGCGCTGTGTTGAAAGCAGCTGTGCCAGGCCTGCACAAGCTCAACAACGCTGCAGGAGCCTGAGCTCAGTGGCTGCTGTCCACTCCACCCCAGCTGGTGCTGATTACACCAGAAACTGATTGCACTTGGGACTTGGTCAAAGGTAAAGGTGTCCCATAACCTTTGTGGTCGTAGGGGAGCAAGGCATCAGAGACCTCAGCTTCTCTAGGGGCCAGCATATTGAGGGCGGCGCCCATCTCCTCTCTCTTGCTGCTTTACCTTTCCTGACCCTAAAGAGGGCAGGTACCCATTTACAGCTGGGTGAACTGGGGAACTGTACTGAAGCCAAGGCACGCAAATGGTCACCCATCCAACTGGTACCCATGCTTGATGCTGCTTAAATTGACTGGGGGAAAGTGAACG
>CM060317.1:3295905-3320905 GCA_030674155.1 Stramonita haemastoma
GTCTATTTTCTGCGTTCCTTTGAGTTAGCTTTTTCGTTGTAAGATAAATAACACACACTATGCTTCATACATTCCCAATTTCAACACAAACAAACCTGTAGCTTTTTTTTTGTTGTTTTGATGTTTTTTATTGGTTCACCCACTTTTCAAGTCAGTAAACTCAAAATTGCAGTGGCACGGATTGCTGATCTCCCCCTTTTACTTGCTATGGATAGATTTGGGTTTTTTCTGTGTTTTTTTTTTGTGGTATGAATAGGGTTAAAAAACCCAAACTTTCCCACTTTTCAAGTCAGTAAACTCAAAATTGCAGTGGCACGGGTTACTGATCTCCCCCTTTTACTTGGAATGAACAGGGTTTTTTTTTCTATTTTGTTATTTTTTTTGGTATGAATAGAGTTAAAAAAAACCCCAAACTTTCCCACTTTTCAAGTCAGTAAACTCAAAATTGCAGCAGCATGGGTTGCTGATCTTCCCCTTTTACATGCTATGGATAGATTAAAAAAAAATTTTAAATTATTTTTTTATGAAAAGGGTTAAAAAACCCAACCCAACCTTCCCCTGGGTTTCAGAGAAGGTGAAGGAGCACATGGGGAGGAACGTGAAGGAGTACGAGTGCAGTGTGGAGGGGCGGGAGGGAGGTCGGGCTGTGCTGGGAAGCCTGGAGGACTTTGGCCAGAGCGTGCTGGACTTCTTCAAGGCCAGGATTTCAGAGCAGTACCCTCCCATCTCCGACACGGAGGAAATGTCCCTGACGGAAGTGAAGCGTGCCCACCAGGAAGAGTTCATGCTGCAGAGGTCACAGGTAAAGGGAGTGAACTTGTGGGGGTTTTTTTTTTTGGGGGGGGAGGGGGTTGATCTGTTTGTTGTGACTGGTTTTGGTTTGGTGTGGATTGTTGTCGGTGGTGTTTATGAGAATTGTAGGTATTACTTTAATTGACTGTGCAGAAAGCTAGTTTCTTGCTGTGAGTGTAGTAACTTGTATTTCTTTTTAGAGGTGCAGGAAGTGTATGACTTTATTTCATCTTCATACATTATGCATCACTGCATAATCGTTATAATGATCACTGTGTACATCGCACAGGTGTTGCTGGGGCGAGAGAAGGAGGTGAAGGAGATTGAGGACTACGTGCACAGTGAGGGGGAGACAAGCAGCCTGCTGGCCCTGGTGGGGTTCCCTGGGGCAGGGAAGAGCGCCCTCATGGCCTTCACTGCCAAACAATGCCTGCACAACCCCAACTATAAGGTGCCGCTTATAGAAAAGAATGAATGAATGAATAAATAAATAAATAAATAAATAAATGAATAATGAATAAATAAATAAATAAATAAATAAATAAATAAATAAATAAATAAATAATGAATAAATAAATAAAATACCTCTTCTCTTCCTTTGGCACTTCTGGGGCCGGTTAGGAGAATCATGTATCCATAACATCTTGCACATGTTATAACACTATTCGATGGATGCTCTAGCTGAGTGGTTAAGACAAATCCACTTCTATGCATGCATGCACACACGCATGCAATCATGAACACACACATGCACACACACACACACTCACACACACACACACACACACACACACACATGCACACATACACACATGCATGCATGCACATTATGCTTGCATGCACACAAATGCATGCGTACATGTATGCACTCACGCATGCACTCATGCACGCATACACACACATACACACACAGACACAGACACACACAACCCCCCTCCCCCTCCCCCGTCAACCCCCAACCCCTGCCCCCAACACTTAACATACATGCACACACACACACACACACACACACACACACACACACACACACACACACCCCCCCCCCCACCCCCACCACACCACCCCCACCCCCTCCCCCCAACACCCCCACCCACACAAAACCAGTGTCTGTATCTGCGTGTCCCAGGTGTTTTTCCACTTTGTGGGGGTGACTCCAGACTCCACGTCAGTGTACAGTGTGCTGTCACGCCTGTACCGGGAGTGCATGCCGGAGGATCAGCAGAACAGCATGCCCCTGGACAGTGACGACATGGCGCGATTCACACCCACCATGTTCCAGGAGGCCACCGCCCATACCCTGCGCTCAGGCTTCAAGAAACTGGTCGTCTTCATCGATGCCCTCAACCAGCTGGATGACACTGGTGCATGTCGACGTTGTTGTTGTTGTTGTTGTTGTAGTTGTTGTTATTGTTGTTGTTGTTGTTGTCATCACGTTGTCATCATCATCATCGTCGTCATCATCATCATCATCATCATCGTTGTTGTCATCATCACCATCATCATTACTACCACTGCCTACACCACCACCACCACTATCATTATTGTCATCATCAATGTCTGCAACAGCAGCTTCAACAGCAGAGCTGTCCTCTTAGGGACACAGTTTGCCCGTCTCGTCATGATAGATTGTATAGTTATCATCAATATCATCTTACTCAAAAATGCCTAAAATGCTGCCATTGAAAGACTATTTTCTAGAATTTATTTTTCATTAAAATGTCTTTTTGGAATCTTTAAAAAGTCATTATCAAAATCATTGAAAAGTTGTAAGTGGTTACTTGCACTTATTTTTCGTCCACTACTTTTTCCTCAATAACCATGATTAAAAAAAACATGGTGGGCTACTATGCGACCATATTTTCAACACAACGTTCTCATTTTAAATTTTCGAAGAAGAGACACTCCTAATCAACATTTTTTCCCTATATCACATAAAAATATAGATGTAACATAAAAATATATATGTAACACAAAAATACAGACATACCATCTCCATTTTTAAAATACTCACAATCCAGACATGCTCCTTGAACAATTCCTAACAGACAACTTTCTCCGTCTTTTTACAGGAAAGGCCCACAAACTGACATGGCTGCCCAGGCAGCTGCCGGAAGGGATGTGTGTGGTGGTGAGCACGTTGGAGGGGGAGTGTCTTGATTCTCTGCGGAACAATGCTCATCCCGCAGTGGAGGTGGCGGTGAACCCTCTGAACGAAGAGGTCAGGAAGCGCATTGTGCAGGAGTCGCTGCAGCCCTACAACAAACGCCTGGATGAGGAACAGGTCTGCTGCTGCAGCGGGTAGTAGTGTTGGGGTAGGGGGGTGGGGGTGGGTGGGGGGTGGTGGCGTGGGTGGGGGGTGGGGGGGTGTTTGTGTGTGTGTGTGGGGGAGGGGTGTTTGTGGGGGGTGTTTGTGTGTGTGTGTGTGTTGGGGGGGGGGATTGTGTGTGTGTTTGTGTGTGTGTATGTGTGTGTGTGTGTGTGTGTGTGTGTGTGTGTGTGTGTGTGTGTGTGTGTGTGTGTGTGTGTGTGTGTTATTTATTCATTTTTTATTCTTTTATATCGAGGATAATGGAATAAGCGTTCTTGTGTGTGTGTGTGTGTGTGTGTGTGTGTGTGTGTGTGTGTGTGTGTGTGGATATTGCATCGGTGATTACTACAATGAAGGAAAAAGAAATATGATAATAACAAGAGCAATAATAATGATTATATTGATAATGAAGATGACAACAACGACAACAATGATGATGATGATGAAGAGATGATGATGATGATGATGATGATGATGATGATATGAACCAATATCAACTCAAGGGAGAAAAATCTCTTCCCCATACAGTTCAGTGGAGACTGGAACCCCTGCTGTCCAATCAGCACAGAGAACGAGTCTGAAACAAAAACATCAGTGTCATTTCATGCCGTTCTCTCTTGCCCCCTTCCTGGTGTCCTCTCACTCTAAACAGCATCCCCACCTTCTGGAAAATTTTGTGTTAGACAACAGAAAGGGGTTTTTCTTTGGGGCTGACAAAGCGCTTTTGTCAAAGGAGATAAAAAATAAGATAAAAATTACATTTCTGTTGCAGCTGAAGATTTTGGTCGGCAAGCCAGATGCAGGGAGACCGCTCTTCCTCAGTATTGCCTGTGAAGAGTTGCGGGTCTTTGGAGAGTTTCGAAAGCTGACCAGCAAAATCCAGCAGCTGTCCGATGAACTGTCTGGCCTAGTGGAGATTGTGAGTATGGCTGGATGTTTTTACCTGGGGGGGCGGATAGCCTAGTGGTCAGAACATTGCGCTGGCAATTTGAAGACCCGGGTTCGAATCTGGTCGAGGAAATTTTCTTCCTGGAGTTAACATCACTGCTGACTCCACTCTCCCCAAAAGTCCTTCGGATGAGACTTTAAACTGAGGCCCCGTGTGCGAACACACGCAGAACATCTTGCGCACATGTTAAATCCTGTTCCGCTTTTCGTAAGTGTAGGCCATCGTGTGCCGGTGGGAACAGATGACAATATTTACAAAAACTGCATACACACGGGGACCGGATGAAAAAAAGCACATGTTGCTTATTCTGTTATCCTCGATATAAACGAATAAATAAATAAATAAATAAATAAAATAATAAAATAATAAATAATACCTGCATTGTGAGTGTGGCTGGATGTTTTACCTGCATTGTGAGTGTGGCTGGATGTTTTACCTGCATTGTGAGTGTGTGTTATTATTTTGTTGTGGTGAGGTGTTGCAGTATGCGAGGTGTTGCAGTATGTGAGGTGTTGCAGTATGCGAGGTGTTGCAGTATGCGAGGTGTTGCAGTATGCGAGGTGTTGCAGTATGCGAGGTGTTGCAGTATGCGAGGTGTTGCAGTATGCAAGGTGTTGCAGTATGCGAGGTGTTGCAGTATGTGTTATTATCATTTGTCACTCCTCTGTGGTGTTGTTCAGGTGTTGCGGAGGACGGTGGAGGAGTTTGGCCAGGACCTGGTTCAGGCCACGCTGTGTCTGATCGAAACTTCCCACTTCGGGCTGGAGGAGGAGGAGTTACTGCACCTGCTGTCCGCCACCCCCGTCCTCCCCTCCTCCCCCAACGACTGCTCCCCCGGCAACTTCAAGGAGAAACTGCCCATGGCCTTGGTGAGTACATGCGTACACGCATGCACTGTGGCGTGCACACATACACACACATACATGTACACATAAACACGCAGAGACACATGCAGACACACAGACAAACACACATAGACGGACAGACATAGACATAGACATAGACATACACACACACACACGTACATGCACACGCACGCACGCACGCGCACACACACACACACACACACACACACACACACACACACACACACACACATATATATATATATATATATATATATATATATATATATATATATATATATATCTATATATCTATCTATATATATATATATATATATATATATATATATTATATATATATATATATATATGTATAAATAAACACAGAGAGACACTAAAAGTAAAACTAAAAAACTGTTGAATGAAGTTTGAAGTTTGTATGAACAACCCCAAGACTTTACTGAAAAGTACTGCTTTGATAAATAGAGATCTGTGTAGGTATATCGTGCTATCCCTGTATGTAAAACACACTGCATTTTGCTATTTTTCAGTAAAACATTTTGATAGGGATCTGTGTTCATGTTTCTCCTTGCCCTGAAGGTGATTCAACCTGCGTGGTTTTCAGTGGGGCTTTGTCTACGTGGGCCTGCGCTCCTTTCTGCGCCCTAGCGGGTCTGCAGGTGAAGGTCGTGTGGACTTCTACCATCGCACGATCAGCAAGGTGGTGCGTAAGATGTACCTCACAGACAAACAGGAGGCTGCCAATTGGCACGGACGCCTCATCCAGTTCTTCAGTGCATGGTAAGAAGCATTTTTATTTTTATTTTATTTATTTTTTATTCATATTTATATTTTTTTATGGTAAGAAGCACTGTTATTGCTTTGGTTTTATTTTTTTGTGTCGTGTTCTCCTTTTTGTTTGTTGTGTGCCAGCTTTCAGGTCCTGTGAGTCCTCCCAATATTCCTCTGAAGTCAGAGTATGGCTGCCTGTATGGCGGGGTACTTGAAAACAGTTGTACATGCAAACTTCTCATCCAGTGTACTTCCTATCTCACAGTGATTCCTAGGTGGGATGAGTGAGTTAAGTGTGCACATCTGGGTGACTCCCAGGGTGTTAAACTGGGGAATGCACAACTATAACAACAACACCCGATATATTTGTGTGTGTGTGTTCCTCAGCTAGAGCACTTAGGTTCGCTGATGGTGAGATTTTGAGATCTGCAACCTTTTGCCCACCATTAAGGTAGCCACTTTCCAGCTTTAAGGGTGATGTCTAAACATGGCATCTGTGCAAATTTTGTCATCTTTTACTATTGGCATGCAATGGCTTACTCTTCTAAAAGGCAGAACATGTTTTAAATCTGCCTAAGATGTTTGGTTTGCACATGTGTGTTTATACTAGGAATTTTTATTTATGGTCTCATCTGAAGGACTTTCAGGTGAGTTTAGTCTGCACTGATGTTTACTCAAGGGGAAAAAATCCCCTTGAAAGGATGTCTTGGTTGTGGCTTTCATGTGCTTTTTTAGATCCAGTCCCTGTGTGTATGCAGTTTTTTCAATTTTGTCATCTGTTCCCACTGGCACACAATGGCCTACTCTCATGAAAAGCGGAACAGGATTTAACATGTGCACAAGATATTCTGCGTGCGTTCTTACACGGGACCTTGTTTTACAGTCTCATCTGATGGACTTTTGGGGAGAGTGGAATCTGCACCGATGTTAACTCCAGAGAAAAAAATCCCCATTGAACAAGATTTTAAACTAGGTTGTCAGATTTAGAATAGAATGTTCTAACCACTAGGCTGTAATAATAATAATGATACTACCACTACTGCTACTACTACTACTACTACTACTACTACTACTACTACTACTACTACTACTACTACTACTACTACTACTACTACTACTAAAACAGGATTTAAATAGCACTATATCGTGCAAAAACAAATTAAAGCACTTGCATTCAACCAATTCTTACACATCCAACCAATAACGATCGAGAGTTTTCACAAAGCCAAATGCGCACACACACACACATACACACACACACACACACACACACACACACACACACACACACACACACACACACACACACACACACACACACACATTCACACACATTCCACACACACACACACACACACACACACACACACACACACACACACACACACAGAGGTTATCCTGTCCCCCATTAAACTGAGGAACGAATAAAAAAAAAAAAAGTGGATGAACAAACTTACCAATCCATGTGCCCAGCCCAAGCATTGCGCGGAAGGCGGAGGAGCTTCCGTATCACTACATCTGCACGGAAGACATGGACGGTCTGCGGCAGTGTCTGCTGGAGCGCGCCATGTTCGAACACCTGTATACAGAGACCAACAAACAGCAGCTGATGCAGTACTGGCAGAAGGCAGGGGGATACCCTCTGGCTGCCTCCCTCTACCTCAAGGCTCTGAAAGACTACCTCTCTGTGAGTGTGTCACTGTGTGTGTGAACAGAACAGAACAGAACAGAACAGAACACCGTTTCTTGCCATGGAAGCATACAAAGCTTATTGACACAAGTGAACAAATTGGTTAGAAAAAGTCACCGAAGATTCATGCAATCAAAAACATACTTTGCAAAGGGTCCTTGAAGGCCGTCAAGCTGTACAAAATCACTTGGAACCAAATTATTCAAACATATTTGTTGGGTTGCTCCTACCAATAAGTGGCTGGACTGTTGCACCTCTTTACTTTGTAGACGCTGAAACAACACACAGGACAAGATTTACAAAACTGTGTGTGTGTGTGTGTGTGTGTGTGTGTGTGTGTGTGTGTGTGTGTGTGTGTGTGTATGTTATGTGTGTGTGTGTGTGTATGTTATGTGTGTGTGTGTGTGTGTGTGTGTGTGTGTGTGTGTTATGTGTGTGTGTTTATTGTGTGTGTGTGTGTTATATATATATGTATATATATATATATATATATATATATATATATATATATATATATATATATATATATATGTGTGTGTGTGTGTGTGTGTGTGTGATGTGTGTGTGTGTTATGTGTGTGTGTGTGTGTGTGTGTTATATGTGTGTGTGTGTATGACCCCAGGTGGACCAGCTGGAAGGCAGGTTGGAGGGGGACGAGCTGTGCACCAAGATGGCATGGTTCCTGGTGAACATTGGGGAGTACGACGCGGCGCGGGACCTCCTGGACACCACCATCGCCAACATCTCCGCACGCCACGGGCCAGAGGCTGTGGAGCTGGCCGACCCTCTGCACGCCATGATGGAACTGCTGATGCGCAAAGGTGCAGCTTTTGTTGTTGTTGTTGTTATAAAGGTAGAGCTGATGTGTGTGTTGTGTGTGTGTGTGTGTGTGTGTGTGTGTGTGTGTGTGTGTGTGTGTGTGTGTGTGTGTGTGTGTGTGTGTGTTGGGAGGGGGGGAGTGGGAGGAGTGAGGTGGTTACTGACATACAGTAGTCCTTTTTTGTTGTTGTTGTAACGGTAGAGCTGATGGGTGTGTGTGTGTGTGTGTGTGTGTGTGTGTGTGTGTGCGTGTGATACATACAATCATCCGGGAGTAGGGAACAGATGGACAAGATTTACAATACTGCATATATACATGGGGACTGGATGTAAAAAGCACATGAGTGCTTATTACATTACTCTTGATATGAAAGATTAAATAGATAAATATCGTAAATGACAATAGTCCTTTGGATGAGACTATAAACTGAGGTACCATATGTGTTGGACACACGCAGAATATCTTGTGTACATATTAAAACCTGTTCCGCTTTTCAGAAGAGTAGGCCATTGTGTGCAGGTGGGAACGGTTGACAAACTTTACAAAACTGCATACACACAGGGTAAAAGGTAAAAAGGTAAAGGTGTCCTATAACCTTTGTGGTCATAGGGGAACGAGGCATCAGAGACCTCAGCTTCTCTAGGGGCCAGCATACTGAGGGCGGTACCCATCTCCTCTCCCTCAGACAGGGTACACACACATACACACACAGGGTACTGGATGTAAAAAAAAGTATGTGAATGCTTATTCCATTATTCTTGAAATAAAAAAAATGAAATAAATAAATGAATAAAGAAGCGCTGTTTACAACTAACAAATAATGTGAATAGCCCCCTGCCTCAAAGATGTGATCAGTCTTTCTTAACATATAACCTCTATTGTGCTTACAGCTCTGAAGTATGTGTATGGCTCACACCCTGGCTATCGGGAGTGTGTGACAAAGGGCAGAGCACTCGTCGACTTGACTGTGAAGGTGAGCCACTCTCCTCTTGGTTTGGTTTGGGCCCATGGGATTGAAGTTGAATGGTCTTAACCACTCAACTGCAGCATCTGTTATGTGTGAGGTATAAGATGTTCCATTGTAAACACAACTACATATTGAACAGAAAATTCATTCCACTGAGACCAGCTACATAACCCAAGATTTTTTGCTCAATTTTTTTTTTAGTGAAGCCTCTGTTGTACATTTTTGTTGTTGTGTTTTTTTATTTAACATTTCTGTAACCCACTGAATGCTGACAGGAATTATGGGATGTTCAACCTGCAGTCTTGGTCTTCTACATTTATGCCGAGATGTAGGGGGGTTACTCACTGCAGATGTGTGTTGCTCAAGTTGTACATGGGGAGTCTAAAATAAAATTTTAAAAAGTCCATTCCTGATTCACCAAGTGCAGCCTTGCAGTGTGTAGCAATCTGAATCTGAAATATTGTACCATGCCTGTTGCTGTTTTCATTTTGGGTCATCTGCAGAAAAATGCGTCTTTAGAATAAGAGAAAAGATATACCAATATTATGTATGTATGTGTGTGTGTTTGATTTGATTTATTTGATTTGATTTATTCTTTTATATCGAGGATAATGGAATAAGCACTCTTGTGCTTTTTTGCATCCAGTCCCCGTGTGTATGCAGTTTTGTAAATGTCATCTGTTCCCACCGGCACACGATGGCCTACTCTTATGAAAAGTGGAACAGGATTTAACATGTGCGTAAGATGTTCTGTGTGTGTTCACACACAGGGCCTCGGTTTAAAGTCTCATCTGAAGGACTTTTGGGGAGAGTGGAGTGGAGTGATGTTAACTCCAGGAGAAAAATCTGTGTGTTTTGTGTGTGTGTGTGTGTGTGTGTGTGTGTGTGTGTGTGTGTGTGTGTGTGTGTGTGTTGTGTGTGCGTGCGTGCGTGCGTGCATGTGTGCGTGCGTGCATGCATGTCTGCACATGTACATTTGAATTTGCTAATACTGTTCACTGTTACTGGTTGTATGTATAAGAAAAGGCTGATTGCAAACGTTTTGATTGTGTGTGTGCGAATGTCTGTGTGCATGCTTGTGTGCGTGCATTCGTGCATGTGTGTGTGTGCATGCATGCATATATGTGCATGTGTGTGTGTGCATGTACGTGCATGCATGTGTGTGCATGTGTGCGTGCCCTACAGGTGAACCGACAGAAGTTCCCGGCCAACAGCAATGCTCTGGGCAATGTGCTGTCGCTGTGCGGTTACTTCAGGTCCAGTCTGCTGGAGGAGTGTCGCACCATCTTCACCACCAACAACAACTATGTCGGCCTGGCCGTCGTCCTCTACACGCTGGCCGAGAAAAACCAGTACCATGACGACCTCAGTATGTTGTTGTTGTCGTTTGTTTGTTGTTGTTGTTTGTTGTTTGTTTGTTTGTTTGTTGTTGTTTTTTGTTTGTTTTGTGTGTGTGTGTTTTTTTAAATTTTTATCTCAGTATGTTGTTGTTTGCTGTTGTTTGTTGTTCTCGCTTTTCTTTGTCTTTTTTTGTCATTCTTTTTCTTCTCTTTTTGTTTCTAATAATTTTTCTTTCTTGCTTTGTTTTTTTTTCATTCTTCATCATTTTTTTCTCCTTCTATTTCTTCTCTTTTTTTCTCATCCTCTTCTTTGCATTCTTCTTCCGCTTTTTCTATTCCATTGCTATCTTCCTTTTCATTTCATTCTTCTTCTTCTTCTCCTTCTAATTGTCCTTCTAATTCTTCTTCTTCTTCTTCTTCTTCTAATTCTTCTTCTTTGTCTTCATCTAATTCTTCTTCTTCTTCTCCCTCTTCTAATTCTGACAGCTGTGCCTACCTGTTTCAGACGTGCCCATCTCGCTGTTCAAGCAGTCGCTGGCCCTGTGCAAGGTGTACTTTGGCCTCTATCACCTGGACACTGCACGCTGTGTGCAGCTGTACGGTCAGCTGTACTGGAACAACTGGATCAGCAACAAGCGCAGAGACTGGCTGGAGGAATGCCTGGGCCACTACATGACAGAGCTGGACATTCTGCAGGTAAACAGTGGTGGTAGTGGTGGTGGTAGGGGAAGTGGTAGTGGTGGTGGTGGTGGTGGTGGTGGTTGTGGTAGTAGTAGTGGTAGTGGTAGTGGTGGTAGTAGAAGTGGTTGTGGTGGTAGTGATAGTGGTAGTAGTGGTAGGGGTAGTGGTAATGGTAGTGGTAATGGTAGTAGTAGTAGTAGTAGTAGAAGTCATAGTAGTAGTAGTAGTAGTAGTAGTAGTAGTAGTAGTAGTAGTAGTAGTAGTAGTCGTCGTCTTAAGTGTGGTGGTGGTGAAAATAGTGAAGCTATGATTGTGGTGGTGATGATAGTGATATCATGATTGTGGCTGTGGTGATAGTGATATCATGATTGTGGCAATGGTGATAGATAGTGATATGATTGTGGCAGTAGTGGTATCATGATTGTGGCAGTAGTGATATCATGATTGTGGCAGTAGTGATATCATGACTGTGGCAGTAGTGATATCATAGTTGTGGCAGTAGTGATATCATAGTTGTGGCAATAGTGATATCATAGTTGTGGCAGTAGTGATATTATGATTGTGGCAGTAGTGATATCATGATTGTGGCAATAGTGATATCATAGTTGTGGCAGTAGTGATATTATGATTGTGGCAGTAGTGATATCATGATTGTGGCAATAGTGATATCATAGTTGTGGCAGTAGTGATATTATGATTGTGGCAGTAGTGATATCATGATTGTGGCAGTAGTGATATCATAGTTGTGGCAGTAGTGATATCATGATTGTGGCAGTAGTGATACCATGATTGTGGCAGTAGTGATATCATGATTGTGGCAGTAGTGATATCATAGTTGTGGCAGTAGTGATATCATGATTGTGGCAGTTGTGATGGATAGTGAGTTCATGACTGTGGCAGTCACGATAGTACTATAATGATAGTGGGGGTGATGAGAACGAAGCAGTGGGTGATGACTGGTTATGGGTGTGTGTTGGGTGCAGGAGATCCTGGGTCACGATCACCCCACCACAGTGAGGTCGCGAGAGGACGTCATCATCGTCATGCAGAACCTGGGGCGTGATGCTGAGGCCAACGAGCTGATGGCCACACAGCCCGCCTCCAGTGACGGCATTGCTTAATGGCCTCTGTTCTGGAGTGGTGGTGGTGGTGGTGGTGGTGGTGGTGGTGGTGGTGGCGGTGGTGGTGGTGGTGGTGTAGCTGGTAGTGGTAGTGGTGGTGGGAGGAATCAACACATCGCCACCACTGTGACCGTACTCCTTAAGACAAAGTGGAGCAGGCAGGGTGCACAGCTGTCGGTTTCTCCCCACTTTCAGCTCCTCTCAGCGGCTAATCATTCCATCTGATCTTGGCCCAGATGGGTACAGCTGGTGCTATTTATAGCAGGAGCTGACCACATTTGGACTAGGTAAAAGGAAGGCATGCTAAATTTAGCACTCTTGACTTAGTGATGTTGGATTTGTGCACAGTGGTTTCAGAGTGACAGCACCAAAGATGAGGGAATGTCACCTACACAGGCTACGTGGTTATTTATGAAGTGAAGGGAAAAAATCCTTCCTGTTCAGGAATCGGTGTTTCAGGGTGCACATAGTGTAACACAAAGTGACACTGCATGCAATGTGAAGCAAAGTATTGTTGCTCCATGGCATGAAATGAATGTGAGTGATGTGGGCCTAACCTGTTTAGTAGGGGAATATCTTATTTATTCTTTTATTTTGAGGATAATGGAAAAAGCACTTATGTGCTTATTTACAGCCTGTCCCTGTGTGTTGCAGTTTTGTACATTTTGTCATCTGTTTCCAATGGCACACAATGGCCTACTCTTCTGAAGAGCAGAATGGGTTTTAAGGTGTGGGCAAGGTGTTCTGCATGCATTTGCATATGGGACCTCGGATTATAGTCTTATCCAAAGGACTTTTGGGGGGAATGGAGTCAGCGTTGATGTCAACTCCTGTGGAAAAATTCTCTTGAACCTGCAATGCAAGTGAAAAAAAAGAAAAAAGGTAAAGGTGTCTTGTAACCTATGTGGTTGTTGGGGAGTAAGTGTCAGAGAACTCAACTTCAATGCAAGGGGGAGAAAAAAGCAGTATTGTTTTTGAAGTTTTCCAGCTGTTTATACTGAGGAAATTATTTTTTGAAGTATATCTGGTGTTTGACATGGCACTCCTTTCCAAAACTTTTTATTTTCTTCCTCAGGTTGCTCTCAGGAAACTGTAGTTAACAGCATTTGGGACATAAAGAAGCACTGGTTTCCAAAGTTCCTATTTCTGTCTTTGACATTGCTCAGGAAACGTGAACTTCAGAATGTATGTGGTGAAGCATGAAACTCCTTTCTAAAGTGTCTGGTGTATACTCCCCTGTTTTTATTTATTTATTATACTCTTGTGTGCTGGTGAAAGGGTATGAGAAGTATTATTGTTGGATTTAAAGCAGACAAATGACTTTGTAAATATATATTGTACACATGCTTCTGACTGTTTTGTACTTGATATCGCTGTTATGAAATTCTCATTCATTTGGTGAGGGTTTTTTTTTGTGTGTGTGCATCTCTTGAGCAATTTTGTGTTCTTTACAATCAGTTATGAAATCCATACCATCTGTTACTGTTATGACTGTTATGAAATCCACACCAACTTATTTACTTTTTATCTGCAGGGCAGCTTGTAGCCTTTATGGCTCTCTTTACAAAATTATGGATGTCTCCATTTTGTTCCACATTTAACCGGCCATTTTTCTGTGTATATAATATACTGCATCAAAAGAATTCCTTTATATGATTAAAGATTCTGGTTGCATAAGAATATTTTTAGGTTCCAATAGCACACGACTAATTCAGAGTTACAGATGGAGAAGATTGGTTTATGCTCACACTTGCACAAGTCGGTAAACATTCCCATCAGACAAAAAAAAAGACGAAGAAAAAAAAGAAAAAAACTATTGTACATAGTCAGATGGTCTTCATTACCAGCTTAACCACATCTTAAGTTTCTAGAAGTATTCAACCAAGTAAAGTCAGGAAACAAAGGAGTTATTCTGAAAGGAGAATAGGATTCTTGTTATTGTTTTTCTCTTATCTGTAGTTTACTTTTTTTTTCTTTGCCCCCTCAACAGTGATCCAGCAGCAGTGCAGGGTCCTTTGGGTGGTGGCCATTCAGAGATACACTCCTTGTACACTTCTGACTTTGAGGAGGGGACATCTCAATGAGGATATGGTTGGGATGGAGAGTTTGAAATGAAGGATGTGATGTCAGCAGGACAGGAATGTCACAAAAGATAAAGCATCAACCCCCCCCCCCCAAAAAAAAAAAAAAAAAAAAAAAGGTTTCTACCATCTCCCTTGTTGCAGCACCTTTGGTAAGATTAAAAAAAAACAAAACAGCTATTTTTTTTTTATTTGCTTGTTTTAAAGTGAATTGGACACTTAACCTTCATATAGTTTGCTTTATGTTGAATAGGACAACACAACCACAGCATCATTTAGTATGAAATTCAGAGAAATGCTATTTCATGAGCTGATAAGGGCTGAGAGTCTATGTATCTATAGGCAGACGCAAGCCTCACCATGGAACAGTGTACATGTTCATGTCACCAGTGTGATTCACCTATCCCTAATTGTCATACCAGTTTCAGTCAACTTGACTTGTAACAGTTACTTGATTAATGAGACAGAAATTGAATTTTTGTTTCCAACTTAATTTCCACCCCCTCCATACCTTCCCTTGAAAATACAGTTTAAGGTTCACAACCAATTCTTAATTTTGCGTATTTTATATATCTTGGAATATATTTTGATAATTACAGGGAAGATGATTGTTGTTGTTGACAGGGGGGAAAAAATCTGTTTCAAAGGAAATTATTATCATTATTTTATCGGGCCACTTTGATATTACAGTACTTACTGGCCAGTTGCAAAACTCAGGAAAATTGCAATACAGCAGACTGCATCATACTAAAAAAGAAGTGTTGCTATTGTCTTGATTACTTTGATGAAGCATTGTTTTGCTCTTCTTTTTGCTCAAGTTGGTAAACTGCATAATAATGATTTTTTATATATACATCTACATGATACACCCCAGTTTTGAAAATGTAGCTTTGTGTAAAAGATTCCATATGTTGTGATACAGAAAGTGATATATGTCAATGCTTTTTCGGGAATGCCCCCCTTCTTCCCTGTTTTATTTTCTTTCTGCGCTATTTTTAATAAGATTTTCTAACTTAGATGAAGTAATTGAGTTTTGCTCTGGTTGAAAAGGTTGTTCTTTTCACCTTTGTTGTTGCTGTTGTTAGTTATTTTGGTTAACATTTATTTGCTGCCAAAAATGTATCAGTTAATGTTGTTTGTTACCATGTTTACATGCACAATATCTTTCAATTACCATTGAACATTGTGATATTATTTGTACTTTACCCATTTGGGTTACAGAGGTTTACTGTCACTGACAGCTGAAAGTGATATTCTGTGATATGATATTAATTTTTACTTGGGTTTTTCTTTTATTAAAAAAAAACACCACGAAATAATGTGAAGATATTATTTTACTCATGGCACTGCTTTTTTAAAAACCTACAATAATGTTGCTCTGCTTTACTGACAGCATATTTTGTACACATTATGCATGAATTTGAACATGTTTGAGAATGCATCACTTTTGAGCACTTTATATTCTCTATTTATCAATGTTTAAATCACTGTTGTCAGTGAAAACATTACATCCTGACACTACTTGTTGAATAAAATTAAAAGTTCACAAAACCAGTGGTCAGTGTTGCTTGTATTTATGAGTCTGGCTGAGAGGAGGCATACTGAAGGCAACTTGTGTTTGTGGTGTTACTTAGCAGCTTTCATATCAACTTGCGTGTGTACTAACCTAGGTGTGTGTGTGTGTGTGTGTGTGTGTGTGTGTGTGTGTGTGTGTGTGTGTGTGATTATGCACTTGTCTATAATGTGAGATCCCAGGTTTGAATCTTGTCTCAACCATACTTTTTCTCCCATCCAATAGATTTTTTTTGTTTTTGTTTTGCCTGCCTCATCTTCTGTAATGTCCCTGTCTTGCTGTTCCCATGCTGCTCATTTCAATCCCCCACCACAGCCATACCCAGATTCGTTATGTCTTATCCTTAGGGTCAGGATTCCACAGGAAGCCCATCAATATTAGGCTGCTGTGGGGCCACCAGCCAAAGGGGCCCTGCACTTCTGCAGAGTCACTTTGGTGGTGTTCAGTGGTGCCTGTTCTGGTCTAACATAAGCAGGACACCCCCTACTAAGCCCCGAACTAACAACAGTATTAGCTCAGTTGCAGAGCCAGACTGAGTCACCCACCTGAGGTGACGACCACAACGTCCTCCAATGACCCTCACCCCGTGAACCCCTAACCCCAAAGGCTTTGACACAAACTCACTACAGGCACAGAAGTGCATGGGTAAACCAAATCTGAGGTTACCATGAGACCAGAGCGGTAGCCACCAATTCAGAGGCAATTTTAAAATATTAAAAAAAATATTATTATTGCATGATAATCGATGATGATGATGATGTAAATTGTAATGCTGCTGCTATGGAAGTGCATCTGCTTTGAGACTACTTGACAGAGTTGTACTCTACGCTTACTATCATAATATATCTCTGCGTAAACCAGGCCCGAGAGATACAGACACCTGCAGTGCTGGTCAGGTAATTTGAGCAACACTCTCAAACTCGCATCCGTAAAGTAGATGAAGCTCGACTGTGTGGTCCCAGTCTCCCCACTGAGCTCACAACACACTCACTCTGGGTAGGAGCCGGCCAGAGTCCAAAAAATCCCTATGACTCTTATGGGATTCAAACCTGCAACCTTCCAATCCAGAATCAAAGGCACAAACCACTGCGCCATGGCGGCTGGTCATCCACAAGATCTTGAGGTAGTCTGGGTACTAGTATGAGAGCTTGGGATTAAAAACCCCAAATCACATGTTAAACACACATTTACAGCATGTAAAAACTCATGACAGTACCAGTTTTTGTATTCCAAATAGTGTACACTGCTCTACATCACAGTACAATGTTTGTGTTGCTGTGAGTGTCAGCTTTCAAATCTTCAGTTATTTGTGGAGGAGACTGCATTGAAGACTGGTCATGCAAAAAACCTCATCCTAAATTGCTGTACTCGTTATGATTCATGATAATGCTGACATCACATGATGGAATGTCATTTGCCTGGTTTGCAAAATGTGCAAGCAAAATATTTAAAGGAATGATTACAAGAAAATAATGCTTACTAACATTACATACCAACATCAACTCACAACTGCAAGATATTTTTTTTTTAAGTCTGATTTTACTCATTTTTTCCCCAAGTCTTGAATTACCTAGAAAAAACATAAAAACAAGAAATCATCTGATATTTTAAAACAGTCCAATGGCACAGACAAAATTTAAATCATAATTAATTTAACTATTTGACATGAAAAGTTCTATTCATAAAAATGTGACAATATCAAACAATATACTGATACAACAAAAATGTCAACAAAAAACTATACATGCCCTTTGCAACAGTAAAAAAAAAATCACAATCTGCCAGATAGCGAAAACTATCCAAACATTAACCAGAATGCATCACTTTCTACCAATCATCTTTTGTAGAAACAAACTAAATCATAACAAAACATTACACTTGCACACACACACACGCGCACACACACACACTTGAAACAAAGACCCATGTCACTTTCTGCACTTGTCTGACTCATTCTTTGTGGACTGAAAGCTCTCTTGCTTCTTCAGTCGTCCTCATTCCTCCTCTGTCCCTTTACACATACACACCTGACTAGAATCTGTAAAATGAGTACCTGTAAAAAGATTTGTGTAATACAGTAAGTTGACTCAGAAAAGACTTGAAACACACTTTTCTACAGAGAAAGACTGAAAAATTTGTAGGCTCTGGATGATGTTGTTAGGAATACCCAAACTTTATGGACCACACCTTGATCAGAGCTGTATAATTCAATTTTTCTGGTGCTAAATGCGTACCAGTCCAGGACTAAAGAACGCCTTTTCCAATCAACTGTTGTGTGAATACCGCATCACTGGAGCAACCTCTTTCTTGCTGTGTGTCTTCATGTGTATGCCCAAGCTGTCAGAGCGTGTGAAGGTAGCAGTGCACTGTTTGCATGAGAATGGATTCTGGCCTGTGTGTTGTATCATGTGTGTTTTCAAACTCCGGGTCTCCCTGAAGGATTCCCCACACTCGGAACAAGAGTAAGGTTTTTCTCCGGTATGTTTCCTCATGTGCACATTCAACTTGTCGCGTTTGGTGAAAGCGGCGTCGCATTCTGTGCAGGCATAGGGCTTGACCCCAGAATGACTCCTCATGTGCACTTTCAAGACGTCGGGTCGCTTGAAGGTGGCCTGACACTGTGGGCAGGAGTAGGGCCTGAGGCCAGAGTGTTTCTTCTCGTGCTGTCGAAGCTCACCGGCCACGGTGAAGGATGCTCCGCACTCGGAACACGTGTGAGGTTTCTCTCCTGTATGTTTCCGCCTGACATGCTCGTTGAGTTTGCTAGTTGTTATGAACACTTCATCACACTCGTCACAAGAGTAGGGCTTTTCCCCCGTGTGGATCCTAAAGTGTACTTTCAAGTCATACGACTGGGCAAAGGCTGTGTCGCATTCTGAACAGGAGTAAGGCTTTTGCCCCGAGTGTTTTTCTCATGTGGATCTTCAGCTTGCCAGACTGTTTAAAGGCTGCTGAACATATCACACACTTGTAGGCTCTGACGTCGGAGTGGCTGATCATGTGGATTTTCAGGTGAGCCGACTGCGTGAACCTTGCCTCACACTCCGTGCAGGCATAGGGCTTTTCCCCCGTGTGTTTCCGCATGTGGATTTTCAGCGTGCATGACTTGCCAAAGGCAGCCTGGCATTCTGAGCAGACGTACGGCTTTTCCCCTGTATGTGTTCTGATGTGCGCTTTGAGGTCACAGGACCGCGAAAATGCGTAACTGCACATAGGGCAGGGGTAGGGTTTCTCTCCGGTGTGCTTCCTCATGTGCGTGTTGAGCTTGTCTGTCTGGGAGAAGGAGGCCTGGCACTGGGTGCAGGTGTAGGGCTTGATGCCCAGGTGTCGCTTGATGTGCAGGGTCAGCTGGTCAGCCCGCCTGAAGGCCGCCCCACACTGCTCACAGGGTACGGTCTTTCCCCCGTGTGAATCTTCATGTGGGCTTTCAGGTTGCTGGCGCTGCTGAACGCTTTGCCGCATTCAGAGCAGGGGTGCGCATACCCCTTTCTCCTCTCCAGCTTTGATAAATCAGACAAGATTGACACGGCACTTTTTTTGGCACTGGAGTGAGGAGATTGTGAATGCTTCTTGATGCCAGCTATGTCTGGTTTGAGGTCTGAATCGGCAAGCGACGATGTCACATCAGCCCACTCAGCAGTACTGCTGAGGATTTCTTGTGCAGCACAGTAGTCCACACTGGCGGAGGTGAGGGGTGTGTTCTGTGGACTGGAGGCCTTCATGTTGGCTGAGGTCAGTGGCAAGTTCCAGTGTTCTTTATGTCTGACATCAGAGTCTGGAAATGGCTCCTCCTTCACTCTGATGCCTGTATATGTGGTGGTTCCTGACTCCACTTTTGGCACTGTGGTCTGTCCAGTCTTCACCCCATCTGCAATGTAATTAACTGATCTTATAACTTAAAAAGCAAGATACAGAGTAAACAGGCTTCTTTTGCCTGACAGTCCTGTTGAATTATACACTTTTTCTCAGAGTCAACACATCCATACCAACTCCTAAATCCACATCATACAGCCACACCCTCGCTTGTTCAGTCACTGTCTCAAAACTAGGAACTCACACAGTGTTATCGATAAAAAGGATATTAAATGTTTGGATCATAAATCTAGATAATCTCATTCACAAACTCACTGATCCTTGCTTTTATTCATGCTGACTGCCCAAACTTTGGGTTTGCCCAAGATAACATGCATAACTGAAAGAAATTAAGATTTACACAGCAAAAACAATGTCTCTCCAGGCATGCAAGAAGTAACTATTAACACTAAAATCAATAACAACAAAAACCCAGCACAGCTTTCTTCGCAATCCAAAAAAACATCAGTTAGAAAATCAGTATGAATCCCAATCACTGAAATGACTGAAGCCAAAAGCTTTACCAGTTACTGATGTAAGCTAAATGCTATGGCCCACATCAAAATGGCATTATGCTTTAGAATGTTATGTTGACGATGTCTTCAATCATGACAAGCTCTTAGCTTAACTTTTACGCTCCTTAAAGTAAAAAAAAAAATCCCCTGAAATCAGAGTATGATTGCCTACATGGTAGGTGCTTGAAAACAGTCATACATGCAAAGTGAATCTGAGTTGGGATGAATGAGATATTGAGGCATCAGAAAAAAAACAACATTTTTTTTTTTGCAAACTCGCTTGATCCACGGATTTTGTCATTTGGATTAAAATCTACCGTGACCAATGATGTTTGTGTTCTTCCTTTATGCACCCTAGCCATCCCATGTTTCTCCATCACTGTAGTGCACTTTACTTCATAAAATGTGGATTTCTTCATTACCTCCTGAAATTCCTTCGCCAGGTGGCTGCTGCTGCTGCTGCTGCTCCAAGTGTCTTGCTGTGTCCTTGTCCATGCCTCTGTAACATTTACAATGAAAACTCCTCATCATCCTCATGGCTGAGCTCTATTCATTTATAAACAAGCTTCAATGACCTGCTGATGAAACCAACCAAGGGATGGGAGGGGGAAGGGGGAAGGGATAGCCTAGTGGTCAGGACATTGCGCTCGCAATTTGACAACCTGAGTTTGATACTTGTTCAAGGGGATTTTGCCCCTGGAGTTAACATCAATGCTGACTCCACTCCCCCGAAAAGTCTTTCAGATGAGATTGTAAACCCGAGGCCCCATGTGCGAACGCACACAGAACATCTTGCGCACACGTTAAATCCTGTTCCACTTTTCATAGGAATAGGCCATTGTGTGTCGGTGGGAACAGATGACAATATTTACAAAACTTCATACACACTGGGATTGAATGAAAAAAAGCACATGAGTGCTTATTCCATTATCCTCAATATAAATAAAAAATAAAATAAAAATGAAAAAATGAATAAATAAAAAACCCCAAAATGAACAAATGGGATCAGGTAGTGAGGTACTATGGGTTTAAAGACTGAAAACTGGCAATGGCAATGACTACAGTCTATAGCAATAGCTTAAAAAGCTACTTTGATTCGTAATCAATACTCCTGCAATTCTTACAAGGAATTTCAACACATTTGATAACTGGAGTGCTTTCACATTACTCAAAACTAGTCTTGCAAATACATCTATGGCTTCACTGCTTAAACTGTTACTGACATTATGTAAACATGATTAATGATAATAATAATATAAAGAAATTTTATAGTGCTGAATCTTATAAAAGCAAACAAATCAAAGCGCTTGCATTCATATCAGTCATGCGCATGCAACCATTCACAAATAAAATTAACAAATTACATATTTATACACAAACACACACACACACAGAGCAAGGCAATGGAGATGAAGGAGACTGATTGAAAGATTACAATTAATACAAAACCAAAAAAACCCCCCAGAATTCAAAATTACTGAAAAATATGTGCATCTACATCAAGACAGTCTGGCCTTTACTCAAGCATTGATCAAGGAAATACATAACATCTGACCAGCCGCTCCAATGCTGAACTAATAAAGAAAAAACTCCAACTCAGGTCTACACATATATCAGTGTAACATATTACATAATCATCTTTTTCCTTCTACCTTTCAGATCAGCTCTGTAACCCAGACCTTACCTCAGTTCATCAGACACAGGCTGCTCCTCTTCTTTCTCCTTCTCCTCTTTCACATCTGTCAGCTTGAAGAAAGTGACAGGTGGCTCCCAGTCTGGAAGACAAAGAAGAAAAATAAATCATCTTTAACTACAACAAAATGTTCACCAAGAAAACAGGACCTTCACCTTCAGCAGTCGCATTGGTGCTTGTAAAAGGTGAAGGTGTCCCATAACCTAAGTGGTCATTGGGGAGTGAGGCATCAGAGACCTCAGCATCTCTAGGGGTCAGCATATTGAGGGCAAATGGTCATCCATCCAATTGGTAACCACACTAGATGCGGCTTAGCCTTGGCTGGGGGAAAGCGAGTGCTCTGACCACTGAGCTATCCCATCCCCACTGCAATAATACTAGCTTTTAGACTCCTCAGAAAAAAATTCCTGTGGTCATTCTCAGCAGATGTCAAATATAACATTACAGAGTCTTTTTTTTCTATCACGCAATAAACAGGCAATGAAAGTTGGTTGATTTTGATGTTTCTGAAAATACATCATGAATCAACAAACCATCTATCTTATCAATCTGAGCAAACCACTGTCAATGTCTGTCAGCGCATCTGCAACAATTACAGTGATGCAGTGATACTGCATTAAGCTTACCTTGCAAATCTTCATCACTGTCCGTTGTCCAGTTGCCCTTCACTGCACTGGCCTCTTTCACACAGCTCTGTGCTGTTTCTAGGCTGCTTTCTGCCTGACACTCCATCGGCTCCCTGCTGTCGCACGTCCGTTGCTTGTGCCGGTCACTCCCACTGCGGGCCAGTGTTTTTACTGCCAATGTTGTAAATCTATCATGTGGCTCCATTTTGTTGCTGTTCTGAGACTAACACAGGATGGTGTTGATCTGCCTGTAAACAATGATTGATAGTGTATGAAACATCTATAATCCCCCCCCCCTAAAAAAAAGAGCAAAAACATTGCGCATCCTTGGAGGCATATAGACTCAGTCCTAAAAGGGTGAGACAATGATCTTAAAGGTATGGGTTTGAGACCGTGGTGTGACCAAGCCTTCTAAACCAGGTTTTTTTTTCATAAATAGTAACAATAGTCCTGACTTATTTCTCAAAAATGTCTTTTACTAGTTTTAGATGAGACCAAAAGTAGACTTTGGTCCTAATTGCCATTGTGCATGCAAGTTGCAACATCTTAAGCACTAATTACACAAAATTCATCGCTTTGAAATTGTTAAATTTAAATAGATCAGAGACTGCTGACAGTTTAGATGACATAATAAAATTTACATCCAGCATGCTGGCACCTCTGGCTTCACTTTTGATATTTAATATGCAGCTGGTAATGCCCCTGCTGAGCTATGACATGTGCAGCAAATTACAACACTAATTGACACTTTTTCAGGTATACCCATATATGATCTGCACGTGCATGCTGGATGCGACCTTTTTTTTAACATCCTTCCACTTGCAAGCATCACTTGAGGCTATTAGTATTCCACTTGCTTCAAATATTGGACTTAGTGATACACGTCAACTTCCAAAGCATTTCCTCAATCCATCAGCCCTAACCAAGAATTTATGACAATCGTAGCCAATCACATTCTCATGGATCAGCCATAATCAAGAATTTATGACAATCATAGTCAATCGCAATTCACATTCTCATAGATCAGCCACATCCTCAGATGTCTACAGACGCATGTATCTCTGGCCTCGTAGTAAAACAAAATAACAACAAAGTCGCTCAAAGCGTTAATTATGCACAGTGCAGATTTAGCCCTCTCATCATTTGACGAAAACAAGTTCGCTTGTAAGAGGTTTGTGTCTATGGAGATACAGATAAATTGACATGTCAGTCCACTTACCAATGATCACCTCCCCACTCAGCACACCAAACCTTGCAGTTTTTCCCAGTGTTTACTGTTCATAACCCTAGCTGACCCTTGTCGACCGGAAACGTGGGTGTGAAGCATCTTTTTACTGCTAAACTTCTTGCCCCCCCCCCCCCCCCTCCAACTATGGTAATCTAACGGCATCAAAACACACACATACGCACACACACAGCGCGCACACACAGTCATTTTACTATAATCACGTAAGTTTAGCGGTTTTACAATGCATTTTAAGTACAATTATTGGTAGTCCTTACAAAAATGAGAAACTGAGTTAAAAAAAAAAGGGGGGAAAAAAAGGAGAAAGGAGAAGTAACTTCATATCTCAAAATAATATGAAGTGTATAATATATTACGTATCTTTACATTTAACAGCCCCACTATTAGGATGACGGTGCATATTCCAGCTACACCAGTTTTAAGCCAGTAGTATCAAAGCTGATTCCAGTAGGTCAGAACTGATAGGTGCTGACCAGAGGTCTGAGTGACAGAGCACCATGGTTAGCAGCAACAACGATATTTTAAATTTATTTTATCAGTTTATTTCGAGGATAATGGAATAAGCACTTATATGCTTTTTTCGTCCAGTCACCATGTGCATGCAGTTTTGTCAATATTGTCATCTGTTCCCACCGGCACACGATGGCCTATTCTTACGAAAAGCGGAACAAGATTTAACGTTTGCGCAAGATGTTCTGCGTGCGTTCGCACACGGGGCCTCGGATTACAGTCTCGTCCGAAAGGCTTTTGGGGAGAGTGGATAGCTAGGCTAAGGCTACTTTAAGGATGGGTAAAACGGTCGCATACGCAAAATCTCCCCATTTGTGAACCCCGGAGCTCTAGCCGAGGAACACTGGGGAAAGACAAGGAAAAAGAGCTAGCTGTAAAGAGAAACCAGTCACAACTACCCCACAGCAACACCCAAACCCTTGAGGAAGAACAGTCTGTAGCGACATAAATAAAGGTTCGTGCTTAGCAACATAAATAAAGGTTAGTAGCAACATGAATAAAAGTCAATGTAACATGTTGCTTTGCGGACGTGTGGTGTGTGTGTGTGTGTGTGTGTGTGTGTGTGTGTGTGTGTGTGTGTGTGTGTGTGTGTGTGTTGT